>PVKB01000908.1:238842-280256 GCA_004027205.1 Ctenodactylus gundi
AGTTTTAGTTTCCCCCCCCCCCCCCTTTTTTTTGAGACAGAGTCTTACTCTGTAGTCCAGGCTGGTCCTGAAGTCACTGTGGAGCCCAGGCTGGCCTTGGACTCATGGCAGTAATCCTGTCTCAGCCTTCCAAGTGCTGGGATTACAGACGTGTGCCACCACGCGTGGCTTATGTGGTGCTGGAGAATTGAACTCAGGTATTTAACACTTGATTTAGTGCTTGCTAAGCAAGCGCTTTAACCACTGAGCCATTCCCCCAGCCCCTTAAGATTTTTTTATGATTAGAAAAGTGAAACACCAAAAGCAATATGTAAGATTGAATTTTTGAGATTTACAAAAAAAAAAAAAAAACCCTCAAAAAGTAGTATTAAACTTGGCCTGGTCATTCGCTCCTGTATTTCAGCACTTTGGGAGGCTGAGGCAGGAGGATTACAAGTTTGAGTGCAGCTTGGACAACTTAGCAAGAGTCGGAAGAGTAGTAGCATTAGAAAAAGTGATAAGGGAAGCTATATATTGGGAAAGGGTATTTGTTTTATACAACTACAGCAAAGGACTCATAGCTAAAATAGAACAATAAATATTTAAAAAGATTGATGATACATTTGGCAAAAGGGCTAAACTGCAGCCTCATAAATTCACATGTGCAAGTGGTGAATAAATACATGAAGCAGTGTCCAGAATTGTTCATCATCAAAGTTATTATCACACCTGTTCGGATGACCAAAGTAAGACTAGAAAAATTTAACGTTCATAAGAATATGGATCTACAACTCTGATAGTGTAATTTCCTATAAGTAATTTGAAATCCTGACTGTAAAACAGTTCCTCTTTTGGGCATAAATTCAAGGAAAATGATTGCTTGTGCCCTCAAAAAGATAATTTTTCCCTCAGGGTATTATCTTCTCAAAAAGAAATTTAAGTACTTGTCTAAATTCAAAAAATTTTTTCTGTTTAATAGAGAACTAAACTTTGAGCTTTATTTTATATGATTAAATAACATTTCATAGTTCAGGGTTTTCTAAATTCAAAATTTTGAAAACTCAGAATGCTAAATACTTTTGAGAAGAGAGAAATTTATCAAGTAGAGAACTGGAAAGTATCGGCAGCAACGTAGTAAAAACTAGTTGGTGTTCCTTTTTTCAGAATGAAAATAAAGACTTTCTCATGTTATCATCTGAGAAAATCATATAAAAGAGATTGTGATTTCATTAATGGCTTTTTATTTTGTTTATTTATTTTTTTACCTTTCCCATGGACTCTGATTTAGTAAGGAGGAATTTTAAACAGATTTTTGAAAATGTGTGTCAGCCCATTTCGGGTGTTATGCTTTGACCAAGGTAAGCCTTTTCAAGTTCATCTGTGTTATTTCAAGTTCATTTGGGTTAGTTCTTTTCTTTCTTTTTTCAGTTCTGGGGATTGACACAGGGCTTTCAGGCTGAGTGATATTGCCAGCACTCTTCTCTATTTTCTTGCTTTGAAGCAGTCTTGCTAAATGGGTTATAGATCTGTGCTTTTGTTGCCTCGCTCATCACCACTAGATGTCACTGTAATTCAAGTAAAGAAATACCTCAGTATTTTTAAATGTTGAGACATTAACAGCTTAAGTAGAATAATTTTTTTATTTTGATACATGCTTTATTAACATTGGTACTTCATTATGAAGTCTTTAAATTTTGGGTATATTTGATTCCTTTCTAGTGAGAAAAGGTGTCTAATTCGATTTTCTTTAAGTAAAACAAAAAGGGCCATCATATAGCACTTTATTTTCCAGTATTTCCCATAGAATAAATACTTTCATGCACTGATTTTATTTTTATCCTTTCCTTTGTGTTTTTGCTATGAATGCCGTTCCTGTGGTACCGTAAACTCAAGGACCTTTACCCATTAAAAAGAATTTTATCTCAGTTTTTCTATATTCTTGTTTTTCTTATTACCTCATTCTCTTCAAGGTTCAGCCTGGAGAGGGAAATAGAGTTGCCTTCAATGATATGCGAGCCTTGTCTGGTGGTGAACGCTCTTTCTCCACAGTGTGCTTCATTCTTTCCCTATGGTCCATCGCAGAATCACCTTTCAGATGCCTGGATGAGTTTGATGTCTACATGGTACTGTTAAATTTTAAACGCTCTAATTTTTTTTTGAAACATGTACTTTGAAAGGAAACAATTCTTTCTTTTTTGAATTTTACCTGAAACTGAAATCGGAAATATCCTGCCCTAAGCTTCAGCGTAAGGTGTTTGTGGTGGGGGTGACCCTAGAATTCTAGTTGTCTCCTTTGCCACCACGTAGTGCCTCCAAAGACTGCCATCCTAGATTTTAGCCATTCTGTCCTTGCATGGTCATCTTGACTCTTCATCCCACTTTCTGTCCTTAAACTTCTTCCCTACATTAATCCCAACAATTCAGAAACCAGTTCAGGCTCTTAAATTGTAATGGAGAATTGTACCCAGCTCACCATCCTTACCTTTAGTGACTAATTGCTGCTGCTCTTTCTTGTTTCACAGCCACACTTTTCAAAAAGCAGTGTATGCATTCAGGGTACAAGAACATTGAGCTTTTGGGCTTAAAAAAATAGGATCGAGGCCTTTCTTAAAGTGTTTGGTACCATTGCACTATCTTCTATTCTGTAGAATGTGTCATCTTCCCATCTTCTATACTGTCCTTGAGTTTACTGTGCTCAGTACTCTTCTCAGGCTGCCTCCCCCATTTCTAATCCCCTAAGAGTTTGAGGTTGGTTTGGGTTGAGATTTGTTTGTTTGTTTTTGGTTGGTGGTTAGTTGTTACACTATTGTTGGTTTTCCAGGACCGTGAACCCTCTTGCATACTCCTTATATACACACATACCACACACAGTCCCCAAAACTACTCCTTGCATATGGACATTCACCAGATTATATCCTGGCATCTCTCCTATATCTCTGTGTGGTCCACTACCTGGTATACTTGACCTGGTAAGCAGCCAGCATCCCAGACTCCAACTGAATGTGTCTTGCTCTTCAAAGCCTTTTTCATTTATCTGCCTTGGTGAGTAATACCGTCATTACCAACCCAGTCACCTAGGTTCAGATTCTGTGATGTATCTGTCTTCCTCCTTCGCTTTTACGCTCCCTGACCTCCATCTGTCCCCTGGGCAGGTCTCCCCAGTCTCTAACCTTTCCTCCCTTCTCACTGCTGCTTTGCTGCCCTCCATTCCTCTCCATACTTTCACCTCCTGTGATAGCCTTCTGTCCACACATTCACACTTAGAGTTACACTATATAAAGTCCCTTGGTGTTAGCCAGACCCATTTCTGCAAGCCTGTAATCCCAGCACTCTGGGAGATTGCAACAGGGTGATCACTAGTTTCAACCCAGCATGGGCAACTTAGGGAGACCCTGTCTGAAAATAGAAGAAAAAAATTTTTAAAGGCTGGGAATGTAGTTCAGTTGGAAGACTCTGGGCTTGATCTTATAAACAACAAATAAAACACAAAAAACAAAACCCCTTGGTAGTTAGTTATTTAATGTGAGATGAATGTATAATTCTCTCGAAAATGTTGAAACCTTTCATGATATAGTATCTGCTTTTAGCTGTATTAACCTATATGTAACTTTCAAAACTTGATGCCTCTGTCCAGTTCATTGCCCATCCATCTGTAAGTCTTCCAATGCTTAGCTCTAGTATTACCTGTGCAGTGCCTTCTGTGACCACCATATCTGGTCAGGAGGGATAAGAAACTTGTCAAGAGTTTTCATGGTACCACCTAATATTAATTCATACAATTTTTGTGTTTTATATTATATATTTCATTTATATCTCCTAATGCTTAGCCCATAATAAAGATTGAGTAAATGAATTTATACTTGAGAAAGCTGTAAATCCATCCATCAGTTTTTCTTTTGATGAGATTACCAAAGATGCGTTAGAAATTCCTTTGAGAATTGTCTTTAAAGCTATATTGCCCTTTTTCCTTTTTTTTTTTTTTTTTTTTTTTTTTTTTTTTTTTTTTTTTTTTTTTTTTTTTTTTTTTTTTTTTTTTTTTTTTTTAGCTTTTTTGCTTTCTTTAAAAACAAAAATACAGGATCTCACTGTCTATAGTCAGTGCTGGCCCTGAACTCGCTGTGTAGATTACAGGGCGCCTGACTTAATTGGTGCTGGGGAATTGAACCCAGGCCTTATGCTTGCTAGGCAAGTGCTTTAAGTGCTGAGCTATGTCCCCAGTCCCTTATTGCTCATCTTGAATGTCAGATTTAATTTTGAATAGTTTCTTTCTTTTCAGAAAATGTACCCAGGATTGGGGTTTGTTTTTGGCCCCAAAGGCCATGTTATTGTCCACCGTGTATGCTGCCTCACATGATTTCAAATTTTCAAATAAGACCTTTAAGATACATGGATACTTTTATTTGTGATTTTAATTGTCAGGAATTTTCAAAGCAGTCAAAGGTTACTTTGTTTTCTTTTCAATTCAAAATGTAACCACAGGGTCTTCTCATTATTTTTTAAACTAAGTAGAACTAAGCACTAGCCTTTTCCTATTCATCTGTTTAACGTACTTTAAAACTTTGAGAAACTGACCTGTACATTCAGCTGGTTTACATTATATACAAGCTTTAGAACAAGTTCCAAAGGAAGGGCAGGCTTTTCAAAACCCTGCTCTTTAAACATTTAATTTGAGAAATGTGATAAATTTGAAAGCACATGGTTTTGGTACTACCTAGAGTAATTCAGCCATTACTGTATTAATAGTTTTATACTGTAACATTTATTTGTATCATTGCTTATTTCCTGATTATTTTAATTATTACTTATAATTGAAGAAGGGAACCATACATGCAAATATTTTGACTACAGAAATAACCTTAAGATATATTTATTCAGTTATTTTCCTCTAATAGTTTTTGATACTGTTATCTTTCCATGTGAATTTCTTGGCATGAGTAAATTGATGAGTGAAAAAATCCACCAATTTGTATCAGCCAGCTGAATGCTGCTTTTACAAAAACGAGATTGACACAATAGCGGTACTAACTTTTTGTTGTTGTTGTTCTTTAGGATATGGTTAATAGGAGAATTGCAATGGACATGATACTGAAGATGGCAGATTCTCAACGTTTTAGACAGTTTATTTTGCTAACCCCTCAAAGCATGAGGTAACTTAAAACTTTCTGTGACTACATATACATATACCATATATAAAAGAAAAAATTCTTTAAAGCATGAAGTAACATTAATATGTTCTGTAAATATACACATGTATATATAGAAAGAGAGGCGATAGAGAAAAGGGGAAAGAAATCCTTTATATCTTTTTAAATGCAAATATATAAGTGACCAATGAAAAGAAAAATTATTCCAGGACTGGAGGCTGAGGCAGGAGGATTGTTGTGAGTTCAAGCCCAGCCTGGACTTGCACAGTGAGTTTAAGACCAGCCTGGACTATGGAATGAAACCCTGTCTCAACAACAAAAAAAAAAAAAAAAAAAAAAAAAAAAAAAAAAAAAAAAAAAAAAAAAAAAAAAAAAAAAAAAAAAAAAAAAAGAAAGAAAGAAAGAAAGAGAAAAATTAACCTATTTACTGCTTGAGAAGATTTAAGATGATTTCTCCTTCTCTAGATATTTAAAATTTTGCTCATCTTGTTTTCTATCTGTAAGTTAGGCACATTGACTGGAATATGATATTACTTCCTTGTTAGCGTTTCTATTTTGAATCTGCTCTCTGTGGTTATCCTGACAATAATTGTAGTAGTAGCAGGACAAAGAAACAATACCTTGATTTCCCTATTCTTAGCTATTTCATGACTTACAGATAACAGTCTTTTTTTTTCCAAGTTACAAAGTGAGTTTTTTATTTATTTGAAAAGGTAAGTTTGTAATGGATTGCTGGACAGGCCTCTTATCTGGGGATTTTTCTAAATAAAAAAGTCTACTCTGCTGTCCATCAACATTTGTTAGGTACCAACAGTGTGTCAGGCACCCTGTCTTTTCGAGCTGATATTCTTTCTCTGAAGTGTTCTGTGATTATTTGGGGTTTTAAACTTGCAATTTGGAACATTTAGATAACTCCTTCCTGGCTAGACAAGAATAAGAGTTAAAAATAGTTGATATGTAAATCTCCTTTTGTTTTTCCTTCGAACTGGAACAGCATGGGATCTAACAGGAATTTATTTTTTTAAAATGAAAATTAAGTATTTTTTTATTGCACATTGTGTTTCTCCTAAAACTTTTAGGTATATTCCACCATTAGCGAAAAAAAAAATTTTTAGATTTATACTTTGGTGAGTATTAATTAGCTTTCTGTTTTTCTTTTTATTTTGTGTTACTGAGTTTTGAACCTTGAGCTTTGTACATGCTAGGCACGCATGTACCCCTGAGCTACACCTACAGCACCTAATTTTATTTTTAGTGGGGAAATTTTTCTTGAAAAATTGAGTAATTAATTTTGCTTTTTCCAGCTCACTTCCTTCAAGTAAAATGATTAGAATTCTTCGAATGTCTGATCCTGAACGAGGACAAAGCATATTGCCTTTCCAACCTGTGACTCAAGAGGAACATGACCACCGAAGTTGATGTAATTTTAACATGTCTTATTTTCATGTGGAAGGATTTGTGAAAGGAAATTATTCTAAACTATTTGATGAAATAAAATGAAACTAGAGATACTCTAAAATAAGCCCTCTTTTATCTGGCTATAATAAAATATGTGAATAAGCCTAGAGAAACAAATACAACCAGCAATTTAAAATTATTATTACTTCCTTTGAGAAAAATCAGTTTCATAGTGCTGGTTATGAAACTTTTCAATCTGTTTATTTTTTATTTTCGGTTTCTTAACATCTACTTTATAGATTGTTTTTCAGAAGTAAAATTTTGTACATATATATATATATATATATATATATTACATATCTGGGCTCATTTCTATAATATTTTGTAAAAATTAAAATAAAAATATGAGCACCTGATGGCTTTAGTTTTGTTTTTCCAGAATATTACATTCTGTAGTTAAGTGATCAAATATAGATGAATAAGATTTCTCACTGCAGAGGGTGGGCTATGGACAAAAACCGATTTACAGTGGACTTACTACCTTTTTTAAAAATAATCATGAGGGACCTACATACAAAGAATTACAAATAACTGCACAGTCCTGTCTACAGAAAGTTCTAGCCCTTGATTACTGGTACAGGTTTTGAGTGTAACTTTGAAATTTAAGGTACTTTATGTTTATAAAACTTCACATGAAGTACCAAAGCACTGCCTATTCTGATGTGAGTTATGTTGCTCCATAAAATGACTTCTGTCTATGCAAGATCCTGTAACCAGAACCAGAACTGAGTGATAATGCAACTTTGCCACCTCACCGGCAACACTAAGCTTTGGGCTCAGCTGAGAGGACACAGGCCCAACAGACTGTGCTGGCCAGGTTGGGAAAACTGGGAGGAAAGCAGTGGGCCAGTAGCTGGTAGCTCCATGAGCCGTAGGCCACATCAATTATAAGAACTTCCTGATTTTAAAGGTGTTAAAAAGTATAGTGATTATTAAGAGGTTTTTTTTTTTTGTTTGTTTTCTTTTTAAAGAAAACATAAATAAGTGCCCTCAACATACTGCTAGGATTAGTTAGTGCTAGTTTTTCTTAAACATGTCCAATACCAACAAGAAGTATTCCTTGCATTTCTAGCAATAAACATTAGAGTATATACTTACGACATTGAAAAGAAAGTGTTTAAGCAATATTTTAAAATCAGGGATGTTTCTATACTTAGTGAGAAAAACTAGATTTTGGTTGGAGAAGGAGACTAATCAGATCTAAAAATGAGATCATTTAAAAGTATTTTAATATTCTAATATTCACGTACTTTTCCAAATAAAAAATGAAGTAGAATTTTTCCCAATATGTAAATTTTATTAGCTAAGTAATTTCCATGTCTCAATTTTTGTGACAGTTTTGAATGTTATGCTCCTGAGTACATATGGGGTAAGTATCATCAAGTATCTGAGCATCTATCTGTTGAACTGAAAATTATTCATTACTTTGGCATCAAAAGTTTTGCTTTAATCCAACACAAATGAAAACATCTTCATTTAATATTCTTAGTAGTAACAATATTAGAGAAAATCAAAATAAAATTTATAATGTGTAAAAATAAACTAGTTTATATGTATTAATATGGTTTTATGAATTGGGAAAAGTAGTTGACTAATTTATGAATAAGCCTCTTTATAAATGGTGACTTAAATATATCGTATAGTCTGAAATCATGTAGTGACTCATTTTGTCATAGTGACTCTTTCAGCTCCTAAATGAAATCCTAGGAAACACAATAGTTAGGCTTCCTTGAATCTTAAATCCTACCTTCTTCATTCTTAGTTTTGGGAATGATTAACATTATTCTCAAAGTAAGAAATGTGATGAGTTTCAGAGTAAGCCAAGTTGTAAATTACATAGTTGTTGAAATTATTAATTAACTTTTTAGATTATAGCATTGCCTTTTTTAAGAGTGATTTTTCCTTTTCATGTGCCTCTTTAAAATATCTTTGTAATGTCTGGGCTATTCATATGTGTGGAGAACAAAATGTATAGTTTGTATAAGAAACAGTTGGCTGTGACTCATGATAATGTCTTAAGGCAATAATACTCTTGTTAGATTCATGACTTGTATACACATCTACATAGCTGCTTCTGTGGTTTGGATCTGAAATGTTTCCTGAATGCCTTTGAATTAAAGCCTCAATCCCTACCTAGCCTTTGTGTTATCCGGAAAGTAGAACCTTTCAGAAATGGTACTTAAGGGAGGGACATTAGGTCTTTAGGGATGTACCCTTGAATATTGGGACTTTGGCTTATTCTCTCACTTTCCAGCTCCATGTGCTGCCTCCTCACAGGTCTCAAGTGAGGCCAGTTGGTAAGACTTGGACCATCTGAAACTCAGCCAAAATAAAACTTTATCTGAGTTCATTGTTAGAGTCATGAAAAACCCAAATGCTTCAGTGAGATTTTAAGTTGAACTGGATTGAAACTCAGCAGCCCTAAAAGTTTGAACAAAAACTTGTGTTTCATGATTTAAATGCTGCTGGACTGGGTTTTGTTCTTCAAGGATTGGTAAAGTAATGTAAATCAGCTGTTTTATTTGAATGGGCATGTGAACTTTTCTTAATTATATGTCACATTCATACTAGAATGGTTCCATTTGAAAGTACCCTTTAGCCTTCCCCTTCATTTAGCCACTCCCCACCAGTCCTTTTTGCTGAAGAGAAGCTGTTCCTTAGCTTTTAATTCAGGTGTCACAGGAAATCCAAGCCTATTACAGTGTTCCTACCAGAGAAAAATGAGGGAAGACACACCCTGGCATTCTCTTCAGAATGATGAAAAAGTGTAACACTGCCTAGGTTGTGGATCTCCTCACTGTACACCCTTTTTTTCTACCTTGAAGCCCCATAAAGTAGAGATTTGAGGTGGAAAGGTTCTGTCTTCTGGGCCAACTGAATAAAGGCTGTTTTCTTCCAGCAACTTTTTTTTCTCCCATATTTATTACATATATGTGCAATACACTATGGTTACATTGAGCTTGAGTATTTTGTGCACATACATATTGGATCAACATTACAATTCCTTGGAGCCACTTGGGAGGCGGCGGGTAGGCCTCTGGGGCAACCTCCCCCGCCTCGCGCCTGGGGCCGGTTAGCAGCAGGCCGGGCTGCTCCTGAGGCGGCTGGTCGGATTTGCGGACATTTCCTGTGCCCCTCGCCTCGGGGATCTACGGCTGAGGCTGGTCTCAGAACCAGCCCGGGCTGCTCCTAAGGCGGCTGGTCGGCTTGGGGGACATTTTCCACACCCCACGCCTCGGGGATCCACGGCTGAGTCCGGACTAGGAGAGAACCAGGTAGGGCCTCTTCAAGGACGGCTCATCGCTTCAGGGACATTTTACACACCCCTCGCCTCAGGGACCCGCGGCTGAGCCCGGGCTCAGTGACAACCAGACCAGGCCACTCTGGAGGCGGCTGGTTGGCTTCGCAGACATTTTCCAAGCTCCACGCCTCGGGCTTCGCAGCTGAGGCCAGGCTTGGTGAGAACTAGGCCAGTATATCCCCGCAACCTCTAGCAGTGACTGTGTTCTTCCAGTGCTGGACAGAACTGTACCGGGGAGAAACACATAGGGGAATCCGGGGACAGACAACAAGAGACAACCAAAGACAACAGAATCATGAGGAAACGTGGAAATAAATCTTCCTTCAGAAAGTCTCAAAATACCAGAGGAGTTTACCAGGAATTCTGAAAATTCAGAAACTAAAGATGAAAATGGCACCAATGTTGGTAACTTATGGGCCCAGAAATACATCGAATTAAAGCAGGAACTACAGCAAGAAATGATGCAGGAAATGAAAGTCATAGATCAAGAACGATGCCAAGACCTGGGTAAGCTAAAAGCAAGCTTGGAGAAGTAAGTAGAGGAGATCAAAGAAGAAATGAACCAGAAGATAATGAAGACCATACAAGAAATCAGAGAAGAACACAACAGAGACATAAAAGAAAATGCAGATATACAGAAAGTGAAAAACACACAGGTCACAATAAGCAACGATATCAATTTCAAAATGGATTATCAGACCGAGAAGACAAAATGATGGAGCAGGAAAAGACCATAAAGAAGAAAGTGAATCATTACAGTGGCTGATAGGCGATTCAAAAAGAAATAACCTGAGAATCATGGGAATTCAAGAGAAGACCAAGGACAAAACAAAAGGATTGAAAGTCATATTCAAGAAAATTATGGAAGAAAATTTCCCAAGTCTAAGAAGAGAAATGATTATTGAACTGCTGCAGGCATTTAGAACACCAAACAATATTGATCAGAAAAGAACCTCATCCTGACACATCATAATTAAAGTACTAGAAACCCAACACAAAGAATACTAAAAATGGTAAGAGAAAAGCAGAAGGTGACCTACAACAGTAAGCACATCAGGATAACTTCAGACTTCTCAACCCAGATGCTAAAAGCCAGGAGATCATGGGGCAATATCATTCAAACACTAAACACAAATTTCAACCAAGACTAGTATATACAACAAAACTATCTTTTAAGCTAGAGGGAGAAATTAAAATTCTTCATAATATAGATAGTCTAAAGAAACTTGCAGCCGCTAAGCCATTACTGCAGAGAATTCTCAAAGGAAACTTGGATAGTGAAAGAGAAGCCAACAACACAAGAGAACCCAGAGAAAAAGAAAAAGAGACAAAAGCCAGAGGAGAATGAGCTGAGAAAAAAGTAAAGCCAGTAAACAACAGGGAAAAACTACAATAATGGCAGGACACACCAGACATACCTCAATAATTACCCTAAACGTGAATGGCCTCAACTCACCTATCAAAAGACATCATAGACTAGCTGACTGGGCCAAAAGACAGAAAGCCACAGTTTGCTGCCTACAAGAGACACACTTCACCCACAAGGAAATGCGTAGACTGAAAATAAAAGGCTGGAATTCAATATTTCATGCAACAGGTCCCAGGAAACAAACAGGGGTAGCTATATTAATCTCAGACTCATCCGGTTTTAAAAGAAAACAGGTGAAGAGAGACTAAGATGGACACTACATGCTGGTTAAAGGAACATTAGAACAGGAAGAAATCACAATTATCAATATATATGCACCCAACTCTGGAGCAGCCAATTATGTAAACCAAATATTACTAGATTTGAAAGGACACATAGGCCCCAACACAGTTATAGTAGGGGACTTTAATACTCCACTAGCACAAATAGATAGATCAAACAAAAAAATCCACAAAGATATACAACTGCTGAATGATACTATAGAAAACTTGAACATAACAGACATTTACAGAGTCTTCCACCCAACACCAACTGACTACACGTTCTTCTCAGCAGCACATGGAACATTTTCTAAAATAGACCACGTCCTAAGACATAAGTCATGCTTAAACAAGTACAAAGGGATAGATAGTTCCCTGCATACTCTCAGACCATAGTGGAATAAGACTGGAACTTAACAGCAGCAGAAACAGAAGAAAATACACAAGCACATGGGAACTTAATAACTTACTACTGACCAAACAATGGATCATGGAAGAAATCAGAGAAGAAATCAAAAACTTCATAGAGTTAAATGACGATGGAAGTACATCATATCAATATCTGTGGGTCACAATGAAAGCAGTCCTTAGAGGAAAATTCAAAGCCATAAATGTACACATCAAAAGAACAGAATAGTCGCTAATAGATTCCCTAATGATGCACCTTAAGGACCTAGAGAAAGAAGACCAACTCAACCCAAAAGGCAGTAGAAGAGAAGAAGTAATAAAGATCAGATCTGAAATAAATGAGATTGAAATTAAAAAGATAATAAAAAAGATCAATGAGTCAGAGCTGGTTCTTCGAAAGAATTAATAAAATCTACAAACCTCTTGCCAACCTCATCAAGAAAAGGAAAGAAAAGGCACAGATTAGCACACTTAGAAACAAAAAGGGTGAAGTTACAACAGACTGCAGAAATCCAGAATATTATTAAAAAATTACTTTGAACACCTATATTCTAACAAATTTGAGAACTGAGAAAAATGGACGACTTTCTAGATACATACAAAATACAAAATTGAAGGAGGAAGATATAAAAATCTTGAACAACCCCATCACGCACAGGGAAATTGAAGCAGTAATAAAAGCTCTACCTACAAACAAAAGTCCAGGCCCAGATAGATTCACAGCAGAATTTTTTCAGTACTTTAGGGAAGAATTACTCCAAACCTCCTCAAACTATTTCATAAAGTAGAAAGAGAAGGAACATTACCAAACTCATTTCACGAGCCTAGCATCACACTAGTCCCAAAACCAGACAAAGACTTAACCAGGAAGGAAAATTACAGACCAACAATCTTAATGAATATAGATGCAAAAATCCTCAATAATATTCTGGCAAACAGAATCCAACAAGTAATCAGAAAAATCATACACCATGATCAAGTGGGCTTCATCCTTGAGATGCAAGGCTGGTTCAACATACGTAAATCAATCAATGTAATACACCATATCAACAGATGGGGAAACAAAAACCACATGATCATCTCTATTGATGCAGAAAAAGCCTTTGACAAAATCCGGCACCCCTTCATGATAAAAACACTGAGAAAAATAGGTATAGAAGGGCCCTACCTAAAACTCATAGAAGCCAAATATGCTAAACTTACTGCATGTATCATAGTAAATGGAGAAAAGTTGAAATCGTTCCCTCTCAAATCAGGAACAAGACAAGGATGCCCAGACTCACCACTTCTATTCAACATAGTTCTTGAAACACTTGCCATAGCAATCAGACAAGAAAATGAAATAAAGGGAATCTGCATCGGAAAGGAGGAGGTCAAACTTTCCTTATTTGCAGACGATATGATTATCTACATGGAACACCCTAAAAACTCCACTATGAAACTCCTGGAAATAATAAAGAAATTTAGCCAAGTTACAGGCTACAAAATTAACACTAAAAAAATCAATAGCTTTTCTCTATACTAATAATGAACTTATTGAGCAAGAACTCAGAAAAACAATTCCATTCTCAATAGCTCAGCAAAAACTTAAATACCTAGGAGTATACCTAACCAAGGAAGTGAAAGACCTATAGAATGAAAACTACATTACATTGAAGAAAGAAGTTATAGGAGACACTAGAAAATGGAAAGGTATCCCCTGCTCTTGGATAGGCAAAATAAATATAGTCAAAATGACTAAACTACCTAAAGTCAAATAGTAATCAGTACTGGCGTGTCTGTGGGGAGAAAGGAATCCTCCTACATTGCTGGTGGGAATGTAAATTTGTACAACCCCTTTGGAAAGCAGTATGGAGAGCTCTCAAAAGACTAGAAATAAATGTCCCCTTCGATCCAGAGACACACCTCCTGGTAATATATACAAAAGAGGTCAAAACAACACACAACAGAGATATTTGTATACCCATGTTCATAGCACAACTAACAATAGCTAAAACATGGAATTCACGAAAATACCCATCAACAGACCAGTGGATACACAAATTGTGGTACTTACACACAATGGAATACTATACATCAATAAAGTCCAACAATGTGGAGGCTTTACAGGCAAATAGAAGCTTGAGAACATCATGCTTAGTGAAGTGAGTCAGAAGCAGAAGGTGAAACATCAAATGGTCTCTCTGATATGAGAGTCCCAGAGCATAACTCCTATGAAACTTAAAACGAAAAACAAAGTGAAATGGGGGTCGGGTAGGGGAAGAGGGAAGGAGGAAAGGGGAGGGGGAGGGACAAAAGGAGAGTGGGAAAGTCCTTGTCACCTTGACAAGATACATATGTGCATAAAAGGCTCAACTCCATTGTAAACCTTAAATTTTGCATGTATACATATCAATAAAATGGGAAAAATAAATAAAATGCATTACAATGCCTTGCCCTCTCTCATCCTTGACTTCCACTGTCACATCCATTTGGTATTACATAAAGCTTGTATTCTATATTTCTCATTAGAGAAATCATGCTACATTTAACCTGAGTTTGACTCACTTTACTGTAGGATAATGGTCTCAAATTGCATTTCTTTACCTATAAAAGCCTCTGATCTGCCTTTAAGGAAGAGTAATATTCCATTGTGTACAACCATCACATTTTTGTACCTGTTGATTTGTTGATGGATATTTTGACATCTTTCTTGATTTAACTATTGTTAGTTGTGGTGCTATAGACACAGATGTACATGTTATCTGTGTTATATGTTGCTTTTAACTCTTTTGGAAAGATATCCAGAAGAGGTATCACTGGTTTAAATGGAATATTTATTTTCAGCCTTTTAAGGTATCTTTATACTGCTTTTCATCGTGATTGTACAAATTTACTCTCCCACCAGCATTGTAAAAGTGTTCCTTTTCCACTGCAACTTTACCAGAGTTGATAACTGTTCAAGTTCTTGATAAATGCCATTCTGACTGGGTAATATGATATCTTAGTGATGTTTTGATATGCATTTCTCTAATGGCTAAGAATGTTGAACTATCTTTTCATGTATTTGCTTGCCACTGGAACTTCATCTGAAAAGTGCCTATTAATTGCAGTTGACATTTTTAAATCAGGTCTTTGATTTGGAGGCATCTGTTGTTCAGTTCTTTGTATATTGTAGATATTAGCCTCCTGTCTGAGTTGTAGGTAGTAAAATATTTTTGCCCATTCTGTCAGTTCTCTCTTCTCTTTGTTGATAGTTTCCTTTGCTGTGCAGAAACTTTTTCATTTGACATAATCTTATTTGTTAATTCTGCAGCTGTTTCTTTTGAATCAGGTGTCCTGTTGAAGTCCTTGACCATGCATACATTTTCTCGATGTTTGTATATTTTGTCCTCCAGTAGGTTCAGTGTTTCAGTTTTCCTATATAGGTCTTTGATCCACTTTGATATGATTTTGGTACATGATCATAGATATGTGTCTAGATTCATTCTTCTGCATATGGATAACCAACTCTACCAACACCATTCATTGAAGAGGATATTCTTTTTCTAGTGTATGTTTTGGCCCCTTTGTTGAAGATCAGGTAGCTGAAGGTATTTGAGGTTGGCTCTACATTCTCAGTCTGTTCCATTGGTCACCTGTTTTTGTGCTAATATAATGTTTTTATCACTATTGCTTTCTAATATAACTGATGCTTTGCAACTTTGTAATGTAACTGGAATTTTAGTGCCACCTGCTTTTTTCTTGTTACTCAGGCTGGCTGTAGCTCTTCTGAGTCCCTTTTGATTCCATATGAATTTAAGAATTTTTTTCAAGTTCTGTGAAAAAATTATTGGAATTTTGATAAGAATTATGTTGAATCTGTAATCAGTTTTGGCAATATAGCCATTTTGACTCTTTTATTCTGCCTGACATACTTAGGCAGAACAGAAGATGTCTTTCCATTTTCTGATGTTCTCTAATTTCTTTTTTCAGCATAATATAATTTTCTTTATAGACATCTTCCACTTCCTTAAATTTACTCATAGGTTTCTAATTTTTGAGGAGCTATTGAGAGCTAGCTATTGAGCTATTCTTCTCAGCTCTTGCTCAGTGAGTTCTTTATTATTGTGGAAGAATGCTATTTTTTGTGTTAATTTTGTGAACTGCAATTTGCCAGATTTGTTAATTCTAAGAGTTTTGTGGTCTAAGAGTTTTTGGGGTCTTCTATGTAGAGAATCATGTCATCTGCAAATAAAGATAGTTTGACTTCTTTCTTTCCAATACAAATTCCCTTTGTTGTGTTCTGCCCGATTGCTGTAGCTAGGATTTTGAGAACTGTATGGAATAGGAGTGGTGAAAGTGGGCCTTACTGTGTTTCTAATTAAAGAGGAAGTGCTTTCAGTTTCTCCATATACTGTGGTATGTGCAGTAGCGTTGGCTTATATGACTTCTATCATTTTGAGGTAAGGTCCTTCTGTATTTTCCTCAAGGTTTTTTTTTTTTCATGATTAAGTGCTGGCTTTCATCAAAGTCCTTGTCTGCATCAAGATTTTCATATGACTTTTGTCCTTTAGTTGTGGTGTGTTACATTCATTGATTTATGTATGTTAAACAAATCTTGCATGTTGGGAATGAAGCCAACATAATTGTGGTATGTGATCTTTTTTACTAACTTGCTGGATTCTATTTGCTAGTATCTTACTGACAATTTTAGCATCTATATTCATTAAGCAGATTTGTGTATGGTTTTCTTTCCTGGTTTGGTCGTTGTCTGATTTTGGTTTCAGGATAATGCCAGCTTCCAAAAATGGGTTTGACAGTATTCCTTCTCTTTCATCTTCATGGAACAGTTTGAAAAGCATTAGTGTTAGTTCTTCTCTGAAGTATTGATAAAATTCTATTCTAAAGCCAACTTGTCTGGACTGTTTTGTGATAGAGATTTTATTACTGCCTCTGTTTCCATGTTTATTATGCTTCTATTCAGGTTATTTATGTCTCCTTGACTCACTGTTGGTATTTTGTATGTGTCTACACATTTATCCATTTCTTCCAAGTTGTCCAGTTTGTTGGAGTATAATAAGTTTTCAAAATGGTTCCTTATAATTCTCTGAATTTCAGCAGTGTCCATTGTGCTTTCACCCTTTTGTATCTAGTTGCATTGTTATGGTTTGTTTCTTTCCTTCTTTTGGTTAGTTTAGTTAGAGATTTATTAATCTTGTTCATTCTTTTGGAGAACCATATCTTTGGTTAGTTGATTTTTTTGTTTCATTTTTATTTATTTCTGCTCTGATCTTTGTGGTTTCTTTTCTTCTACTACTCTTGGAGTTAGATTGTTCTTGATTCTCTAGGACCTTGAAGTGCCTCATTAAATTATTTGGGATTGCTCCATTTTTGATATGTGCACTTATAGATGTGGATTTTCCTCTTAGGACTGCTTTCATTGTGTCCCACAGGTTCTGAAATGATGTGCTTCCTTCATCATTTAACTTCAGGACATTTTTGATTTCTTCTCTGATTTTTTCTGTGACCCATTGTTTGTTTGGTAGAAAGTTTAGTCTCCATGTATTTGTATGGTTTCTGTAGTTTTTTGCTGTTGATTTCTAGTTTTACTCCACTGTGATCTGAAAGTAAGCAGGAAGTAGTTTGACTCCTTTGTACTTAAATTTTCTTATGGCCTATAATATGGTCTAATTTGGAAAATGACTCATGTGCTATTGAGAAAAAAGTATATGTTTTTAATGTTGGGTAGAACTTAAATATCTTCTGTTAATACTGGATTTTCCATAGTGTAGTTTAACAGTAATATTTCTTTGTTGGTTTTCTGTCTATTGGAGTATTAAAGTCTCCTACTATAACTGTTGGGGCTCATATGGCCTTTCAAGTTCAGTAATTTTTGTTTTATAAAATTAGGTGCCCTAAAGTTAGGAGTGTATACTGAAAATTGCATTTCTTCCTATTGAATTGTTCACGGAACCAGGATATGGTATTTGTTTTTGTCTCTCCTAATCTGTTTGGGTTTGAAATCTGCTGTGTCTGAGGCAGTATAGCTACCCTGCTTGTTTCCTGGGTCCAGTTTCATGGAGTATAGATTTCTATCCTTTTTTTTTTTTTTTTTCAGTGTTACGTGTTTCCCTACAGGTAAAATGTGTATCTTGAAAGCGACAAATCACGGGTTTTTGTTTTTTGATCCAGTGAGTTAGTTTCTGTCTTTCAATAAGTGAGTTGAGACCATTAACATTCAACATTATCATAGTGGCATATTTGCTACTTCCTGTCATAATTGGTTATAATAGTCTGGATTGACATTTGTGTTCTTTCAGCATTTGGGTAATGTTGCTTCATGATCTCCTGGCCTTTAGTGTCTGTGTTGAGAAGTCTGAAGTTAGCCTGATGGTTTGCCTTTGTAAGTTACTTTTTGTTTCTCTCTTATAGTTTTTAACATTCTCTCTTTGTGTTGAATTTCTAGAATTTTAATTATGATCTGTAGTGGGGATATTCCCTTCTGGTCAAGGTCATTTGGAGTTCTGTATGCCTACAGTAGTTCATTGTTGCTTTCTTTTGCTAAATTTAGGAAATTTTCTTCCATAATTTCATTTAATATGTCGTTTAAGCCTTTTATTCTATCCTATACTTTCTCCTATATGCCTGTAATTCTGCAAGACGCTTCTCTTTGGGTCATCCATCATCTGTTAAAACCAGTCTCTTTTTTGTTTGTTTGTTTTTTGCTGTTTTGTTGTTTTTGTTTGTTTTCTGGTCTCCACTGACAGTATAATCCAGTTTATCCACCTTATCTTCAAGATCTGATCGTTTGTTGTCAAAGTGTTCAAGCTGGTTTCCTGGCTTTTTAAAGTTTTTTATACCTGGAGTTAAGTTTTCATTCGTTCATTTAGTGAATGAAGTAGCAGAATCTACAGAAAATGAAGTATATATCTAACTAAACCTAGTATTAACATCAAAATGTTCTGTTAATACCAGTATTATATCTCAATCATTAAAATAACTCTGTTGCTTATCTAGGCTAAACCAAACCACCATTCTATCTTTTCATTCTTCTTTAATTTCTTGTACTGCCTTCTTTATCTGCTTCTTCTTTATAATCCTTTAACTTATTGTTAATGGCTTCTGTTTCTTTGAACATGTCTGATTTGAGCTTCCTGTGCATCTCTAGTATGTCTTGCTTGGGCTTTTTGGCCATCAGGTATACTTGGTTTTGTTGTTGTTGTTGTTATTGAATTTTCTGTAGATTCTGCTGCTTCAGCATGGCTGGTATCAATTTTGGGGGTGTTAGGTCTATTTCTAGGTGATTTATTGCCTCATTTTCTCATGTTCTATTACAGTAGGTTGTAGCTCAGGTAATGTCGACTCTGTCATAAAAATTCTTTTATTAAAATATTTCTGCTCTTAGAGTTTCCTCTGGTTTGTTCAGTGTTTAGAATTTATGGCTATTCTCAATTTATTCAGCTGTGAATTTTGAATATATTCTCAACGACCTACCTGTTTATTTCTTAATCTCCTCCACTCTTTGGTAAAGAAGGAACAGATTGCAGAACTATATGTGGTCTACAAACAAAATATTTGTTACCCTCTATTAGATATGAAGATCACCATGTTAAGATTCACACTTTGAATAAAGATTTACATTTACATTACTATCCAATATTAACAAAATACTAGCTCTCCTAGTAGCTCGTTTAATATTACAACTATTCTACCCATAACATTAATAGGTGTATTATAGACCCTCAATATATCAAACTAAACCTAATATTAACATATTGAAATGTTCTATTAATATCACTATTATATCACAGTCATTGCTTACGTAGGCTAAACCCGACCACTGTAAATTGTCCACACTCATTAGGCTCCACCCACTGTACCTTCTTTAGCAATGGGACAGGTATTTCCATCTGTGTTTATACTTGATGCCACCTAGCCATGCACTTATGTTAACCAGATTTTGATCTATAAACCCAATCCCCTCTTAACATTTTAGATATGATCCATACTACTAATGAAGGTTTCTATACAAATTGCTTGGTAACCTATTAGATTTTATGGTGCCATGATATTGTGATAATAGAGAAAAATATAATTCCTAACTAATATACAGAAATTGCATCCCTACCAATCCATTTACATGGCTGTGTGTAATACTTAGTATTCTTAATAAGGGAAATTGGAAGAGATAATGAACAGACTTAGACTAGGAGTTCTGAGTGTGGAATAGAAGTCAGAGAAGTATTTTAATGGCATAGGAGTGCCTGGCAGAATTCCTACAGCTGGAGGATAACTCCTAAACTAAAGCACTGTAAGCCAGAGTAAGATGGTTAGGGAGAGTTACAAATGAAGTGGAGAGAGTATGACTTTATGATTTATAGAAAGATTCAAAAGGGGTTAAAAAGCTGATCAAGAGAGGGAAGAATTCAGGAATTAAAAAATGTCAAAACAGAAGGAGGTAGGAGGGAAAAGAGGAAACGACACAAAATTCAGTTTCAGAAAAAAAAATTCATTGTACCATAGCAAACCATTGAAGTGAAACCAGCGTCCAGAAAAGGAGGGGGGTGATTAACTATAAATGAAGAAGAAAACAAAAGAATAATTATCCCCTGTGTTATTTGAAGGTCTCTGCTCCAGAGCCCTGGGTCTTATAATCTGTATCTCCAGCAGATAAGGCCTCTTGCTGTTTCAGCATTGCCACTGGATTGGCTTAAATTTCAGTTGGGTTGGAGGACCTGGGGTTTTACCAGTTGTCCATGTAGTTGCTCGGCTTCTAGTCAATCCCGGCAATTTTTGAATCCCAGGGAGCATGGGGGATACAACTCTCCTCCCAGAACTTGCCAGGAGACACTGGCTGTGATTGTGATTCCTGATTCATAGCTCCAACAGCTACTCCCTGAGCCCATCAATAGGTACCCAGTCTCTAAGGCCCCACTTAGGGCCTCCTGCTTCCACTCTGCAGCTGTGATGAGTCAACATTCCAGCCCATCTCGGCTCTGGGGTGCCTTTGGGGCACAGAGCCCCCAAAATTCACCATCTGTTTTGGTCACATGATGTTGCCATCCTCATTGACACCATCTCTGCAGTCTGCTAGCCAGAGCAGCAATCCTGTGTTCAGTAGGTCCAGGCCTGCTCCCTGGCTCTCTGTCTGTTTCTCCTTGTCTGGGAGCCTGCGTTCATGCCCAGGGGATCCTTGTAGTATTTCCTTCTATCCCCAGATTACTACTCAGATCCAGTGAGTCCTCTGCTTTTCGAAGTTAGGGTGAAGAGAAAGTTCCCCTACTAAATCTCTGTCGTCCAACCAGTCATACCTGGGGCCACTGGTGAAACGAGCTGTCATCTTGGCTCTGCCTCCCTGATTTTTTCCAGTAACTTTTGTCTCTGAAGTTTCTGGTTGAGTGATGGGTAGGTAGCACGTGCATCTGACTCTTGTAGCAATACCTTGTGTATATTATCTTGGTGATAGCATATGGATAAGATTCATGGAAACAAGTGGCCTGCATATACTCCTTACTCATAGTGAGCTTAAGAGTGTTCTCACTGTCTAGTTTTTCTTCAGTTTATGAATATAGAAATTTATTAAAATTTATTGTTTTAAATTTATTGAAAAATGATTAAATTCCTACATTTTTATAGGGACTATATTAGGCAGTGGTAATGCTAAATCTGCCTTTGTGTAGCTTAAAATCTTGTTAGACATAATTCTGTATGTAGTTTCAGATATTGATGGTTCCTGTGAATAATAAAACAGGGCTAGGATTTGAGGATTATGGATGGGAAAGATAACTTTGGTGTGTGGAGGAAAAATTTCCAGAGGGCAGTATTTAAATAGAGGCCTGAAACAGATGGAGAGACTGAGCCATAGAAAGCCTCTGTTCCTGGCAGAGGAAACGAGTGCAAAGGTTCTGAGGTAAGAGGAGCTTCCTGTCTTGAGATCATAGGGCCGGTGTTCGTAGACCTTAGTGAGCAAAGAGGATGGGCAGGAATAAGGCTTGAGGTTGGAAGTGAGGTCACTGAGGCCCTGAATCTACTGTGAGCGGGATTGCCTCCTGGTTGTGATAAGCATTTTAAGAATCTCAAAGTCTGTCTTGCGACTAGGGTAAGACAAGCATGGCAGGTGAATCAGCAGTTTGGAGACTTGTGCTGGCCCAGGTAAGAGATCATGATGACTTGGACAGGGTAGTAGAGGTAAAGCTTTCAGATTTGAAATGCACAGGCCGTGGGCTTTTGATGAGAATGTAGGAGCTGTGAGAGGTGTTAGTGACAATTTCTCTGGGCTCTGGCCTAAATGGATAAATGGTGGTGCTTTTCAGAGAGGTGGAGAAATGGAGGGGAAAGAAAAAGTTCCAGTGTGAGGTTGTGATATTAGAATTTAGACACTAAGTGGTTACTTGAGATAACTAATTAATTGGCTATTTGATGGGAAACTATATTGGAAAACAATGGCATGACCTAGAAGTCGGAACATGTATATTTTATCTAAAAAATTCTGCACAAAATCTTAATTGCACTCCCAAACTGTTTAGGAAACCTAATTGTTTACAAACAAAAAAGAGTTACGGGGACAATCATTTTACTTAAAAATGCTAGTTGACTATCATTTTCTTGCCTTAAGATAATACGTTGTGATTTCTCAAATAAGAGTTAAAAAGCCAGGCTTGATGATATAGCCCTATAAGCCCAGTGGCCTGGGAGAATGACACAGAAGGACCGCAAGTTTAAGCCTAGCTTGGGCAATTTAGCAACTTAGTGAGACCTTGCCTCAAAATATTTGAAAACTATGGGTTGGGGATGGAGCTCACTGCAAAGGCACTGGGTTCAATACCCAGTGTCACAAAAATAAAAATAAAGGTTATTATGCAAATCAATAGGAAATATGGAAACTTAAGACTTGTAATTGTGGAGAATTGAGTCTGGAAAACAAAGCACTTGTGTCATTTTCTCTTTTGGCAGCAGGGGTCAAGCAGCTAATTAACTTGGTATTGATAATTACACTAGCAGTTGACTCAAGGCACCAGATGCGCTGGGTGCTTTGAATGGCCTACCTGTAGTTGGTGTTTTCTGAAGGAAACACATTCTGGTTGGCATAGAGAGTGAGGTCAGTGAGGATCCAGGTCCTGAGGTCTGAATGCATTTAAACAGAACTCTGGGGGACAAAGAAATGGCACAGTGGTTAAAGCACTTTCCCATTAAGAATAAGGCCCAGAGTTGGATTCCCCAGCACTGCGTAAAACCAGGCATTGGGGCTTCCGGTCAAGATGGCAAATGAGTAACAGCACTGCACAATGTCTCCTCATTGACTCACTTAAGAAGTCAAGAAGACAGCTAGAAAAAGCGTGTTTGGTGTAGCTAGGAAAGAGAGGAGCATCCCCCAAAACTGAAAGGTGACCAGCAGGAGGCCAGAAACTCCGAAGGATCGTCGAAACCGGAGGGGGAAAAAAATTCCCATGGTTAAGGAAATGTCTGCAGCCGGCTCCAAACATCAGGCAGCTGCGGACGGAGGAAAGTGCACAGGGACCTGAACGTCGGATGGAGCGGAGTTGGGAGAGAACAGAGCACACAACAACAGGAGAGGAGGCTGCAGGCAGGTCTGAAATCCTGAAGTCACATCGGATAAAGAAGAAAACAGCAAACTCGGTGCGGCCCCAAGCTGCCGGCACCCACAGATCACAAACAAGGTCCAGAGGCCAGAACATCAGCCCGAGGTAAGCTCGGACCCGGAGAGTAGGAATTATTGGCAGCGGGCGGCCCCAGCCTCAGAAGCACCAACCCGTGGATATGTGTCCTACAAATGCAGCGTGGGCTCCCCCTAGAAAAGGCCCCAGGATCCCAGATCAGAAATGGGGTTCAACAGCCGCCGCAGGCAGTGACGTTAGCCATTTTCTTCCCTGTGTACCAGAGACAGTCAGAGGTAGCAGAACCATGGCAAAATGTGGTAACAAAACTTATACAAAAAGATCTGACTCCCCAGGGGATGGAACAGGGGGTGCTGAAATTGCAGAACTCAAAAAACAGATGGGCAAGAGTGATGGTGACTTGTGGGCCCAGATAGCCAGTGAAATAAAGCAGGAATTGAAGCAGGAATTATTAAAGCAGGAAGCAAAGCAGGAAATAAAACAGACAGAGCAACAGCTACAACAGCACTTAGCTAAGCAAAACGCAAGCCTTGAAAAGAAATTAGAGGAGACCAAAGAAGAAATGGGGAAGCGTGGTTACAAATCTCCTACAAAAAGACCTGCAACCCCAAGAGATGATATCAGGGTAAATAAAGATGAATATGGCAAAAATGATGGCAATTTCCGGGCCCAGAAATTCAATGAATTAAAGCAGGAATTAAAGCAGGAAATTAAACAGACAGCAGAAGAGCTACACCAATACATAGATAAGCAAAAAGCAAGCCTTGAAAAGCAACTAGAGAAGACCAGAGAAGAAATATACCAGAAGATAATGAGGACAAAAGAAAAAATAGAGAAGAACACAACAGAGATATAGAAAAATTAAACGCAGATATTCAGGAAATGAAAAACACGCAGGTAATAATAAGCAAACACTTTAAACAACTTCAGAATAGAATGTCAGACCTAGAAAATAAAGTGACTAAACTGCAACATACAGGCCATGAAGAACACAAAGCAAATAAAGAAAGCGAATCATTGCAATGGCTGATAGACGATTCAAGAAGAAACAACCTCAGAATTATGGGAATCAAGGAGAAGACTGAGGACAAAACAAAAGGCTTAAAGGACATGTTTATTGAAATAATGGAAGGAAATTTCCCAAATTTAAGAAAAGAAATGAACATGGAACTATTACAGGCATATAGAAAACCAAACAGCTTTGATCAGAAGAGATCCTCATCACGACACATCATAATTAAAATTCTAGAAACCCAACACAAAGAGAAAATACTAAAAGTGGTAAGAGAAAAACAGAAGTTGACCTACAAAGATAAGCCCATCAGGATAACAGCAGATTTTTCAATCCAAACTCTAAAAGCAAGAAGATCATGGAGCAACATCATCCAAGCACTGAAAGAACATAAATGCCAACTAAGTCTGCTATATTCTGCAAAATTATCTTTTAATTTAAAGGGAGAACTTAAAACTTTCCATGACAGAGACAGCTTAAAGGAATTTGCAGCCCCTGAGCCAGTGTTGCAGAAAATACTTAAAGGAAACTTGCACAGTGAAAGGGAGACCAGCGACACCAATGACCCCAGAGGAAAAGCGACAACAGCTAGTGGAGAAGGAGCTGAGAAAAAAGTATGTTGGTAATTAGTGAAATATGAGTAAATAAGATATGAAAGTTAAGGAATTCTGAAATAACTAAATTTGCCTTCATGTCTGTCACTTTAAGTATATTTATGTGGTATAGATTTGAATTCATTTAATGTAGCAATGTGATATAGTTTTGACTTTGTTTTGTTGTAGCAAATCACTTATTCAGTCACTAATGAAAGTTTATCTGAAGGAAACTGATAGATGTAGCAATAACCTTGTGAATGTACAAATATGCACCTTCCAGTATTCAGCTAAGGCAATTGAAATTTATTTCTTTTTCTCTTCTTTCCCAAATTAACTATCCTTTTGAACTACATGCTTATAATTATTTTCTAGTGTGAACTGGTGGGTAAGGTCAGGTTTAACAATAACAACAAAGATGTAGGAAAATATGGGAAAAAAAACTTTTGGTGAATATCCCAATGAAGGGATTGGTTGGATTCAGAGAGGAGATATCAAGATTTGACTACTGCGAACCCATTAGAGGAATAGGAAGCTGGGGTAGAGTGGTGACTTGAGTGAAATGACTTAGGCGCGGAAGATTAATATGTTAAACACCGTATGGTTTCTTGGATTTGGATAACCCAGAACACAGACATTCTTTGGAACCATATGAAGTGATAGCCGGAGCCGGGGGAAGGGACAGGGAGGGGGTGGGAGGGTAGAAGATGGGAAGGGATTGTGAAGTCGATGTGATACATAGATGTACAAAACACCCAAATTCATTGTAAATACTATGTATTGCATCTGTATATTAATAAAAATAGTGGAGGTGGGGGGGGAGAAAAAAACCAGGCATGGTGGTACACGCCTGTAATCCCAGAACTTGGGAGGCTGAGGCAGGAACACTGCCGTGAGCTCCAGGCCAGCCTGGGCTCCAGAGTGAGAACTTTTCTCAGAAATAAGTAAAGAGAACTCTGCTGCAGGCTGAATTACCTATACTCCTCTGTTCACAGACCTTTGTTCAGCAGTGGCTTCTACAGCATTTAGTTCCATTTTCTCCATTCTTTATTTCCTAGGATGTATTTTCCAAAAATGGTCACTATAGTAGTTGCCTCCCATGTTCTGTCAGAATGTTGCTTCATAGAGGTTTTGGTTTGTTTTTGAGAGAGGGTTTTGCTCTTTCGTACACTTTGCCCTCAAACTCATGGCAATCATCCAGCCTCACCCTCTGAGTGGCAGAATTACAGATGTGCACCACCACCCCCGTCTTATGTGGTGGTAGGGAATCCAACCCAGAGCTTGCTAGACAAGCTCTTTAGCTACTGAGCTATACCCCTTAGCCTCTAGAGTCTGTTCTTGATCTGGGAAGATTTATAACCAGTAGAATATGGTACAAATGACACAGTTTGACTTCCAAGGCTCAATCTGGAGATGAAAGAAATGAAACCCCTGCCTAAATTTAATTCTGTGACATTTATGGGCTTCTAAAGCGATGTCAGTGCAATCGTGAGAGCAATTGAATTTCATTGAGGCTGCCACATAACACAGAAGCCAAAGCTGCCCACATGGAGAAACCCCACGAGATCATGAAGAGATGCCTTGCCAGCTCTCAGCTACTAAGGTCCATGTGTTCCACTGTCTGTCTATATATGAAAAATCCTAAACCCGAGTTACCCAACTAGTTCTTGTGGAATTAATGGCCCACAAAAACACAGGAAATAATATACTAATTGCTCTGAGTTACTAAACTTTGGAGTGATCTTTCACAACAATAGCAACTTGAACAGGTATCTGGAGGTAGGAGTTCCAAAGTCTAGACAGTCTCACGAGTCCGAAGGAGCCTTTGAAGAGATGTTAGCAGAAGCCTGGAATCTTAAGGATACTTTTGGTGAGGGTGAAAGGAAAGTAAGAAAAATACAATTAGAAGTGATAGACAGGGAGTGGAAAGTTGAGCAGCACTAACACCATGGTAACATGGAAATAAGAAATGTAACTATAACTAGATAATCGAACAAAGATGTCTAAATAAAATGTGAAAAGAACCCTGAGGCCATATTATGCTACTTATATCAAATATTAGAGGGGCAAGATGAACTGAACAAACAATAACATCAAGTAGTCAAGACTTTTTTAGCCCTATGTTCCTGTAGATGGTGACTTGTTTTCAAATTATAAAAGGCTTCAGTGCAAAAATCAAATTCTGTGAGGGTTTAGCCACCACACAAGGGCCAGGGAGAGGAAAGGTGAGCACTTGGCTGGGCCCCCTCGTCCCAAGAGTACCAGATCCAGCCGGAGCCTGTCGAAGCAGGAACTCACTCTATTCAGGAAGTACAGAAGCTTATATGGGGTAGAGGGAGAACATGGCAGGGAGGGGAGAGCAGGTGACTGGATGTGGTGTCCACGGCATTAGGCCAATCAGCAAGATGTCCATGCAGGCAGGCGCCAGGTGCTCATAGCAATAATATTGGGATTACGCGCGGTCCACAAGGGTGGAAACGGCTTGGCCCAATCATCTTCCTTGGCAAACACCAGAGGTGGCCACCCCTGGGACTTCCGGCGGGCACCATCTTAGATATTACCCCACAAGGTCCCCCTCTTTTGCTTGTAAAAGCCGCTGAAATCTTTGGTCTCAGCCCTGTTCGTGATCCCATCATTAGGCCGGGAGCCACGGTGCATGCCATGACATTGTTGTCCCCAGGCCTGGGATATCCTCCCGGGGATGCATCTGTCTTAAGTTGTGCTTGCTCCAAGGATCTTACCTGTTACTGGCTACCATCCCAGCTGCCAGAGGAATGAAGGGGTGGAGGGGGCACCCAGATTGATGGAGGGTTTCTAAGAAACTTGTGGGCCTTTGTAGGTAGGGCCGCAGGACTGGAGAGAGACATAGTTGGACACCTGTTGGACCTGGATGGAATCAAGGCAAACTGACAAACGAGAGAAACTTGTTACTAAGGCATGAGCCAAATGTTAAAACAATCAAAGGTAGTATCACTGGTCTTGCCAGGACAGAAATAAGAGTGGTCAACCATGGAGACGCTGAGAACAAAAACTGATGCAGACGTTCCTGGACAAAGGTGAAACTGGGTCTGAAGCAGTCGGGGTCGCAGGCAGGGAGAGTGACACCATAGCCAGCTGAACAATCATCAACAGCAGTTTGGCCAGAGTAATCCTTATCAAATGAGCCTCCCAATAAGTCACATAGGTCAAAGGAAAAAGAAGGCAATGTAGGTGGTGTCCAGGGGCCCGTGGTATAATTAACTACAATGGTACAGCCCGTAGCCACATCAGAGAGGACCCATGTAAAGTTGTCAATCGTGTGAGGAGAATAGGGAGTAGAAAATATGGGGGGGGGGGGGGGGAAGTGCCATCAGTAGGGTAACGGTGATATACTTATCCATTAGAAGGCACAGGTGGGTGTCCCGTGTCTGTGAAATTTCACCACATAATTATTATTTGTAATAGTATATTAGTTTGCAAGACATCATAATTATATTCAACATGGGGAATTGGTATAAAATGTTAAAAATATGTGTGCATGAATTTAGGGATGGATAAATAGATAAAATGATAAGCCATATCTGGCAAAATGCTAGTAATTAGTGAAATGTGAGTAAATAATTTATGTAATTAAAAAATTCTGAAATAACTAAGTATGCCAATATAACTATTGCTTTCTGTGTAATATATTTATGTGGTACAGTTCGTTTAATGTAGCAATTCCATATAGACTTGAGTTCATTTGTTGTAGCAATTTACTTATTCAGTCTTTGTTGTAAGTTTATCCTAAGAAAACTGATTGATGCAATGATAACCTGAATGTCTTTGAATGTACATTTACTTTTCAGTACTCAGCTAAGGCATTTGAAATTTAACTTCTCTCTTTTTCTTTCTCACATTTTCTAGCCTTATCACTTACATTGTTCTTTTTTGTTTTTCATATGGACTGGGGGGTGAGGCCATGTTAAAGAATTTCAGATATAGAAAAAAATGAACTTCAGGCAAATATCCCAATAAAGGGCTCTGCTGGACCCAGAGAACAGATGTCAAGATTTGGCCACGCAGCCCATTGTAGGGGTGGGAAGCTGAGCTGAAGAGTGGTGATTTGAGTGAAATGAGTCAGACAGAGAAGATTAAATATGTTGAACATTAAAGAAGAATATGTCAATAAAAACATAAAAAGAGTTATAGAGAATCCTCCACCCTCCTGGGTAGTAGAATGAACCCAAACCAAAGCACTAGATTTCAGAACTGCTGTGAACCAGACTATGGGGTGCTCTTTGTTTGCCCCTTTTTGGAAAGCGTGTGTCTGTTGTAGTTATTCTGACCATTTCATGTGTGTGAGGGGAAGAGGGATTTATAGTTTCCTCTTTGGAACAAGAAACACTCAGTCCATATCTGTGGAGCCTTTTGATAAGAACTTGAGCTTTAGCCTGAAGTCATGATAAAAGACTTCTGTCGTTCCTCGGGGTGACACATTTTGCATGCATACGAATGTGAACTGTGGCCACGAGGTAGACTGACGGACTGTTTTCTAAAGCTGATGGCAATATTTTCCTTGATGCACATTCTGGAACATCACCTACTATGGTAGGTGCACCTGTGACACACTACATATCAGCTGCAAACATGGGCAAACGTAATGTACAATGCAGAATGGAGGGAAACAAAATCTATAGCACATCTATATACACAAGTGACTGATATGCATCACCTCATCGAGAGCTAGAGCCTAATTCCTTGTTTTAAATATTATTAGAGCGTGATTTACTTGTAGCCACCTAATGCTGTGGAAGTGGTTACTTTCTGATTTCTGAGGCTCCATTGGAAAACACGGTGAAACTAACTTCCAGCTTGGCAAGCCACTTGTGCTATAACACCACACCACTGATGTGCAAACAGTGTCACTGGTCCAAGACTGTCATGTTGCGAGGAAGTACACACCAGCCCATCTGGTGAAGCTTGACAGGACGAGAGCCGAGCTCCCCACTGTCCTCAGCTGCTTCGGGTCCATTTCAGTTCCAGTTGCAACTGCACTGGATATTCCAAGCAGAATTTCACAGTCAAGCCCTTTTCAAACTCATGGGCCATGGAAACCATGAGAAATAATAGAACAATTTTTTTTCTGTTTCAAGCCACTAGACTTTTAGTTGTGGAACAATTGTAAATGAACCACGATGGTTATTGCTCACTCCCATAGAAATCATTGTAATGGAATGTTTCTCTTTATCTATTGCTTTTGGAGTTTTTTGAGAACATATTTTTCATTTGTGTGTATATTGTACGTGCAATAGTTTTTGTTTTCCCCCATTCTGCATTGTGCACTCTGCCCATGTTTCCAGCTGATATGTAGTGTGTCATGGGTGCATCTAGCACCGTTTACTTACCTGTTCCTCTAGTGACAGATCACTAGGTTGCCTCCAGCACCACACTCCCGACACAGTTACCTCAGATGTCCTGGCCTATAACCCTGGATTGCCTTTTGTGAGCATTATTTGGGGATGACACACCCAGGAGAGGGAACACCAGGGGTTTAGGGGCACATGCACCCTTCTGTGTACTGTGGCTCCTCTCACAGGCAGCTCCTGTATGCTATCCAAACAGTGACTACTGAAAAATGATTTTTCTTTTGTAGCCAACTTCTATATATTGTTTGTAGAAAGAACTACTGGATCTGCAGAAGAGTTTTTCTCTAAGCACTCCAGATATGCTTTCCCTGTCCCACCCTTTCTCTTCTTCTCCTTCCCTCTTTCCTTTCCTTTTCTCCTTCCTTCATTCCTTCCTTTGACCCATCCTCCTGTAAGATCTTACCTTAGATACTAGCTCTCCACCCTACTGCAAAAGCCACCACCATACCACTCGTCCGTCTTATCATGCTGTGTTTTTCCTAACACTCTCTACAGTTTGACAATTGTATGCATGTCTGGCTGTCTTCTATACACACATGAAAATGATTTTGAGTACACGGTAGGCGAGCAATGAGATTTCGTTATAAAAGAGTTAAATGAATGAATTATCCATAGCCTTACTGAACCAGATGTTTTCCAAAGGATCTCTCGGCATACCCTTTCAGTGGGAAAAAAATAAAAGAGTATTAGAAAACATTAGCCCTCTCTAATTGTTGCTAACACTTCTTGCTCAGCATGAACAGAGATAAAAGGTACAAGGGCATGTCATGGAACTGTTCTGAGGGAAGATTTGGATTGTATCACTGTTTTAGGTAGCTTAGTGTCCAAAATATTTATAATAAGGGTTTGTTGATCAGTTTCTTGAATATATGAATGGGATTCTTTTGCTGGTTTCTAGACTTACTTAGTAATCCTAAGACAAATGAAGAATATTTTTAAGATGTTTGAGTGAAAAACAGAGCTGCACTGTCTGATACAATAGCTACTAGTCATACACAGGAAATTAATTTTAATTTAAATGAATTCAGTTTCTCAGTTACACCAGTCATACTTCAATTTTGTGGACACATGTAGCTAGTGTATAATGCAAGATCTAGATGTTTCTGTCATCAGACAAAGTACAACTGGCCAACAGTTGTGTAAAGAAACCAGACTTCTCCATGCATGTTCTGAAAATGCCACCCTACTTTCAGATTTCCTGAATTTTTGCCTTCCTTCATTCCTCACAAAAATTTCAGAGTTTTTGCCACCATTAAAATGAGAAAGTAGTACACTAATTTGGAAAGTGAGTATCTTTTTTCCTTCTGGTTTATGCTGGAGGATACCTCTTAGCCCACCAAACATGTCCTCCACGTAGTTGTATAGAACATAGTGTGTTTTTAGCACATTTTTTTCATAATGAAATACTCTTGAAACATTACATGCCAAACCAATAATCCCTCTGTAGGGGGCCTACATGAAAGCATGAAAAGTTACTTTTTTTGTCCCTTTGTTGTCATTAATTTTTCAAATAACCAAAGTGTGTAAGGGTGGATTAGTGAATTGTTGCAGTTGCAGCTGACCACTGATTGTTAATGACCATCAGTTTTGAACTTATAAGAAGTAGAAGGGAAAAATCAAATGTTATAAATTTATTTGAGACATCTGTTGCCAACTTTTTTGGAAGCCTTTGAAAACTCAAACAGAAAACAATATATTTCCATCTTTTTAAAACTTTCAATAAATAATCTTTCTGTATATGTATATATATATATATAGATTTAATGAGTCATTTAACAGGATTTCTAAGTTTTATACTGCATTCATCAAAAACAGCTCTTTCCAGATTGATAGGATGCAAATGAGGTAAGAATTAAGGCAAACCCAAGAGGCATGCAAATGTAGTACATTTATATTCACTGGTAATACAAGCTGTTGTGAGTGGACCAGACACAGGATGGTCTGTATCTGTCCAGTACTACTTTACAGGAGAATGGTGACACAGCTCATAAATAACATCACCAAAGGAGTCTCAGTACTACTAACATGTATTCAAGGAGATACAAGCATTAGCAAACATGTACAAGAAATTATATAACTTTGCAGCACATTTTGCCAGGCTTTGGAAGAGGATTTTTTTAATGAAATGATATTACACATATCACATTGTGGCGGGCTGTTTTATAATATACGCTTTTAAAATTCATTAGCAAATGACATTCTCATGCACACAAGTGTTTCAAACACAAGAAGCAAGTCCATTTATTGGTAGTCCAAGCAATATTTGTGTGTGTGCGTGCATGCGTGTGTGTGTATGCGTGTGCGTGTGCGTGTGTGTGTGTGTGTGTGTGTGTGTGTGTGTGTGAATAGCTGCAGACTGAATGGAACATCAAGACTGTGCAGTCCGTAGCACTGACACCAGCTCACTTCTGAATGTCACACTGCAGAAGTAACACGATGGAAGGGTCGCTCTTCGCAGCCTCTTTGAACTCATCCAGTGTAATCTGGTCGTCTTTGTTCTTATCCATCTTGCTGAAAATCTTGTCCACTCGCTGCTCGGGCGTGAGGCCATCCTCATTCATCTTCATCATGATCACAGTGCCCACCATTTTGTAGATAGCCTGGGGAAAAGGACATTGGAGGTGACACTGAGCAACACAGGAAGGTAAAGGGCTTCTCTCGTTTCCCCTTTATATGCCAGGACCCTCCTTGTCCTTCAAGGCTCAGCTTCTCTTTCCCCTGAGCTTCAAGTTCCCATAGCAACCCATATCACCTTTTCCAATAGCATATATCTCACATTTTATTACAATAACTATTTTTGTCTTTCCCATCAGAAAGTACTGAGTATATCTTGAAAAGCTGATAATCAGGTGTTTTTCTCTTCCTCCTGTAAATTCAGTGCTTGGCATAATGCCTGGCACATAGTAGGTCTCCAATAAACACTGATTGAATGAAAAAATCCATTTAAGTTTTTAGAGCTTGGCAGTAAGAGAGAGGGTCCAGTAAGGTGCTAGTAAAAGGTGAAGCTACAGAGAGGGAAGCAAGGAGGAGACAGTAAAGTTCTACATATAAAAAACAAAACATATTTCAAATGATTACTTGATTTTCAATGAACGAGTGATATAATCAAGTGTGTGTGATTGTTGTCATTAGTTAGACATAGAGGTGTTTTGGAAGTATGAGGATTCTGGTTGAAGGAAGTGGACAGAACGAGTAGCTCTGGTGTGAGATCAAGAACCGTGAATGAGGATCGGGTTCAGGACGGAAACTGATGTGCTCAATTTTAAATATCTTGAGTTTGAGGGGCAGGTGACAGTCAACAAACACTGGTCTTGAAGAGTTAGGAAGAAATGTGATTCCAGCTGATAAGGAACTTACTGTGTATTAAAGTAATCAAGCCAGATGTACCATTTAAATTGAGTTCTGAAAAAAAGTTGAGGAAGACTTGTTGACTATAGACTCATTCATAAGTTAAAGAACAACGAGAAAATTCCAACCCTTTAGGTCAGTTAATCATCTACAATTAATATGAGTGTTTCCTAGTAGCAATAGTTTTCTTTCTTCCTTAGAAAAGTGCCTCCAAAATACAAATATCCACCTGTACAAATATGTGCAGGAGAATGTTTATAGCAGTATCGCTGATAGTAGTTCTAAAGGGGAGACAATACGAGTATCAACTGGCAGACAAAATGAATCTATGTGATGGAATACTATGTTAGTAATAAAAAATGAAATTCCGATAAATGCCACAACATGGATGAGCCTCAAGATGAATGAAAAGAAAGAAAATCAGCTTCAACTACTGTCAGATGCAACGGCCATGCATTGCATGATTCCATTTATGCGACATATCCAGAAAGCCAGATCCCTGGAGACAAAGTAGAGAGGTGGATTTCTCAGCCTGGCTTAGGAATAAGCATGTGACCAGGAGAAATATTATGGGGAAATAAAAATATTTAAAAATTGGATTACAGTAATTATCCTATAATGGCACTCATAAGTTTATTAAAATTTTAAATTATATATTTAAAAGGATAAGCTTATGGTTTGTGAATTATAACTTAATAAAGTTTTTAAAAGACTAATCAGGGAGACTAAATCACAAGCAAGTGCCTTAACAAGTTAAAATGTCCATTGAGATAGAATATGTTGTTCACTTTTTCAGCCAGATTATGTTAATCTGTAGTGAAAATAAATCTAAACAGTTTGAGGCAGACTAGGAAAGCTTCCTTTATTCTGTGGACCTTCGCGAGTCAGGGTTGAGATGGGCCTAGTAGCCTGAGTTGCGAACAAGGGAAAAGCAGAGACTGTGTCTTATGCCTGGAACTTGAAAAGAAACAACAAGCCACCCATATGTACACTGCCACTCTCACTCTGTCCTTTAACAGGTAAAACCAAAGTCTTACCTGAGGCCAGAGATTTGAAGAGAGTCAGCAACCTAAGTTGACTGTTAAGGTAATAAGAAATGTAAACACGAGATCTATCTCAGACTGGCAAGTCTGAAATGGTCTCATTCCTCTTATCCAAAGTGTAGGTCTGTGATTTGGACCACACCATGACAATCATGCTGACACAGGCTCTGCACTCAACATAGACAGAGCATGAGCGAGGACCTGGCAGACACAGAACTACAGCAGCAGCATGGGCCAACACATCTGTGGAATCCCTCTAGGATACGGGCCTCGGGTGAACCCAGCATGCATCCTCCTGCATAGCATGTTGTTCTCTCCAACGAGGCTGTGCCATCATCCATGCTTCCTAAGAAGGAGTAATCAAGTCTCAAGAATTCCTCCCTTCACCAAAACCCATGGGCCATTTGTCCTAGGCCTAGTACCTCAAGTCAGACACACTACCATTGGTGGCTTTCACTGCACTCTACTCTCCCTTGCTCCTGCTGACTCCCCGTCACTGTCAGTACCTGCCTCATCCTGGCACAGCCTCCTCACTTCTCTGACCATGGGCCCTCGGGAACAGGTCTTGTGTGGTGCTGTATGTGTCTGTGCTCAGCTACAGGGATGCTGGTCCTTAAGAGAATGGCCAACTGCAGGCTACAGGATCCTAGAGGAGCGTGGGAAGTATTAGATAAAACAGACCAAGAAGGAATCCTGAACAGTACAGGATGGCTTAGACCTCAAGGGATGAGAGAACTGACACAGGCAGACTACAGAAGACATTCCAGACTGGAGTGTTTTGAACCATAGTGCCCAAGAAAGGTGTGCAAGGCCAGAGAGTGTCAGACTGGCCAGAGCTGAAAAAGAAAGCACGCATAGGAATTTAACTGACAGCAGCAACAAACGTCTGCATATCCGTACCTGACACTCACACTGCCTGTTCTAGAAAGGTTTCTGGTCAAATGCATGAGTTGCTACTGAAGGCAGGAATGCCACAATGCAGATATTTTAGCGCCCTGTTCTGCTGGCTGTGAGCAAGATGACTCAGCCAAAAGGAACCTGGAGACTGCGATGGCACAGCGCCGAGGCCTCCAGCATGACAGAACAAGGAGACGGTGATAGGGACAAACAGCAAGAGAACCCGAAGAGAGGAACAGGCAATAGCGGGGGACAGTGGCTAGACAGACATGGCTGAGAGCTGAGACTTTTCAGGCGACAGTGTCTAGAGAGAAAACAAAGTAGAAACCTGAAGAAACATCGGGCATTTCCTGGGTTAGGAAATGTGCTCATAGTGTTAATAGTGTTTTACAGCCTCCATCATTCCCAGACTTGGGCGCTCAGTCCTTACTGTTTTCATGAGAACAGTGAAGCAGCCCCAGACACTGATCCTGAAAGCGCCCTTCGGTGGTCTTAATGTTCAGTGTGCTCACCCAGTTGCCATGCTGGAACCCTCCCCCAACATGGTAGTTTTAGGAAGTGGGGCCTTTGGGTGCTAGCTAGGTTGTAAGGGCAGCACTTTCATAAAGGTTACTCTCACTATGTAGAGGACGCAACAATATGGTGCCTCCTTGCAACAGGAGGTAGGCTTTCCTCAAACATCCTATCAGCTGGTGATCTGATCTCAGGCCTCCAGCCTCCAGAACTATGAGGAACAAATTTGTTTTTTTTTTTTTTTAATTCGCCCTGTCATATTTTCTTATAGCAGCCCAAACTCCCCTGCCAGGTGTGCCTATTCACGATGAACTACCTAGGCTGACTTACTTTCTATCATGAACTAAGAAAACTAGGCAAAAATAAAACCAACACTGGCAGTAGAGAACTGTGATTTCTGAGAGGAGAGAAATGGAAGAGGCGAGCCCTGAGAGCTCAACTTCTTCCCAAAGACCTTTCTGGACCAATGCATGGAGGAGTTCCCAAACACCCTGATCTCATTGCTCACTGATCGGAAGGTGGCATTACTCATAACTGTTGGACAGAGAAACAAAAGAGAAGGAAGCTATGCAAAGGGAGCGCTTCCGAAATCTGCCTTGGGGTCTCCTTACTTTTCACAGAAAATCTCAACTGAACACAAAGGGTGAAACTCCCTAGGGAAGTCTTTGGATAACTGTATACTGACAGGGGACCGTGGAACATTTTAGCTCTGATTAGCCTGAGTGGAGACAGCTTGTTGAAAACCTTGGGAATTCAGAGATAAGGTTCACCTTTTTCCTTTTAAAGTCAAGCTACCTACAAGAGTTTTCTATGCTCACTGTTTCCACTTCTTCCACTTCCATTCTCTTGGGCTATTCCAAGTGGGATTTTGCCCCCAGCTTTACTGAAACTATTCTTGACTAGTTTGCCAATGATCTTCAGATTTTCAAATCCAACTGTAAACTACTACTGCTGATTTTATTCCAGCTAATAACATTTGGTACCTTGCCTTCCCCTTGCTGTGGTTTGGATCTGGAGTGCTCCCCAAAATCGTCATACATTTGGATGCTGAAAAATACCAATGGGATGTTGGAAGACAGGGCCAGGTCAGAGGAGGCGGAGCACTAGGGATTGAGCCAGAGGGGGCGATTACTGGAGAGAGCCAAGTGGAGTGTGGTCAATGAACAAAATATTAGAACAATGCAAAAATGAGATCATGTGTTTAGAATTTTTATGTTGCGTCCATTCTCACAATCTGTTTGGGAAAATATATTTGACTGAACAAAGTGAATGTAACTAGCCAAGCTATTAATTTGCTAGGAATGTTGGGGTGGAAATGGGCACTGAAGGTGGAGGATGAGGCCAGGGGAAGACAAATGCCTGGACAGAGGGAATGTGAGCAAAGGATGAGCAGCGTGAGCAGGTGAGCAGAGTGATGGGGACCCAGGACAGGCTGGGAAGGACTTGCAGGTTGTGGCAGGGGAGAAGAGAAAGCACAATGCGGACACTGGGGGTCTGCTACAGAGGTTTCCTGCCATCACCTTCAGTTTTCATCTGGGGATCCAGCCTTTCCAAATCCCACTCTTGGAGTGTGGATGGGGCCTAACCTCAGCTGCAGAAAGGAACACATCAGCTTGCTGGGTCACAGAAGCCAGTGCATGAGTTGGCCAGCATGTCAAGTCACTCACAGAAAAGACACTCACGAAGCACTTATTGCCTGCTGACAGACTGCAGATGCCAGGCCCAACTCTGGATTCTGGGGACGCAGCCACAAGCAGAATCCTCCTCCCAAGTGTGTATTCTGTCACATATTCTATTATACAGGTAACCGGCAGCAGCAATCGCAGTTGTGACACAAAGCCTCCTTGATCACAGGTAAAACTGGCCTGGGGTAGGACGCATACTTAGGCAGGAGTGAAAGAAGGAAGGCCTTACTGGGGGATCAGGTATAAACAGAAACAGGAGGAAAATGAAGGGGGAGAAAGCATCACGGGAAATCCACCAGGCAGGTGTATTGGAAATGCAGCATGGGAGATAGGGAGAGTGGCAGGGGAGCTCAGACCCAGAGTAGTTGGTGGAGGAAGCCAACAAACACAACTGAAAAAGAATGATGGGAACTTGAAAGGAGACACCAGGGGAGCCACTGATATGATAAACAGAGTAAAGTGTCCAACAGAGCAGAACTGACCGCATGGCTGGAGGAACTGACCTGAATACTACCTTGTACCCCATGAGCCCTGCATTTGTGGGAGCTCTGGACTGGGTGACTGGCTAAAATGCAGATTGCCAGTAAAAAAAGGGGAACTGCATAGGGGAAAGGAGGGGGACCAAGGCATGGTGTGTGACCAGCAGGACTTCTGCTGGGAGGAGCAAGCCCCTGGTCTCACCTCGATGATCTCCAGCATCTCCACCCGCGTGATTTTGCCGTCACCATCCAGGTCGTACATGTTGAAAGCCCAGTTCAGCTTCTGCTCAAAGCTGCCCCTAGAGGTGATGGACAGGGCACAGATGAACTCTCTGAAGTCGATGGTGCCATCTCCATTTTTGTCAAAGGTCCGGAAGGCATGCTGTGCGAACTTGGAGGCGTCGCCATATGGGAAGAACTGGGAAAGCAGAACACACGAATCAGGGCGTGGGGAGAGAAGAATCAGGGCCTCAAGGGTCCGAAAGGCAGACCCCACCTGGCTAGAGCATTCCTAGAGGATGTGCAGGGTGAGACTTGCACAGCAAAAGCCTCTGGACACCTGCCCTCACACTCAGGCACAGTGGTGGTTAGGGCAGGGGGTCATCTTGTCTGGCTTTGGGATATGCCCCTGGAATGGGGACTGGTGGAGCCGCTACAGATGGACCGAGGCAATGTGACCTCGGGGTCTCTATCTGGTCCCTAGCCCCTTCTACTCAGGTGCTGGTTGCCTGAGCTGCTTCCCTGCTGCCATGAACTAGACATCCTTTCCCTGTCAGGCCCTTCCTCCATGATGCCTCTGCCTTAGAGCCGGCCACCGTGGACTCACCGTGGACCTTGAGCTAAATTAAACCTGTCCTCATTTAAAAGTGGTGAGTGTCGCCTATTGTGCTGGCTGGAAAACTGATTAACACAGGCACCAATCTTTTCCTCTAGGAGTCGTTGGTAACATGTGACCTATAGATTGTTGGAGCCCAGAATCAGTGACAAGCTCCAGTCTGGTGCCTCTTTACTGTTTTGTGGTCCCTTGCTCCCTCTCCCCGAGGTCAAAGACCGAGGCAGGTAGCGGGCTGCAAGGGGGTGTAATATGAGCCCCTGGTTCCTCTTCACATGACGTCTAAGCTTGGCCCCCAGGGGGCTGGGAAGGCCACCCAGACCTGGTTTCTCTCCCTTCAGCTTCCAGCTGGGCTCACATTCAGCTCTTCTCTGGGTGAGTTCCGTTTTCTGGCTTCTTTTTACAGAGATTTTCTTTTGCAGAGCAGACATTTAAAACCATTAAAAATAGAACATGACGGGGCTTATTTTGCAGAGACATAAAGAGGTTTCTTCACAGAGCCAGCAGTCACCAAGAGCGTGTGGGCGACGGAGTGGACCAAGGAGAAGGAGGCAGATACCTCAAAGAGGACAGGTGGGGGCTGACTAGCACGGCCTTGAGGACCTCGCACGTGAGCTCAAGCCTGGTTCAGAAGTAGTTAGTTCTGCTCACTCGCAAGTCGACACAGCTCAAAGCTCATTACACACACAAAACACTCACAGAAGGTGTGTGTGCATCACATAAGACAACATCGAGGTCTGTAGCAGGTTACTGAGGTTGTACACTGGTGTTCCTACTCTCCCCTAACTTTCGCGGCTGGCTCGCCTCCACCCACAGGACCATCTTTGTCCTACTTCACACTGCAACCCCCTGGACACAGTGCATCTTTTCCCTGAATGTCCTGCTCCTGAGCCTCCTCGGCCCTGCTGCCCACGCCTCCTACACTCATAAGCATGCTGAAATGTAGAAAAGTTCCCTCTGAAATAAAATACGCCTTTCCACATAAGAACTCAATACAGGAGGCCCAGAGAGGAGAAGAATGTTCCAGAGGCAGAAGCTGGCAAAGGTTTTTGTTTCAGTACTGCTCACTTCTAGATACTAAGGTCTATTCCAGTCCTCAGTATCGTGCGACAACTCAACCCAATATTTAGTGGCTCAGAACAATTACTTTGTTTTCACAGGTAATAATAATTGGAGAATGGAACAAGGTATCTTTCTGTGGCTGTGAAGGAAAATGTTAGCCAGTGTTGCCTCGTTCCCTAAACACATCCTTTTCCTCTCCTAGCTTTCATTCTTCATGACTCTTCACAGAGGCCTTTTCATGCCAGGCCCTGTCCTAAGCACAGCGGAACCAGTGATCAGTACCTCAAACTCTGGGACTGCACAGTGAATGTGGGCTTGATGCTTGGTGTGGTCATGTGGTCTGATGTGAGCTGGACCACAGGAGCAGGCAAAGATGACATGAGGGGAATTTTCAGAGGGAGCTGTGCAGGGAAAAGATTTTCTTCCTCTTTGGTCTGCTCAGCATCATTCTTATCCATTTCCCAGTGCTTTACAGGGTCTTGGAACTGAGAACAGGCTGCCAGATGCTGAATATGGAACTGAGCAGTTTTGCATTTGAAAAATTCTAAAAAAGCAAGTTTGCTCTTCAGGGGATGTGTGCGTGAGTGTGCGTGAGTGCTTGTAGTCCTATGTGGGTGCTTTTTGCTGATGTACTCATCAGCCACACGATCCGGGCTCCAGGAAGAGCTGTAATTGACAGTGGACCTCAGAGCAGGGCAGAGAGAACCCTGGGCAGATTCCCAAGCGCCAGTTATCCGATGGCCTTTCAATATTCAGTGGTGGGAGGCCACTGGGCATTTTTCTTTCTTCCTATAGGTTTCTGGCAGCATAATGCACCCACTTTCTTCTCATAGCATATTTTTAAGTTTAGGAATATTTGACAGCTATCTAAAAATAGCTGGGCACGTTAGGTCAGTATATTAAAAATTAATTTAGGACTGAAAATCCTTGAGAGAAAAATCAATCACAAATTTTGAGCTATAAAAATACACCTTGCAGAAGACCCAT
>PVKB01000908.1:280356-545522 GCA_004027205.1 Ctenodactylus gundi
TTTTTTTTTTTTTTTTTTTTTTTTTTTTTTTTTTTTTTTTTTTTTTTTTTTTTTGAGACAGGGTCTTATTCTGTAACCCAGCTGGTCCTGAACTCACTGTGTAGCCCAGGCTAGCTTTGGACTCAACACGATCCTCCGGTGCCTCCGTTTCCCTAGTGCTGAGATTATAAGCGTGTGCCACCACATCCAGCTTTATGTGGTGCTGAGGAAATCAAACATGCCTCCAGCCCAGAAGTCAGAGTCTTGAACTCATGCTCATTTCTATCAGAGGACAAGACTTGAGAGTTACAAGTAGTTTTCATATATTATTGCTTAAGATTTCTTTTTGAAGTTCAATATATTTTCTCTAATTCTTGTATTAAATATTGATATAAAAGTAATTTTTGCTGGCAGTGATAATAAATCATCTAGTCAGACAAATAATGTTGAGGCTAAAAAATTGTATTTACCTAGCTATATAAAATGAGTCTTTGATCATCTCATTAGATCCTTATAACAATCCTGACATTGTAAATTCCATTTTGTGGATGAAGAATCTGAACCTTGAAAGATGAAAGTTCCAGGCTCTCTGTGACAGAGCCCGGATGGGATGCAGATTGGTCGGATCATTTCCGCTACACCTTGAGATTCCTCTTAATCAAGTGTGTCGGCTGAGGACATAAACCTAAACCCACACTTGATGCAATGTTATGTAACTCCTGACCTCCCTTGCCTCTGTGCTTGAAATTCTCTGTTGTATTCATCATTACCTCCTGGGAATGTCCTGAACTGCAGGAAATTTACTAAAATGCTGTCAAGGGATATTTTTAAATGGCTCATTTATTGTTTAACTCAACAAGCATTTACTGAGCATCTATTATGTGTTAGCCACTGTGTCACGCATTGGTAACAAAAATTTTAAAAAGAGAAGGAGCACTAAGATCAGTGGGGGAAACACATTAAATCACCACACCAGCCAGCATAAATCTGTATAAAATTCTCCTATGATAAATTGTAAGTGTATAGACTCACTCACAACAGTAATGGAGATGATATCATAAGTTCAAAATTCAAACTAATGCGCAGTCCTCTCCTTTCATCCTAACGTGCAGGCTGCTGGCAATTCATTACTCATAATCGCAGCCTAGACATTCTCAAGACTACACAAACATTTTGGACCCAGCTGAATGGTGCACAACAGCCCCAGGAAGTACCCGCGGTCTTTCTCTATCCCCGGGCAGACAGCAGGATTCTTCCTAGAATTAAGCAGCTCTAAGGCAGGCGCTTTTCCTACGTATGGTGGTCTGTGACAACTGAGCAAGCAGTGGTCTAGCGCTGGCTTCCGGCCCTGGCGCAGTCTTTCCCCCGCACCCGGCCCTAGCCTTCTCAAGGGTCCTCAGAAGGCACACTGGCAGGAAAGGCAAAAGGGTAAATAGGACAGAACAGGGAGATGGGCCAGTAGAATTGAAACTGACCTTAGCTAAAGGCTGAAATGCCAACCGAGCAGCAGCTCCTTTGCTGTCCCTGCTCACTTGTTCAAATTTTGGCAGGCACGATTCACAGGCTCCGCTCACCCACAGGGATGCAGGGGGCAGTAGAGGAACTGAAATATCCATCAGTGTCTCTCATGATCATTGGTACCAACTGGTACCCTGAAGGCTGCATAAGTCACTGACCTTGGGTGACAACACTGAGCCCGAGGCCCACCTGGAGATAACATAAGCCAAACCTCACGTAAGGAGATCCCCTACGTACAGATCACGTAAGGAGATTCCCTACATAGAGACTTGGGACATTGCAGCTGGAGTCCCTTCCTTAATGGGAAGCTTTTGTTCTTTCTCCTCTCCTGTTTTTAATAAACTTTTGCTTTACCCCACTTTTAATAAACTTCTCCAATTCCAAACTACATGTCTATATGTTGGTCGAGAGAAAGATCCAGAGTCGCAGGTGTGTGTAGGCTAAAGACAAGACAGAAAGTGGTTTCTGAATGGAAAAGAGTCGGTGGAGGAAACCAGAGTATGGGGAGTGTATCTTGGCCAAAATAGGCGACACAACCGGGAGGGATGACCGTTGATCGTCTGGATCCTCTCCGGCATTTTTGTCTGGGGATACTTCCAACCACCAACGGCATGGTTGAACTCCCATGGCTGTGGGACCCACTTTCCTCCACTGTCCCTCTAAGAGGCTTCCCTGCTGTTTCTCCAGGGACAGACTCACGCGGAGGCCAGTAACAGCAACACTGGGACCTCACTCACTCCTGGGTGGTCGCTCAGCCTGCGGTTCCTACACTTGGCTTCCTACTGCAAATGCAGCAGTGCCACACTTGCGCTCCGTTTTAGGGCTGGTGATGGCAGTGCCCTACTACACTCTCTGCCCCATCGCAGGCAGCAGGGGCCGTGGTCTATTGCTGCACCCTGAGGCACCTGTTCAGCAGGTGTGGTGCCATATCCATGCCTGTGCCGCCTATCTGGCAGTGGCATGTCTGCCTTGTGATGGCAGTGGGAATGGTGACATTGCATGGGCCCAGCTGCTAGGCTTCCTTGGCCGTGGCAGCTGCGGTTCTCACACACGCCCCACCCTGTTTCACGGTGATGACTGCGATGCTGTGGGGGCCTACCCTGCCCTGTGTGGCAACAGAAAGTGTCAATGACATGCATATGCCTGCCCTGTTACTGGAGGAAGACTAGCCCCTGGGTGAAGGACCATATTCGGCATGAGCTCCAGGGCCTGGGTATCACCTGGAGCCTAAGCCCAGCTCCGCAGAAACGACGCAGAACTGGGGCATGGGGTCCTTGCCTAAGGACCTCTCTGCTTCCTGCTCTGCTGGGATGCGTCACTGGGCCATGCAGTGAGACAGATCTCAACCCTCCTCCCCTCACTTGAGGCACGCTCTGTGGACATTTCAGGCTAGCCTTGGAAACCACATAAGGCATAGAGTGGTTTGCAAGGATTTTAAATCTAGGGCAACCTAGTTAGGGGCTTACATGGGGCCACCAGTAGCCAGGAAGTCACAGGAGATGTCCAAAGACCCCAGAGTCATAAGTGGTCCCCAGTCCTGTAACCACACCCTTGGAAGGACCTTCTTCTGGGGTGTTTAAATAGAAACACTTGATTTACCAACTAGAGATATTCTTAGGGTGGCTACCCTCCATGGGAATATACATTTTTCCCCCAGCTATTTGGGGGCTCAACAATAGGACCCAATCTCTCCAAGGTTATAAATCCTCTCTTTCCCTTTGTTCTCCTCCTGGGATAGAAATTTTCCAGTTTTCCTTCTTTGCCCCAACAACATTTCTCATAAACTTTGGGATGCTTAGTAACTTTGTCATTCAAGGCTAAGCTTTAACCAGGATATAATATCTTTGTTCTTCTTTCTGCTTACTGGTATTAAGATAATCTATTGTCCAGATTACTTAACAGGCTGCTGCCTGGTCTAATGAAAATGTAAATATACTGTCAGATGGGGAGGGTTTCTTTAAAATTCTTCAGTTAAGCTCATATATTTGATTGACTGTGTACATTTTTTTTCTGCACATAGTACTGGGTTAAATCTTGCACTGCAGTTTTGAGGTTAATTCACCTTTCTTTCCGTTTGCTACAGATTTCTTATAATTTAATAGTTCTGCTGAGGCCCAGCCAGCCCCACATGGTCCAGGCTTCTCTGGTTCCTGTCAGCAATGGACACCTAGGTATAGCTTACTTGCTTTTACTTAAATTTCTAAAACAAAATAAGTGATCAAATATTCCTTTCCTAAAAACAAAAGAACAACAAACCTGTGGTAAATTAAAATCCTCTCTCTTCAAATCCCCTGCTTTGGGACTGCCGCAGCTTAATAGAAAGATTCTACAGGACTTCGTAACTAAATATCAAGGTGTAATTCTTAAGATTCCTATCAATGCCAGGGCCTGTTTAAAGGCCTATAAGATGTTTAGCAGACACAGAAAAAAACCAAGAGATATCAGAGTGAGTGCTGCTTTCTAGTTACCCTTTAACAAAAATTGTTAAGCCTGTCATAAATTAAGACAAATGGAAAAAGTTTTAAAAACAGAGTAATCATTGTTTTTGCTGTAAATTGACATAACTTATTGCAACTTTGGACCTAAAAATCAAGATATCAAAGATAATGCTATAACCTTTTAAGAGTGGACACAAGATAATCTGTCTTTATACAAATATGAATGAAAAATTGTGCATGTTCTTGTTATGTTTCATGTTTGCAGATTATTTAAATGATACCAAATTAATTTAAAATTTATAGATGTGCTCATTAACTGGTTAATTAAAAAGGGAGTCTTGAGCCATTCAATTCATTCTGACTGTATTTACTCAAATCAAATTATGATGTCATGTGTTGTACATGTTAATTTTGTCTGTTGGCCAATAAAAATACACGTCTTAGAGAAAAAGTCAGATGTAAGGTATTTGTAAGCTGACTAGAAGCTTACAGTTTGAAAAATCTATAATTTGGTTGGTAAAGTAAGAAATAGGAGTAGCTTCCAAAGTTATTGGGTTTTAATTAATCAAGATAAAATTTATCACTGTTAAAATTTAAATAGATTAAAATTCTTGACTATACTAACTACGGTGGCCTAATATTGTGGTTCTCAAAAATCATCTAAAATAATGCTTAAGTAAATTGAAAATAATATCAGTGTTCATAAATATTATGTGACAACATCTGAGTCATCAGTTACTAAGTAAATTTAAGAGTTTCAAAGCTGGGGCTATTAATTTTGCATTCAAAAGATATTAAGATACACAGAGGTTTACATTTGCTTTATTAGGTTTACTTTCGTTGACCCTAAACATTATTATGGAAGATCTTATGAGAGCAAATTACCTCCTTAACGGGAAATTCAAACACTCCAGAGGCAATGAAAATTCTAGCTAAGGGAGACACCTGGGATTTCTGGTGTTACAGAGGAAGATCAGGGGAACCTGGGTCCTGCCCATGGGTAAAGCATAAATCAGACCCACTAGCAAGAGCAGATTTCCCCCAGGGCATTTCAGTCCATGCTGGAAATGCCCTCAAAAGAGCCATATGCGGAATGCCCAGGCAGAAAGGTCAAAGGTATTAAAAGGATGAGGATGCGCACTTCCTTACCACCTTTTTTTTTCAACCCTCTTCTCTAGTCACACACCTAGGTAGGTGGCATAGGAGAGGAGAAGGGAACAGGGAAGCTGGGCTTTACATGTGGGTAAGTGCAGAAAGTCCCAAGTAAGGCCGAGAGTCCCCAGAAGTTTTCTGGGATGCACTGGAAAAATTCTCAAAGGCACATTTTCATCCCAGACACTTCTTTCTTCTGCTTGCTTACCTTACCCTGCAGATGAGAACCAGCATCTCTCAAATTCCACCAAACTGACCACCGGAGTGTATTAAAATACGGAAAAAGGATTCTGAAAAGCTTAATATAAAGACACTTACCTTTTTCTGTATTCAAACTTGGCCCAATTTCATTTGTGTTTATAACAACTGGCCTTGGACACAGGGAGCTCTCGCGCTAAGTTCTCTCTGCTATGAAAAGGCAACAACCTTAAGATTTTGCTTCAGTTTTCCTCCACAATCAGTGCTTCTCTGGGATTCCCTAGGGCCCGCAACCATTTAGATTAAGAAAAAGAATATATTACTTGTTAGCAGACCATATGATATAAAATCACATGGTAAATAAGATGTAAGATCTCGGTGTTGTGGGATGTTCTGCCACAGAGCAGAGTCTACACTCCAAGCTTAAGCCCATGCTGACCATGTACAAAGGTGAGATACGGCATATATAATCAGGTTAGCTGCTTGTGCCTTCTGCTGTCAGGCTTGTGGTTATAAAAGGGCCTAGTATCAAAAAACTTAAGTTTATTTAAACGTTTGCTTGTCGAACCATCCTTTCAACAATCTGTTTACCATTTAGGATAAAGCTAAATTTAAAAGAGTAAGTTTACTTCAGATGAAATATTTTACATGTTGTTTTGATTGGGTTTTAAAATGTCTAATATGATAACAGGTATTGTTTAACAAGATTTACTCCACGTTCTGTTTTGAGGTTCTGTTTAGTAATATAAATCACTGTTTTATATGTAACATGCCTTATTCTTAAAAAAAATTTAAGTGTCTTGTACAATACAGTTAGTCTAATTATTCTAATCTAACAAAAGTAAATTGTTATTGCTACTAACTGACAAAAGCTAAGGCTTATTGGTAAACTAGACATTAATTTTTTATACCGTATTAAAAGGTATACAGTTTTGTTAGACACACAAAATTCTAAAGATGTAACTAAATTCTAATTGTTAATCTTGAGTAACACATTTTAATATCTGTGTTGACTATGCATTTTAGTATGACATACTCATGTAATATTACAAAAAGAACACAATAAAAAGTAACCAATAAGTAAAGAGCAAGAAAAGGGGACATAGGTGTAAAAGTGCCTTTGGTAAAGAAGGATAAGTGGAAAAAATATATTTCAGCTAAGAGGAAATATTATGGTAAAGATTTTGTACTAGCATGAAAATAATTTAGGACGAGTAGGCTTTCTAAATAAGATGGAGTTGTTAAAATGTTTGTGGATATCATAGAATGAAAAGTCTTTGTATTTTGCTTCAACTGGTAGTTTCCAGATCTTAAGTCCACCTGGCAGGCTCTGCTACCCTGCCCACTCTATACTGTAGCATACTGATGCCCTTCAGTCAAATTGTTTATAATGATCTTGTCAATTACTATATGCATCAAAAGCCTAACCATGGCCACTCTAAGTCTTATCATCCATAGTTCAAATTCTTTTCTAGAACATTTACCGTCAGATTCATGAAAAAGGAACTCTAACAAGTATTACAAGCTAACTGGTTCTTTCTTATTGAATCTCCTACCAAGATGATCTATTCAAAGTCTTGAGACAGTAATCCTCAACTACAGGGCAATTAAAATCTGACTAGTCTGTGGACTCCAGGTAAACTGAGCCTATGAGCTACTTCTTTTAAACCTCTTTGTTGCTTCAATGTGGCCACAGAGGCTAAGATATTGACTCTAAATCACGAAGAGTCTCCCTCCGTCATGAGAGACCAACAACCAGGACAGCATTCCGGCAACAAGGAACAATAAAACATTTACTGATCTACAATGCCTTCAAGAATAAAAAAAATTCTTTTCGAGAGGGAATACATGAAAGCAGTCAAGACCACAAGAGGGTCATATGTATAAGCCTTACCCCAAAAAAAAAAAAAAAAAAAAAATAGAGCTGAGAAGTTATCAGGAGCAGCTCTTATGCATAAGTGCCTAACGCCAACTATCACAAAGGGTTCTGCAAATCGTGTATCCAAAATCAATATAAAAATAGTCTAAGAGACCTGCACATGTAAAATATAAATCTTAAAACATTCACAAAATTTATAGCCATAGCCTATCCAACAGAGAATAACCATGCCCAGGAAGGACTGACAAATAGATTTTTATGACCCCTATCCATTCCTTTCCAGGAGGACATACCAAGATCTGATCATAGGCCCAAATCCCACAGCAGTTGGATGGTCCTTTGGCAGTGGAATGGAGTTAGGAAAGGGAAAAAGGGTAGGTGGGGTACAGCAGGAGGGAGATGGGCCCCGTAGAGCTGAATTGGAAATTGGTATTAACTAAAGGCTAAAATGGCAAGGAAGCAGCAGCTTCTCTGTTCTCCCTGTTGCATGGTTCAACTTTTAGTAGAAAAAATTTATAAGCCAGGGGCTGGAGGAATGGCTCAGCGGTTAAAGCACTTACCTAACATAGTGTTAAGACAAGTGCTAAAGTACCCGAGTTTGATACCCTGGCACCACGTAAGCGGGCGTGATGGTGCACGCGTGTCATCCCAGCGTTCAGAATCCCCTTTCCTAGGGGAAAGCTTTTGTTCATCCTCTCTTTCCTTTCCAATAAACTTTAGCCTCACAATTTCTCTGACTCCAACCCACACATCTATAGTCCAGAGAAAGAACTCCACCAAGTAGTAGTAAATACTGCATACAGATGGAGACGCCGGCATTTCCGGTGGGAATTTCTCCCTGTCCCAGGAGCACTGGACCCCTCTCCACCTCAGTCTGACAGAGGACGCAATTCTCTCAGTGGGACAACATACCCAAAAGAGAAGCAAGATCTACTTAGCTCACAATTTCAGAAGGTCTCACACCGTTCACTCATGGGGCAGGAAGCAACAGTGAAGGCTCACAGAGACCGGCCGGAGAGCTGCTCACCCCTTGGCAAGCAGAAGCCACTGAAGCAGGAGCCCCGCTGGCGTCTGGAGACAGGCAAGGCCAGAGCTCTCCCAGGAAGAAGCTGAACAACGTCCTTCCTTCCTTCACTTAGTTGGAGCGCCAGTCCTCCCGCCTCACCAGGGAGGGTGCCCCGCCCGGGAGGGTGGCCCCCCCTCATTTCCTGCTCACGAGCCAACAACACCCCTGAAAGCTCTTCCGTGAGCTGGCCCCAATCGCAACAAGTTGACACAATCTTTCCAGGTGGAACCCCGAGCATCTGCCCCTCCTGGACAAGCCCCAAGTCCCAGTAACACACAGCTCCAAATGCAGGAGGGTTTGTGGGACACTCACTCTCCAAACCAGAGCAGTGGGTGTGGGGGCTGAACAAGCCGGGTTTTCACCAGGGCCCACCCCGCCCCCTGTGACAACTGACGTGTTGTGCTAGCAATTAGGCCACTTTGGAGGACAGTGTCTCCCACGACTCAGCTCCCAGCAGAGGCAGAGCAGCCCTCAGGACTTACGATTGGTAACTGCTTCTGCCTATAGTTAGCCAGAAATAAAAGGCTGTGGCAAGACCAAAGGGATGAGGCCGGCGCCTTGGGCTTGGAGAGACCTGCGTCCAGTCCCTCAAAGGATGTAGTTGTTTTTAAGATGCCCTCTCTAACCATTTTCCTTTTTTTTTTTTTTTTTTTTGCTCCGGGATGTCTAAAAGCTTATGAACACACCCAAAAAAGTTGCTGTCCTAAGGATGGGTCCTCCTTACTGCACCCCTGGAGTGCAGTTGTTCTAGCTCTGAGATCATCCTTCGCTCTACTAGGATACTCAGGGGCTCTGTGCCCTGATGTGACCTGGGCTTGGGCCCACCTCCATAAACCGTGCTGCTAATGCAGTTTCACAGCGTAAGCGATTCTCGGACAGCCCGGCCTCAGGCGTGCCTTCTTCCTGTGCGATCTCAGCTGAGCTGTTCAAGGTTAGAACTTATTGGAGGGTCACTATCCTGGGCTAAGTGCCTGGCACAAGGGCATGCACCAGGGCTAGGGTGGGGTCAAACCCAGTGCTGTCTTTGCCAAAGCCCCTGGCTCTTCCTCACTGCACTGCCCACCAACTGATGCTCCCCCTCTTTCCGCGCCAGCCCTGCCGACAGGGCCCCGCCACTCCTGGAGTGTTGACCTACCTCGGCTCTGCTTAGCCACGCAGCTCCCTGAGGGGCCGAGGGCTCTCACACCCTGGGGCTGCTCTTGGCTTTCGGATTGCTGGGCTTGCCCACCTCCCGCAGACGTCCTCGAGTGCTAAGGAACGTTCAGATGAGCTCCCTTCTAGCTCCCCGTGCTGGGACACCAGCTTTCCTGCTTGTGCTGGCCAGTCCTTCCAGCAGCCCTCTCCCAGCGCTGGGCACGCAAGTAATGATGGGGGCTCAGCGCACACATGCTGAGCTGCTGGCTAACGTGGCACTCTTGAGCGTTAACTTGGTACTTGCTTTAAATTTTTTATTTATTTATACAGTGGTGGAGATTAATGCCCTTTTGATTTATTGTATTTTGAGACAAGGTCTTGCCAAGTCACTAGCTTGCTCACGCTGGACTTAATGTTTCAATCCTCCTGACTCAGCCTCCCAAATGACTGGGATTACAGGCGTGTGCTACCATTCACAGCAGATACTTGGCTTCCCCTTCTAGGTCTCAGGTCCAGGACGCCTCCCCTGGGTAGGACCCTGTTGCCTTGACCGCCTCGATGGCGCCATGGATGTGACACATCCATTGTTTCTTCGCTCCCTTTACATCTACTCTGATTCCCTCAATAATCTCCCACCGCCCCAGAAAGACTACAGTACCCAGTCCCGGAGACTCTGTGGCCCAGTCCCCAACTCTGTACCCAGCGTCGAGCCGTTCCCTCCCTCAGACTGCCTCTTTGGGGGTTTCCTTCACTCTCTACCTCCCCCACCGTGTTCTCTGGCCAAGCCACGCTGCAGGACCTCTGCCACACTGCTGCGGGAGTCCAGAATGCCGTTTTCTTCCCTCTGGCTAATTAACCCCGGCTCACCCTTCAGACGTGCGTTCAGTCTTGCTTTCCCTGGAAAGGCTTCTCTGAGCCTCACTCAGACCTGCTTGCTACGCGCACTCCCTGGGTCTCTCCCCTGGTAACACTTGTCCTAGTCAGGAAGGAGTGCCCACAGACTTGCTGACTCACGCCCTCGGTCTCTGGCGGCTGTAGGCTAAATGGGAGCAAGAAGTGAGTGGGTTTTTTTTTTTTTTAAACTATATTAATCCCTAGGGCCTGGGTCAGGGCCGGGCACACAGTAGGCGCTCAGAAAGATGTCAAATTATCAAGCGACGGCAGGTCTTTTTCCGACCGCAGCGCCAGGGGCAAACGGCCAGCGAGATGGGTGGAATGTGTGCTGCAGGCTGCCTTCGGTAAACCCACGAAGAAGTCTCACCCTGGCTGAACGCTAGTTCTCATTGCTACTTTAGCTAGTGATTCACGAGGGGCGAGTCACGCCCAGGGTAGCACACGCGCGTGGCTACATGACGAGAGGAGGGGAGAAACAGTTCCCCTTAACTAGAAATGGCGAGTCCAAAAATGTTTCCCTGCCAACATGTTCATTCAAGAGCTACCCCCAGAAGCCTCTTCAGCGTGCTGAGCACTGTGTGGGTGGGGGAGAGGGAGAAGCGAGGAGGGACACGCAGGGAGAGATCTGGTTCCTGTCCTCTTGCAGGTGCAGGGAACCAAAAGCAGGCGCAGCCCAACGCAGAAGCTCCTCCCCACAGAGGCATCCAGGGAGCTCAAGGACAAGTTGTCCCCTTACCGCAGCCTGCTAGGTCACCGGGATCCTGAGTGCATTGCCTGGCCTGCTCCTCACTTGTCCTCTGCAAACAACATCTATTTTCTGGAATTGCTGCTCTTCAAGACTGCAGTCTTTATTAGCTCCTGGATTTTGCAGTTACATCTACTGCTTGAGAAGAAAATTAGACTTGAACTAAATTTCTAAAGAAGCCATTTGCTTCTTGCTGCAGGGTCAGCAGTTTCTATTTGTGTCCCAGGCTGAGTATCTCTGCGTGCATGTACTACCCTCAAGGAGGCCATGAACTTCAGAGCTCATTTGCTTTTTTTTTTTTTTTAAATAGGAAACAAGACATGGGTGGTGGAAATCCAGACCTTTATGTTAAAGGAAGTGTTATTACTGTGTCCTCCTCTCAGAATCTGGTATACTTTGGTGCTTTATAAATGCTTCAGGTAATGAAATAGAAGAAGCAATCCCAAGCCCCACACCGCTGACCAATATCTGTCCATGGCCTTGGAAGGACCTGGCCACAGGACGGATGAGCTTCCTGAAGGAGGGGAGTGGCAAGGGAAGTTCCACCTCCCGTCAGCCTGCTCCTGTTAAGTTCTAATGTGGCTGCTGATTGATAGGATATGGAGTTTCCTCCAACAACCTAGTGTACAACAAGTACTCTCCCCTGCAGGGATCCTTGGGAGAATGGTATTCAGTTAACCAGCCCTGGCACCCAAAAGGTTGAGGACCACTGTTACAGATGAAAAGAGGCTGGACTGAGGGCCAGAGTGTCTGGATGTGACCAAAGTCAAACCATCTTATCCCTTACGACTTTCTTCCACTTTTCTGAATGAAAAAATGAGGGATAAGTGGAATAAATTTTGAAATTCTTCTTAACTATAATGTTTTATTTAGTTTTTCTGATTCTGGAAATAAAATCTAAAACAAGAATAAAAAAGGAGAACTTAGAAAATGATGAATTTCACAGATGTACTTCCATGTTTTTGAATTTGTTCTCTGATTAACGTTCCCACAATAATTATACCCTAAGTACAGAATCAAACTTTCAAGGTGAATGCCATCATCTGTCTGTCTCATATCTGCATCCCTATGTCTAAGTCCGGTACGTATAACTGTACCAATGACATGTCTCTAGACCTAGCCCTTTGTCTAAGTCTCTGTTTCTGTTCTTTCTCCATCACCATCTCTATTGGAAGTGCTACAGAGCCTAAAGGATACTCTTCGGTTACACAGATTTTTAAAATCAAAATTTAAAACCAGGTTTTTAAAACCCTATCTAATACACGATTTGTACTATGATTTGGGTTAATGATATCTCGATTTGGAGCAGGAAATTCCTCCAGTGCTTCTCTTGTTGATTAGTCCTGTTGCAATTTGTTACCAAAATAAGAGGTCAATAGTAAGTCAACCTGGAGATTATCATAAATTTCTGTTTGGAGCCAATCTGCCCGATTAGAGACAAGATTGTCTCATTAATTTTAGAGTAAACTGATTGTTTTCTCATACCACAGAACCAACCCAGGGTTTTCATCCTCAGTTATTCTCCCAGCTCGTATTTTAGTGTTTGATTTTGAGATAGGTTCTAAGTCACTAAGTTGCCCAGGTTGGCCTCAAACTTGCAATCTTACTGGCTCAATCTCCCAGCATGTTGGATTTATAATCCTGCACTATCAGATCTGGCTAGAGTGAACTGGTTTTTGGAAGTAAGGATGGACGAGGATCTTTGACTGTGCTGGTGTAAGTTTGGTTTCTGTGAAGAAGGCTGGAGCACCTTGGGTTCTCTTCGACAACCCCACTGGAGGAGGTAGAATAGCAGATCTCACAACTGGTTCTGAATGAAGCATTCTATCCAAGATGGGCTCCCATGTCATCATTCATCATGCACACAGCTCACGTCACAGCATCTCGGTGGCAGTGATGAGAAGGCTCAGGGTGTGTGCATCTCAGGAATAACCTTGCTAGCACGCTCCAGACCAGTAGGTCCAGGAGAAAGGTCTGTTGGGACAAAGCTGGTAACAGCAATGCTCATCTGATATGGGGAGTTCTGGCTGCAAAATCTAAACACGGTGTGAGAAATTAACACACTCACCGCTGACTAAGATGTGCCCACCGTTTCCCAAAGGGAGGAATCCCCAGTCAACTCCAATATGTTCCCACATCTATTAGTGTCCTACCTTACTGCCCTATCTTTAATTTCTGTCTGAATTAAACAAGCTCCACAGTCCCACCACTGCCACCAGAGGGAAGGGATAAGTTTGGTTACAAACCAAGAAACAAATGAGGAAACCATATCACGTAGAGAAGTAAGGGGGGCACGTCATGGTGGAAGGGGCAAGCTTAGGAGTCTAGCAGGCCTGAGACTGACCGGCTATTCTGCTGCTAACTACAGTTAGGATGTTGGACAATGAACTTTTAATCTTTTCTAAAGCCTTAGTTTCTGTACATGAGCAACGGGGTCCTGGGGTTGCATGCAAAGGGCTTTAGAGTTAAATCAGAAATAATGTGGGATTGGGTACTAGTTTTTCCACAAGAGAAGAGCTGGGTAACAAGGGGCTTCTTTCTTCAGATGTCCTGGGAATGGTGCTGTGAGGATTAAGCGGATGTGCTCCATGGCTCTGACACAGGTACTCAGCCAACGAAGGACACTATTATTACTGTTGTTATTATATTACTCTTGGCAGGGCTGCCAAGATTATGAAAACCGAGGAACATTAAAAACATACAGAGGAGATTTTCTTTCATTTTTCTATGAAGAATATACAAAGTACAATCAGTCAATGATCACCATCCTATGTGCCTACCATGTTCAGGTACTGGCTAAGCGTTGGCAGAGACACAGAAAAGCACAAACGTTGGTCCGGGAGTTTGCTGTGATTGGGGAGGTAGATGCAGAAGCACAGGCAAAGTGAATTCACAGCAAAGGGCAGCCAAGGGAATACACATCCAACCAGTCACCGGGATCTGGGTTTCTCCTGGCAAAATGCATAGGAGGCATCTCAGTGTAGCGGTACCATCCTTTCAGTCCCTTCAAACTCATGTAGATAGACCAGTTCAATAAGAATACAAATCTGCTCCTACCCAGTAATACAGGCAAAGCAAGAAATTTTGCAACATGAGGAGGGGATGGGTTATAGGTCTCTCTCTCCTGCAGAGCAGCTGGGGTAATGTATCATTCCATTCTTACCACCCCCTTGGCAGTAGCATGGACAGCCTAGACTTTCTAGCAGATCTCCACAAGAATTCCCACCTCTCTATTTTCAGATCTCGCTAGAACCACAGGCCAATTCCAGAAAGAAGATCTGTTTATGGTAGCCTAGAATTGCAGGAGCGCTGAAGGCTTTTGTTGGGGAGAGGCCAACAGGTGCAGCTAGTTAGAGCTCACAGGTACAAAGGCAGAAACATGAACCCCCACTAGAGGGCAGGCACACCAGGCCCTCAGAGACCTCGTTGTCTCCTTAAGCTCACTGCCAAGTAATAAACCCGAGAGAGCTGAGCAGCCTTCAGGCCATTTCTGGGGAAGAAGCTGCCCTATGCAACAATCCTTCCAAGCTCCTTACTTTCCCTGGGGAGAAACACTGGGAAAAAATGAGAAATTCTTGACTTGTGATTCAGAAAGACCAATTCCAAGATCAGATCAGAAGGAAGGGGATGTCTCTGGAGAGTTTGCCCGTCACCTCTTGCACTCCTGGACAAAGAGCACGGGCTCACACCCGGGTTGGTGGGTGGGGTCCAGAGCCAGATCTGGAACTTCCTCTGCCTTCTTCCACGTCCTGCAGAGCACAATGCCAGGTGGACAACAGGCAGAATCTGCTTCCGGTCCACTCACTGGCTAGCTGACACGGAAAGGGAATTAGGAATCTGGGCTTGTATCTTCTTGAGAAGAGTGAGTTTGTACTCTTGGAGTTCTAGGGACTCTACCGATTTCTATGATTCTAAATCTGTGCAATTTTCAACATTGCATGTAACAGAAGACACTGGTTTAATTAAACTTTATAACACTAAAGTTACCAATATTTAATCATGTAATCCTGCTACCCCAAGACATGGACAGAGCAAACTAAGGTGTCAAACTATAAGGGAAATTTCCCATGGTCACCTAACCAGTTAGTGGCAGAACTTGAATTCAGGCACTTTGGAACCCAGACAGGAAGAAATGCATAATCTCAATTTCATTCTAAGGAGACACCTGCATCAACTGTGGTGAGACAGAAGCAGCCAAGAAACTGAGATGGGGACTCGGCAGTTCTTCCAAAGCACAGTGATTGCTCAGACATTGCTTGGGGGTTGTAGGCTGAAGAGCCAAGGTACTTGTCTTAATTGCTCGGCATAGTACAGGGAAGTGTGTGTGGTGTGTATACATGTAGGCGTCTGTGTATCTGGCAAGGGAAGGAGAGGACGGAGCTGGTGTCATGTAAGACCACGTCTGGGAAGGTACCGCATTGGTCTAAGGACTCAACCAAGGCCATTCTGCCTATGCTTAGGGTATCAATTACAATGAGTGCCATGCCACATACCCACCGCAGAGGGTACAGTGTAAACCCTTCCCCTACCCTGCGGTCACTGGTATAAGCCACAGCTGGGCTCTCACACCTCCATGCACAGGCAGCAGTCCTGGGGACCGTTTTGTTTTGTTTTGTTTTGTTTTCAGTTTTGAATATTAAGCCCTGGGCCTTCACACTGAGCTACATCTCCAGCCCTTTTTCTTTTTCTTTTTAAAATTTTTATTTTGAAACAAGGTCTTGTTAAATCAGTAGGTTGTCCAGTGTGGGCTTGAATTTGCAATCCTCCTGCCTCAGCCTCCCAGTGTGCTGGGATTACAGGCATGTACCACTCCTCCCAGCTCCTCCCTGGGTCTTATGAAGTGCAGATTCCCAGCCAGGTGTTGGGGTTCTGCATGTGTAACACACCTGCCTCCTGCAACCACACTTCAAGTAGCATAGGAAGCCAAGCCGCAGAGGTCTGGCGGTAACATGAAGGAGATGAGACTTTTCTGAAGATAGCAGGAGGTAGGAAAGCATCAGGGTAGTGCAGAATGCTGGGGACCTAGAGGTGGCCAGTGGGGTGCTGGGACCATCGGAAGGGGAAGGACCTAGCAGGTGGAGGTGGAGGCTAGGTGAGGGCTGAGAAACCTCTTCCTCTACTCCCCTCCCCTGGTTTTCCTGAAATGCAGCAGGAGCCTGGTTCGGGGGGGGGGGGGGGGGGGGGGGGGGGGGGGGGGGGGGGGGGGGGGGGTATGACAGAGAATGGCCTGGCAGACTCTCAGGGCTGCCCTCCACCAGGTCATGAATAAAGACACCCCCAGCCAGTCCTAAGTGCTGGGACTGGATGGAGCCACTGGATGGAGCCAGGCTGTGAGGCTGGGTGTGGGAGACTCCTGAGGCACCAGACTCATTTCTCCTCTCAAAACTTCAATTTCCCCACAGTAATCAGGAGATGGGACAAAGGGCGTTAAGAGTAGTCATTCTGGGGGGTTAAGAGTACTCATTTTTGGTGTGGTAAATGTAAGGCTGAGGATATAACTCAGTGGTAGAGCACTTGCGTAGCATTCTTGAGGCCTGGTTCAATCCTCTGGACCACCACAACCACCAAAGAAAAAAAACCTAAAAAACTGAATATTTATGATATTAGACCTATTTTTTAATACCTTTGAGAATAGCTCTGTCCAAGAGAAAGATATTTCAAGGCACAAATTCAAGCCATGCATGTAACTAGAAATTTAATAAAAATGCAAATTAATTTTTAATGATGTACTTGATTTAACCCACTATGTTCAAAACATCACAATTTCATACATATGTAATTTCAACATGGAATCAATATTACATTAATAATGAACTGTTTTATATATTGGGGACTGTTTTTGAAACCCATGTGTATGTCATACTCACAGAGCTTTGCAGTTTCTTCTACTGCAGCTGGCACAGGACTCCCAGACGCATCTCTGAACCCACAGTCCCGCAGTCCCCTTACAATGCCAAGAATGTATTTTAATCAGCTGCCCACATTCTAGAAATATGGACTGTTATGCCATGTCACAGCACAATCACTGGCAGTTTACAGGGTGTGTGTGCGTGTGTGTGTGTGTGTGTGTGTGTGTGTGTGTGTGTGTGTGTGTTACTAGGCGTCCCAGCCCAGGGTGTTTGCACTGAGCTATGTCTCCACCTCATGTTTCAGTTTTTTTTAAAAGTTTGAGACAGGGTCACTCTAAGTCACTAAATTGCCCAGGCCAGGAATGACCTTGTGCTCTGCCTGCCTCAGCTTCCCAGAGTGCTAAGACTGCAAGCTGGCAGCACCGGGTCTTCCATTTCTGTGTTAAGTGGGGAAGCTGCGGGTCTCTGAGAACAGGCTGCAGTCCCCAAGCCCAGACAGTATTTTTTTCTTCCGGTCTTTGGGCCCAGGAGCCTTCTAGGCAACTGAGAACTGAGGCAGCTAGGACCTTTTGCTTACCTGGAAAGCTTGGTGGAATACATGGTTCTGCAACAAATCCAGGTGCCTAATGACCCTTGCATGTGGTAACATCTTCCATTTTCTTCAAGTTGGCTAATATTTCCTGATCTTAGAACTACATGCCGGGGATTGCTATAGTAACTACTTTAGTTTTATAATCTAATCCTGAAATGTTCCCTGGGGGAGGAGCTCACTCGGGCAAGTACTGACCATCTTGGATGTAACTCACATCTCCCCCCTTTCTAAGGGCAGGCAGTGTGTCTTCTAGGAATGAGTGAGGGCCACAGAGCCATGACAACCACGTCAGGTCATGGCTTTGCTTCTGAAACGTAACCTTGAGCAGGACGCTTTTATTTTTTTTTTATTTTTAATTTTTATACAGGATCTCTGTAGTCCAGGCTGGTCCTGAACTCACTATGTAGCTCAGGCCAGCTTTGGACTCACAGCAATTCTCCTGCCTCAGCTTCCCAAGTGCTGGGCTGACAGGCATGTGCCACCATGCCCAGTTTATGTGTTCTGGGGATGAGAAGGTGCTTTCTTTCTGAGTTTCTATGACATAAAAAAAGACCAATACCACTGGTGGTTGGGAGGATTAGTTCAATAGCTCATGTAAAACATTCTGAATGAAACCGAACACATAGAACATGCTCAAAAAAATGGGTACTGGCTTCCCTTTTCCACCCTCAGCATGGGGTACTGTGCTGTGCAGCCTACCTTGCAATTTGTGCCACCTCTGAACAAGTGTCTTTATGCCTGAGAAGTATAATTGACCACTGATTGATTGATATCTGTCCAACAGACATTATTTTAAGTCCTTTTACCAATTTTAATTCTCACAACAAAGCCAGGAAGTAGGGCTCATAGATGAGGAAGTGCAGCATCCGGAAGTGAGGTAGCTGTGTTAAGGTGACACAGCAAACGGCAGAGCTGAGATGCGATGCTAGAAGATAAAACCGGAAAGGGGCTCTGGCCAGAAGAAAGAACTGAGAAGCAGGATGAAATACTTCAGGGAACATCAAGGATCACCAAGGATCACCTGAGCTGTGAATTCTGACCACGGTGAATCCCATCCAGACCCTGACACACGCTTTCCTCTGCCCGTCACCTGCTATCAGCCACCTCTATGGCATCTTTGCTACCCATGGCGACCCGTGGGGATTCAGTTTTCTGTAACATCGTTCCCTGCTGGTTTCTGAGGTTCCTGGCACAGTATGACAGCCCTGATTATACCATCTCTGGGTGTTTTTCTGGAAGCCCTATGCCTCTGCCTTTTAGCTCAAGTCCCTTGAGTGACCCTTTCCCTCCCTTGGGGTCCCTGCAATTGCAGCAGCCAGAGAGGTATTTAATTCCCCGCTCTGCTCAACAGCTTGTTGCTAAGCAGCTGGTACACTGTGAGATGTGCGGTGGGAAACCATCAAGGTGACAAACCCTGGTATGCCCAGAGCAGAGTGTGTAAAGAGGTGGGGCTGACCCCTTCCTGCTCGGCCCCTGGGCCAGCCAGAGCCCAACAAGGCAGCACTCAGCAGAAGCAGTGACTTCCGCAGCAGGACCCTGAGGAAAGGGAGGCTCCACGGGCCACAGGACCTGAGGAACGTAGGCAGCAGGCCTGAGGCTCAGCTGGGGTGGTACGGCTGTGGTTCTGAGGTCACCACTTTCTCTTCTAGCTTGGTGCTTACATCCGCAGCAAAACAAAAACAAGTACAAATGCAGAAAACACCTGCCTCTACCTTTCCCTGCTGCTCCCTGAGAATCTCGTTCTTGCTCCACTGATCCCAGAGGAGAGATGAGGGTGTCAACAGAGGCGAAACAGCAGAGAGTCTTTGCCTCGTGTCCGTCTCCGGTACGTTGCAGACATCTCTGACCTGGGCAATGTCACGCGTTACCATTTGGCTTGTTGCTTCTTCCCTGAACAATGTGTTGAGAAGACCTTGTCTCTGCTGCCCTTTCTGGTCACCTGCGGATTGTGCCTCATGCAAAATAAAAATGCTGAGCTCCTTTTCTTCAAAACTTTGAAAGAATGTCAAGATGGCAGCAGCAGAGCATAATCCAAGCGGGACCCATCTTAGCGCAGGCAGCTGTGCAATGGCCCTCTCCTGTGGTTTCTTGCACAGTGCTGAAAATAAGCTAGAGCATTTGCAAATTAACTTTCAGCTTGTCTCCTGCAAAGCTCTTGGGTCCCCTCTTCCAGCTCCATCTTGCCTCCTGACACCTTGGTACCAAAGCCACCCGGCTGGTCTAGTCAGTCATATGAGGCCCTTCTGGGCCAGGCCCTGTGAAGCTCCCCAACTTCATTTCTCCAAGCCTGCGCTGACCCACAGGGCATTGCTTCAAAGTGCTTTTCAGTATTTTGATCATGTGTCTTTCACTGTCAGGAATCCCCACAACACCTCCCCCCCCACCCCGGCTTCCTGGTTCCCACTAGCCCTTTGTTGTGTCCCCAAACTGTCCTCCCATATAGCTCTTTCCTTTCCCTAGACCCCCAGCTCTCCTACCCTGAAGGGTACTAACAGTGTCCCCTCTGAGTGGTGACAGCACTCTGTGTCCGCTTTGTCATGGTGCTTTTATATACCTGCCCCGTTCTGCTGTGACATCTCTAGACAAGAGTCAGTTCAGATTTACTCGTGTGTCCTTGGCCCTAGGACACAATGGATACTCAGGTAACATTTCTTAACAATTTAATATGTGAAGGTGGCCTTCTCCAGATATGTCATACTGAATTAATACTGAATTAATCAAGAGGTATCTCTAAATACTAATCAATGCCTTTTCTGTCTTTGATAATTCTACTTCAAAGGTGAGCTACTGAGTGTGTAGTTGAAGGAGATTCATTGTTTAAGATTATTTAAAAGAACCTTTATTTTTATTCAGTGAAAATGGCATGCTTTAAATTTAGGAAGACAAAGCTTAACGCACATTTGAAGAAAAATTAACAAAAATCCTGCTGTTCCTAGAGAGCTATTACTAACAGTAAGCATTGTTCTAGGAACAACTTATGTTCGTTGACTCCTGAGTAACTGCTGAGTACTGGCAAAGGCTCCCACATCAGGGATGCAGCAGTGAATGATGCTGACGAAAAGCTCACCTTCGTTCTGCTCACTATGCCTGTGCCTCAGATACATGTATTTACAATTTCTATTAGGTTTATTCGTACAGTGATGTGCCATGAAAACGTTTTCATGCCATTGGCTTTCAATATATGATTCTCTTTTCAGAGGGTATTTGTTTGTTTGTTTGTTTGTTTGTTTGTTTGTTCATCTTGCTGGGGATCGAGCCTAGGTCCTCACACATGCTGGCTGAGTGCTCTGTTTCAGCTCTGCTCTCAGATAGCGGTTTAAAACATCTTCACTATCACCAATACCTTAGGAAAAATCTTCTCTATCAGGTTGATCTGGTTATTTCCTAAACATGGATTGCTGGCGAAGGGATACACAAATTTGACTTTTTGAGCATACTGCCAATGGACCATCCAATAACTACCCAGGATGCTAATTTGTCCTGTAACCTTGATCACATTGGATATCAGCGCTGTCTGTGATTTCTCACCTGGTAAAAGATAAATGATGCTACATTATTATTCTAATATTTATGTACTTCTCTGCCTTCTATTCAGGTTGAATATATTTTATATTTCCTTTGAGAAAATCATAAGTGAGCTTTTTGTGAAGAATTTAGATTTTTGTACAGTCAAATGCATCAGTATTTGTTAGAATGATTCCTGGTTTCGGTGTGATATTTTGAAAGACCTTCAGAATACTCCTGTAAAATTTCTTCTAGCACCTATTTGTTTCTCTCTCTTTCCCACTCTCATTTACTCTTGAATAGTCATGTTGATTTTGTGAATATGTAATAGCTAGATAATCACTATGGAAATTTTATGGTTTGAATCTGGAGTGTACCCCGAAAGCCTCATGGATGTTGTTAAATACAGATGTGCTGTTAAGGGAATCCCTAGGAAAAAAGAGGCAGACCACTGTGGCAGATCACTGGGGCGGGACCTGGAGGGGCAGCTCTGTCCTCCCTCCCTCCCTTGGCCTCATATCTGCCAGGCCATGAGCAGCTCTTTCTCTGGCTGCCAACTCTGCAATGTGAATTCACCATCGCCAGCCAGCCACCCATACATGGAGGGCGACCATCTGAAACTGTGAGCTAAAATAAATCCTTTCTCATTTAACTTTTGCATGTTGGGTATCCAGCAAGGAATAAGTAACTAAGAGAGAATTAGTGAAATTTAGTGACGATTACATGTTTTTTTTTTTCTGACTTGACATGTCACATACTCAAGCTAGGCTTGAACTAGTTTCTCTGTTTGAATCAGTTTTTCTATGTCATTTTGGCAGCCTAGATACTAAAATCGAGTGAGTTTTTCTCTTTAACCTATTCTTCTATCAATACTGTGGTATCTTAATTATCACAAGGTTAGTATACAGTTTAGTACACAGAATGAGTCTCATTTCATCATCCTCTTCTTTTGATTAGTGTGGAAAATATATTCCTCAAAAACTACAAAATAATTAGGCCAAATGGCACAGCAACCAGCATCAAGGAAAACCCAGAGAAGTGGAACTACACTTGCTTAGGGAAAGGCAGCATCTTTGCTGTACTGAGTCTTCTATTGAAGGATCAGAGACATCCACTTGCTGACTTACGTCTGCCCAAATGACGTAAGGTTCTGGAATGTGCATATCACCTCCTGTCCCACAGGGAGGAAAGAGCCTTGAAGCTTGAAGGGATCAAAGGTCCTCAGAGTGGTCTGAGCCAACACTCTGGGGTAGAAGCCGAGTGGCAATTATATCCACTGCCAGGTAACTCAAGTCTGCTGGACTCAGACACATGTCCTCTGTGTCTCAGTCCCCATACACAGAGATGGGGCTGAGAAAAGTCCTGCCTGGGAACAAATATCTCTTTCTCTGGAAAAATTGCTGTGGCCTAGAGTTTAGTCACGGTGGCCGGAAAGTCCTTTCCTCACCAAAGCAAGCAGTTGCTGACCAGCTGCACCTGCGAGGACTGCCTCTCACTGCTCACATGCACCTGTCCTGCCAGGACCTAGTGCTTGCTTGTCCCAGGAAAGAGGCCAAGAGTCTCCCTCTAGGATTGGATCTCAGATCGATCCCTTTCACGCCTTTCAGCTAAACCACTATAAACATTGAGGGAACTAAGGGGAGCCCTGAAAACATAGCCTGGAGCGGGGTGCAGATGGAGGCTAAAGCTGCCAGGAGGAAGTAAATCCAAGGGCCCCAGACTGGGCACTCAGGTGAGGGGCCAGTGGGGCAAAGGCCCAAAGCAGATGCAGAGATGGGGACCTGTGCTGACACTGGTCTTCCAAAGCATCACTCGGTGCTGAGCCTGTGTTGGAGGCAGATAGTCTTTGCCCAACGGGAAAGAGGAGTTGAGGAACAGACTGAAAAAGAACAGATGCACAGAGACTGCACGGAGGCAGGGGCCAGCGCAGGGAGGCCAGAGGAGAACCAAGTGGTGCTGAGAGCAGCTGTCAGGGACTGTGGGCTCCTGAGGCAGGCCTGACCTGGAACCCAGACCCCTCCCAGGCCAACCCCAGTGCCTCAAGGACATCAGGTGCACACCGCAGGCCTCCCTACACCTCCAAAGTGGGCAGCCTGCCCAAGGTGCTATGGGACTTGAATTTCTGCAACATCATTTTTTTGCAATAACATTTTAATAATAAGCAGTGTATTCCAAGAAACTGAAAGTGACACCTGAACACTCAAGTTACCAGTCTTCGCAAATCTCTTTTCTCCCTGGATCACAAAGGTTTACAACTCTCTTTAAAGGCCATCCAGGGCCCTGAGCGGAACTTCTTGAAAGCTCAAATTTCACAATGTCACCTTTTTCTTTGACACTCCTGTCCCTCCTTACCTAAAGGAAAGAGTGTGAACTCCACAGTGTGGCACCAAAGGGCCTTCCAAATCTGACACTGACTTCCTATCACATACCCTCCTCCCTGCACATTACATCAGGCAGGCCGAATTACTTGTTTTTATTCAAATTCTCTACACTTCCATGCCTCCCATGTCAAGTTAGCCCAGTGATTGTTGAATATCCAGTCTGCACTAGGCCCTAATATGTGCAAATAAAAGGGAGAGAGGGAGGAGGAGGGAGGAGAGAGAGAGAGAGAGAGAGAGAGAGAGAGAGAGAGAGAGAGAGAGGACACAGCCACTGCCCTCAATAACTCATATGCTATTAATGCCTTTGCTCACTTAGGCCAGAATCTTCATGTAGAACTCATGTTTTAAACCTTCTATTTATACCTCTCTGATGATGCTTATCCTACTGTATCTTACTTTATAGCTAGGTGTCTGTGTCTCTCTTTTTTTCTAGATTGGTAAAGTACTAAAGGGAAAAAGGCTATTTCTGCCCTGTCACCCTGTCATTCAAAGCACAGAGGAGGGCACAAGGCATGTGCTTGGTTGAATGAATAAGAGAATTAGCCCTACATGTGCCTGCATGTTCATGTTCTAAGCATACAAGTCTGCTGCCTCCCAGCCTCTCTGAGGCACTGCTCAGCAGTGACATGAAGGGTTTGAAGTCTCACTGGCTTGAGTTTGCACTGCGTTCTATCCCTAAAATTGTTGGGGTACATTGTTGAAACACAGTGGGGCTGCTGGGATGTCCAGAAACACCGGACTGTGAACAAAATGTTCTTTATTGTTGAGGGAAAAAATCTCAAACAAAACAACTTCTTGAAGTTTATGCCAGGCAGAGTTTCTGTAGCAGACATGTTGGACCCTGCATGCCCTGGCAATGGTCAAATAAGGTACAAGAAGGGCTAGCATCTGAATGCTAGAATTCCTCATTATATGAAATGTTCTCCCGAAGACTCATGCTCCGAGGTGGTCCTGGTCAGGAGGAGCGGGTCACCGGAGCTGTGGTTTAGAAGCCGGATTATCCTTTCCCCGTGCTCTTTCCTGGAGTAGATGTCTTCCCCACTAGGCTCGTCTGCTATTGCCAGCTGCACATGCACTGACTGATACCTCTGAAACTGTGAACTAAAATAAACCTCTCTCCCTTGAATTATGAGTGTCTGCTATTGCATCTTAGGGATGAGAAAATGAATAAGACAGTGTATGAGGCAGGAATCTTCCCTGTGCCTCTTCTGAGACTCCTAGTGAGATTTCTAGTCAGCGACAGAAAGATGTTCCCTCTGTCCTGGAGTTGTAAACAGTGCCAAAAACTGAGAATAAAAGGTGTTACGCACTTCTCACTCCAATTTGAGAGAGTTTCTGGCAGTTGGGTTATCCATAAGCGAGTGAGGTAGCAGCTCAAGAATTAGGACTGCCTGCAACTATGGCGCAGGAAGCAAGTGGCAAGTCATCTACTAGGTCCACCTAGAGAGCACGTTCTCTGCCCCTTCGTGGGTAAAGGGTAAGTGGGCATAGATGACAGGTAGACACATCCATGGCAGCTCCATGAATGCCTATAAAAACATGTCAGTTTCCTTACAAAGAATGGATTGGCCTTTATTCCCTAACTGGATGCTACTTAAGAAGTTGGGTAGTGGCCCCTGTACTTCAGAATTGGGAAAGAAACAGAGACATAGAGTGGTAGCAGACATGTTGGACCCTGCATTGATGCAGGAGCTCACCATTGTGGTCACCCTGTCCAGCTTCCAGTTCCTTAAAGGGTTAAACAATAGATTCAGCTCATGTTCACTGGCCTAAGAGTTGGCTTGGGCGGTGATGAAGGAAAGGAGATAAGCCTGCACCCGAATGAGGCCTGAACTCAAGAGCCACTAAACCTAGGGTCACCGCACCAGCAAGAGCCTCACTCTTACTGGTGGAGTTCACTGGAGATATGACCTGCCTGCAGGAGCCCAGAGCCCAGAGCCCAGGAGCTAGAAGACCAGCCAAGAGAGGGCTACAGCTTTGCCTGGTCCAGTGAAGAACTTCCTGAACCTTCCTTTTTTTTGTATCTCCTCCCTGACCCAATAAGTGTAGTAGTGGAAATTCTAGTTAGTAGTAGAGAAAGGAGGTGTGGGAGAAGAGCCTGAATAGTGACAGGCCTCACCCACCTTTGCCTTGTAACTGTCAGCCTGTGCTGGGAAAGCTCTGTAATGAGTTAGAGATGACTTTTCTTTTAATGAATAGAACTGATGCTTAAACACCAGAAAACCAACAGCTGAGAATGACTGCAAACACAGAGAATCTTGCCAGACTGCTGTCAAAGCAGCTATGACACAGGGCAGAATAGTTCACTACAGTAGGGCTGCTGTGTGGAGTTAGAGAAAAACATTATTTCGTCTCTATATGTTAGGAAATAGAGATTCCAGGAAACCTGGCTACCAGTGAGGAGTTCCCTTATGGCTGTCACTGGTCACCGTTACTTTCAAGGGACCACCTTAGTGGTCACTTTCTGTAGGTGATCTCATTTGATTCATCGTACTAGTTCCCTACTGTTGCTAAAAGCTCAAGCTTATTGTCCGAAATTAACATGAACTTACTGTCTTACAGAGTACCGTAGGCCAAAGTTGTGTTGCAGACTTCCCAGGCTACAGCCACAGTGTCGACAGAGTGGTGTTGCCTTCTAGCAGCTCTAGGAAAGAATCCATTCCTTTGCTTTCTCTGGCTTTTGGAGGCTGCCCGCTTGCCTGTCATTCCCTGGGCCATGGCCCCTTCCTCCAACTTTGAAGCCAGCCATGGTAAGTGGAATTCTTCTCACACCAAGTCACTCCAACTTTACCTGCCTTCTTATGATTTCCTGGGCTTTCACTGGTCAGTCCAGGAGTATCTCCCTGGATTAAGGTCAGCTGATTAGGAACCCTTTTTCTTAATCTGCTGCCTTAAATTCCTCTTGTCATGGATTGCAACATGTTTATACACTCTAGGGTTTAGGACTTGAAGTGTGTGTGTGCGATTCTATTCCTTCGATTAATTTCCACATATTACACACAAGACAAAGGCAGAGAGGTGAAGTAACTGATCCAAGCTTACTCAATGACTAAACTGTAGACCTGGAGATAATCAACTGTCCCAATAGGCTTTTTCTCACTGGATCTGTAATTGATCAGCCAAAATTAACCCTGATTTTTAACCAGAAATAAGTGCAGGAGATTTCTGTTTTTCCTTTTCCTGAAGTTGCCTTGCAAAAAAAATAATATTCATAATCGGCTTTTTGAGTCCTCATGATAATTTACGGTAGGTTCCAGGATTTTTTTTATTCTCTTAACTGGTTATTTTTTTTTTCTCTCTGTCTCTTAGCCACCCTCTAATTTGGCTTCTCTTAGCTGGCTTCCAACTTGGCTTGGGCAATTTTGGACTTAAGCTCTCTTTAATTTGTATATAGTTACACTGTGCCTCTAACAGGTATTTTTCATTACTGTTACACTCAGATATCACCTTACCCAAAGAATCAACTACATTGTTTCATTTCCTAATTATTTAGTTTCAACAACCAGTTCTTTATCTGGAATTTATTTGGCTCCTGAGGAAGGAGGAGACTCTGATTTTTATTTTTCACTCTTTCACCACAAAAATTCAACTATATCTCTCATCAGTCATTAGCCTAAGCAGGCATTTGGTCATTTGTTACTTTATTACATGTGCTAGGGATTGTATCTGGTCAAATGTTCTTGCTACTTTTTTCTATGACAACAGTATCATATTGTTTTCATTACTGAATTCAAAAATACATGCTTTTAAACATGCAGAACAAGTTTCTCTCTTACATAAAGGTCAGCTGGCCTCAAGTTAATTCTTCCAAGTGTATCTTAGAGTAATTTTAAATTGACATTTAATTACCTCTAAAATGAATTATAGAATACATCATTATAATTTTGATTTTGCTATGTAGGAACATTGTATTTCTCTCCATTTACTCAAGTCCAATTTATGTCTTTCAATAAAGTTACTCTCTTTAACTATTCCTCTACTGATGGGCAGGTAGGTTGTTTCCAGGATTTGGCTACTACGAATTGTGTTGCTATAAACATAGATCTGCATGTATCTTTTTGGTGTGTTGACTTTATTTCTTTTGGGAACATGCCCAGTAGAGCAGAAGCTGGATCAAATGAAATTTCTATTCTCAGCTTTTTAAAGGAGCCTCCGGACTGCTTTCCATAATGGTTGTACCAGATTGCACTCCCACCAACAGTAGAGTTCCTTTTTTTCTGCCTCCTCACCAACAACTGTTTTTTTTTTCTTTTTGAGGTCTTTATGTAGGCCATTCTCCATAGGGTGAGGTGAAAACTCAATGTTGTTTCTATTTGTATTTCTCTGATGGCCAGTCTTGCAGCCATAAAGACAGATAGGAAGCTTTTGAATGAAATGGGGCCACCTTGGGCCAATAATGCTCAGTGAAATGGGCCAAGCACAAAAGATGAATAATAGATGGGGTGTTCCTCTTATGAAACGTACAAAATAATGATATAAAAGGCTCCAAATATATGATAGGGTAGAAAGAGAGGCAATGGTCAGCTAGGAAACGGGAAAATCTCTGAAAAAGGGTGGGCTTAGATGCTTACTGATTCCCTGAATCCCATGTCTTCAATGTGTTATAGAATTTGGAATGCATGTATTTACAAAATAAATAAATAAATAAATAAATAAAGCTACTCTCTTATCTCTCCTCTAAAGGTTCCTTCTAGGTAATTTAATTTCTTGCTTTTTTAATTGTTTTTCCTAATATGTTTTCTGATTAATACTAGCATAGGAAAGGTTGTGACTTTGGTTTTTTAAATAACTTTAGAAAGTTATTAAGTCTTTTAAGTTGAGTCATTATTAACCTACTTCTGCTGATTTTGATTTTGGTCTTTTGTACAGAGGATTGAACCCAGGGTTTTGTCCTAAGCTATATCCTCAGCCCTTTTTAATTTTTAAGTTTGAGATAACTTTTCTCTAAGCAGCTAAATTGACCGAATGAGCTTGAATTTGTAGCCCTGTTGCCTCTGGCTCCCACGGAATTACAGGTGTGAATCATTATGTCCAGCTGATACTCATAAATTTTGAGAGGCACATGCTTTCTCAGCATTGATAAGTGTAGCTCCTGATTTCTCATAGCTGGTGTTGACTTCCCGGCTTATTGAATGGGACAGAATTCCATAGCAAAATTCCATGATAGTTGTCAAAGATCAAAAACGTTCCTTCCTAGCCAGACATGGAGGTATCACCAACAGGACGCCATTTTCTTTTAGATTAAAGACTACCTCTCCCCTCTGGATGAGCTTTTCCTTCATTTTGTAGCCTCAAGCCTGTGATGTCCTCTCCCCCTTGACACATTCGTTTAAGAAGTCTGGTTCACAGTGACCAGTTGGAGAGATGGGCCCTGGTGAAATGATTCTCACCACATCCCCCACCTGACTTTCAAGAAACTTTTTTCCTGTTTTATCACAAATCACAGTGGCCTGTGATTTGGGGCTAGTGGCAGGTAGAAAGACCTTAAAAATTGGCTTTCGTCAGCCATTAAAGAGGCCGAGGCCTGTAATTTCAGCACTCTGAGAAAGCTAAGGCAGCAGGATCACGAGTTTGTGATCAGCCTACACAAAGCCGCTTGACTAGTGAAAGAAAGTTCCCAGGAAAATCGGCCACTCCTGTCACCGCCACACCTTCACGGAGGATCCTGCAGGTGGACCGATGGATTAGATTAGTGAAGAGAATGGAATGTTTCACCACTAAATCATCTCAGCCAAACCGACATCCCCTCTGTGACTGGTGCAAAATTCCTGTGACTACTCAGTAATTCTTTTGACATGAACAGACTCCCAGTTTCTGCCAACCCAAGAGCTAAGGCTGTCATTGGGTAGAATCCGAGGCAGCCCACTTCGTGGCAACCTGTCTATCGGATGCATCCACCAAAACTTTAAAAAGTTCTTTAAAGTGTGACTTTCCTCTATTCCGCAATTATGAATACTACGTGTAGCTGCCAACTCAGAGGAACATGATAGTTGCGGTAAGCCAAATCCATGAGGTGAGAGCTGTGTTTTTGCATAAACAGCCTGTCTCAAAATAAAAATCAAAACAACAACAACAACGAAGAAATAGTCTGGATGTAGCTCAGTGTTAAAGCCTTGGGTTCACTTTCCAGTAATGAAAAAAAAAAAATTGCCTTTCGCAGTCTTGATTTTAATAGATGTTTGTGGTAAGGGATAAGGAATTCTGATGAAGGCTTAAAATAGCAAACTCTCCTGAAATAAAAGACTATCTTTCAGTTACTAAAATGTTTTTTCCTCTTAGCATGCTGTTGTTTTCACGTGCATCTATTCAAATAAGTTTTCTGTTAGCATATTGACATATTTATTTTATAAAGTATGCATAGCTTTTTAATGCTAAATTATCCTTGGAATCTTGGCAAAATAACTTATTTGACTCTAGTGAAATGATAGTTTTAACACGCATGAAATATAGATTACTAGGATCCACTAATGATTTTCATATCTATGTTTAGAAAAAGATTTGCAGGATGAACTGGAGAAAGCTCGCAGTCTTGGGACGCCTCCGATTTGCTGCCTGAGACGGATGAGGACATGGGCCTGAGTTCAAGGGAGAAAACAAATGAGGCACTGAGAAAAACCTCACAACTGAGATTAGTGTCTGTCATCAGGGTTCCACAGAGTCCCCCAAGCTACCCAGAAGAATCAATCCGAAAATCAGTATCCTCCCCAGAAAGTGATGATTTTTACAGTGCGGCTGGTCAGCAGTATTCCCCAATAAAAGAAAGAGACGCGGAATGTTGTTCTGAAATAGTTTATCTTCCTCAAGTTCATTCTTGTATATAAAAATGACTGGCCTGCTCATGATTCACGGTTATGTAACATAAATCTATTGTCCTTTTCTCATTAGCTTATTCTACTCATTAGCATTTAATTACACAAATATTCAGTTAAGGTTTTATTATGCTTGGATTTGAGAGGATTAAAATTACATTTCTTTGAAACAATGCAACATTCATATTAGCCTTCCCCAGTGAGTTGAAAGTGAGAGGTTTCACTCTACAGTTTTTTTATTATTATTTATCAAGACTTACTCTGTATTTTTTCTAAGACACATGAGGATTGTTTGATCTTTTTTTTAAAAAAATTAAACTATATACTCTCTTTGATCCCTGAGGCCTAGAATCTATTTGTAAGATACTGGATAAAAGACAATAGTGGGTGTGAAATTCTTTTTCTCAAAAGATACTATTAAGAATAGCTTATTGCTCACCTTCCCACCCACTTGCCCAGGGAGGAGAGATGACAGCCTCCTTGGTGGCCCTCTGTTTAATTAGGGCTGGTTCCCAGGGAAAGTGATCCTGGGTTAGAGCTACAAGAATCCTCCCTCCGGAAAACCTTTCTCCTCAGGCGAAGCAGACTCAGGGAGCACAAATGACTATCTCCGAGCATGATGACAGCCCGCCTCTTCAGTCCCCCATCCGCCACAACCCCTACAGTCTCCTGTGCCCTCCTGCCCAGTGCCTGCCTACTTCCTCCTGCCAGCAATCCGTCATCCACACTGCAGTCGGGTGAATTACTTAAAAAAGAAATTTCCACAGGCTCTCTTCTTGAAACCCCTGCTTTATTAGTTTCATTTTGCCAGTTTCTGAGAAACATTCCCACAGGCCGTATGTACAAGTCAACTTACTACATCCTGCTTGACTGTCTGGTTAATAAGGTTGATTCCACCTGCCTGCCTGATGGGCACTTCATGTCCCAGTTCCTCAGCGTCCCTACCAAGGACTGACCTGTCCTCTCACCCCCTGCTTTCCTCATGACATGGAAAGCCTCCTTCTCTGATGATGCGCGTCTCCCAGGTAGTTTCCTAGGACTCAGCACAGAAAGTACAAACTAAGCCCCAGGCTCAGGGCTCCTTCCTTCTGCCCCGCTAATACCCTGAGCACGAGAGCTCAATATGTCCTAACCACATAATATTGTAGTTCCTTAAAATAGCCTATAATACTCCTGGGTTTCTCAAGAGTAGGGAATGCATCCTTTTCCTTCCACCCAAATATAGACTGAAAGAAGCCAGGCATGTTAACACATAGCTGGGATCCCAGCACCTGGGAGACCTAAGACAGGAGAATCACAAGTTTGAGGCTTGAGGACATCCTAGGCCATATAGTAAGTTCAAAGCTGTCCTGATGTGCATCGCAGGACCACCCACCCTACCACCACCACAAAAGACTAAAAGTAATTCATCCTCGACTTTCTGTCATCTACTTCAGATCCTGATCACAGTAGGTACTCACTAAACTTCCACTCACTGAATGAATGTGTTACCCCATTTTACAGTAGGGAAACTGATGAGATAGACACCCAGAGCACAAGGAGCGCTGGGTGGGGAGTCAGGACTTCCTGTTCTAATGTCTGTGGCCTAGTTACTCCACTTCTCTGCCCAGTAGCTGCTTTCCCTAAGAAGGAAATTCAGATGTAGACCACTGAGGGTCACTGCCCAAAGTTTTCCACCAAAGTACTTCAAGGAGTCAAAGAATGTCTGGAGCCTCAGCAACTGAGCTATAAGTTTCACATTTTAGTTAACATTCTTGCCAGGAGCATATTTCAGTGGTTAGAGTGCTTGCTTAGCAAAACACAAGGCCCTGGCTTCAATTCCCTAGTGCTACATAAACTCAGCATGGTGGTGTACGCTCATAATCCCAGTACTAGAGAGACTGAGGCAGGAGGTTTGCCCTGAGTTTGAGGCCAGCCTCGGCTACAGAGTGAGTTCAGGACCAGCCTGGGCTACAGAGTGAAATCTTGCCGCAAAAACGAATAAATAAATAAAAATATTCTTGTGAAATTTGTGTTATTTCCTCAAATCATTTTTTAAAGTGAAATATGTTTGTAATACCAGTTAGTTAACTTATTCAACCTCCCACATGGTCACCCTCTACAAATGTTACTATAGGGGCAATTCAGCCAGAGACGGGGGAAGACTGGTTCCATTGCCGGCTGGATCACAGCAGTTAAAGACAGCTTTGCATTCTGAGGCTTTAGTAGCCACAGCCCAACAATGCTGAAAAGAAAATTCCAGAAGTAAACTATTGACAAATTTCAAGTAAATTTTTATTTAAAACTATAATCATTTTGTTTTTATTACTAATTAATGTTATTACTCTCTTATGGTGCCTGACTTACAAGTTACACTATTTCATAGGTGTGCAAGGGTAGGAAGAAACATTGTATACACAGGTATACTGCTCTGTGGTTCCAGACATCCGTGGAGAGCCTTGGAGTATGACTCCTACAGATAAGGAGGCTACCTACTGTATTTACTAGCTGTGTTACTTCAAGCAAGTTGCTTAATTCTTTGGGTGCTGTGGTCCTCACTAAAACTGAATGTTGTGTCAGTGAAGCGCCCTGCAAAGCCTCTAGCACAGTGCCCTCAGTGGGTGTTCAGGGTCAGTTTTCTTTACCTCAATTGTCACTATGTCTTTACACCTTCAGTTCATTCTGTCATGAGAAAATGATGACAACTAGCAGCTGATGTGGAGGGATGGCAGCACTGGAGTCACATTGGGGAATGGCACTCAGATCCCTAGGGCTGTTCCTGCCTCTGCCTGCTGCAGCTAACTAAATCCCTGAGCCAATTCACCTAGCTTTTGCATCTAGATTTCTCATGTGTAGCTGAAGGTAATTATACTATCTTTACAGAGCAGTGGCAAGGATTAAATCAGTCCATATGTGCAGAAACCTAGTGAAGTGGTTATCATATACTAGGTATTCAACATGAAGGGAATACGAGGGTTCCTCTTACAACAAAGGGTTATTCACAGAACCTGGGTACCCCTACAGGTACCTATCTTGTAATTCCTGAAGTTCTTGAACGTGTTACTGTATATGTCAAAAGAATCACTGGAGATGTGTTTTAAGTGAGGAACCTATAAATAAGGAAATGATTTCTGGACTGTCTAGATGAACCGAGCCAGTGTAACCGTGAGAGTTCTTACCAGAACCAGACAGCGTAAGCAAAAGCAGTCAGAGATCTGAAGATGGAGGAGGGGCTATGAGAATGAGAACAGACTACAGACGGCAGAAAAGGTCAGGGGATGGGTTTCTGCCTTTAATAGGAAAAAAAAAAAAAACCCGCAAGCTTGTCAACACCCCAATTTTAGCCCGGTGGCACCCACTGCAGATTTCTGACCACCAGAACTATCTGCACTGTCTCAAGGCACTCATACACAGAAATTTGTTATGGAGGCAGTAAGAAATGGACACACTAAGTGATGATGTCCTTGACCACAGACAACAGCGATGACCAGTAAACGCTTCCCCTGTGACCTCTAAGTACCAGGACAATAACACTTGGGACTTCATACCCTCCTCAGCCCCCTCCTCGTACCCCTTCTCCAGGTCAGTGCTTCTCTCTGGATTTGGAAAGATGGGAAGGCGCTGCTATCCCTGAAATACGTTGCTGGGAACCACACCTAATTTTCCCTGCACAAAGGTAGAAAAAATATAGGTGTGTGTGTGTGTGTGTGTGTGTGTGTGTACACGAAGGCATTCCACAGCTGAAAATACCACATGAGGGGCAATAATTCAGCCCTGCTCAACTTCAGAATGCCCAACCTGAGAGGCTAAGGATAACTCTGGTTGTTATGGAAACAGCATCCTTGCTCCTGCATGCTGCCGGCTTTGTGCAGCTCACTCTGTGCATGTGCTACAGTCCCACCTAGCACTGAGCAGCACTGAGGCACAGCAGGGTCTAGCTCACCTTGAGCTGCAGTGCTGCTACTCTTGTACTTCTTTTTAATTTCCTTGCACGGATGCTCAAAAGCAGAAAATAGGTTTGAGAACAGGGTAAGAGGCCTCAAGGTACAATGGACTCAGGATCCCTCCTTAGAGTTCTATTTCTCCTATTCAGTGTGATGAGTAGGGAACTGGCCAGAATGGTCTGAGACCCTAACAGCTGTGGCATTAAGTTTGTGGAGAGATGATTAGCATAGATTAGGGGACAGGGTGGTGTGAAAGAATAGTCAGGCTGACGGCTATTTTTCAATGTTCTTGAAAACCAGGTCTTCCCACTATAGTCAAGCTCCAAGGGACGGTTGGTAACAAAGTGTCACTTCATGCTGTTCACAATCCCTGTCTTTATCAGGAGTGTGCCCATTTCAAAGTGAGCGAGTCAGAAGAGCAAGTTTGGGCCCACTCCCTGACACTACCCATCTCAGGGCTCAGTGCCACCCAGAGCCCCAGCCTCCATCCCTTACTGTTCTCAGAGGCCATTCTACAGCCCTAAAGCTCCGCCAAGGTGCAGGAGGAACTCTAGGCCTTGGAGAAAACAAAGCAGAAGAAAATCCTTGAGTCAAATTTATGGAACTATTAACTTTTCTAAGAATGTTCTACTGGTTCCTGATCTCCATGCAGGCAACTGCAGTCCAGCAGGTTTTGAACTGAGGTCATGCAGGCTGAGCTTGGCTGAATGGGAAGGAAATCCACTCCCCGCTGCCAGCTCATATCACCTACCACTACACAGCAGTACACAGGAGCTGCTGGGAGAAGGCCCTTGCTACAGAGAGGGACAGGGAGTTAGCACTGTTGATGGAGAAAGGCAACATGATGTCATGTCATAGCAGATTATGATAAAAGAAGTCACTGATTAAGTCTATCAGCTGGTTTCATGTGCCAGGCCCATAGGAGACGCAGCTCCTGCTGCAGGACCACCTGGGAGTCAGGAAGCAGTGTGCTGTTTGCTGGCTTTCCCTTCCGTGTGATGTTCAAGCACGTTTACGCCTTGCTCCCTCACTCCTGCCACCTGAGGGAGAATGTCACAGGTCAGAAGAACAGCATGAACTCAGGGCTAGGGGTGCCACGTGGAAGAGCATCACCATGGAGAGCCACATTAGCCGATGCACGAACCAGTGCAGAGAGAAAAACTCTCGGGCCCTTTGGCAACCAGTCCAAGTCAAGCCTGTATTTTCTCAGTTCTCCCTTAATGAAGTAACTGTGCTTTTGCTCAAGGCATCAGTGTCCCCAACCCTGATGATGACTGCACTAAAACTAATCGTGACAAACCTGATTCTTGCATCACGAAGATCCTCCCTCAGGGGATGTAGTTTAGGCCAAAGAGACAGAAAAGTTTGCTGGAAGGTAGGTGAGTAGGAGGCAGTTCCTAGAAATTTTTGATCTTTTGATCACGCCTTTCATTTCCCTGGCAGACTTGAAAGGTGACATACACCTGTAACTGCAGAAATCATCTTGTATTCACCTGGGAAAGGCCAAGAGAACCTCAGACTTGTCCAGAAGTCACGAGTTAAGGCCAAACAAATGTCCATCTTCAAGCTTCTTTTTATGCAAAACAAAAAAGACTTCTGTCTGTTTAAAACCTGGTTGGGTTTTTAGCTACCATTTGCAAATGACTGAGACATGCACAGTGTAAGGAAATCAACTCTTTTTTTCAGTAGACAAAGAGGAACCATTGGAAGGTTTCTGTTACTATTTAGGATTGGTTTAAAAATGAAAAGTGATACAATGTGTGTATTGTAAACGTTTCTAGTAATAAAGAAGTATGTAAAGTAAGCTACGAATAGCCCCTCACTTTTGCCAATAAATACTATGAAGAGAGAGGCGGCAATGAGACATAAGTGCCAATTTTTCAAAAATATGATTGTGCTATTTATCCTCCTATATAGTATTTGGTGATTGGCTTTCTCCACTTAATGATATGTCATAGATGGAGGCAGATTCTGCACGGAGGATAGATATGGAAGTAGCACTTAAGGAAGGTTAAGCTGCCAATTATCCGGTAATCTATAAACAAGGAATGAACTAAATTGGAAAAAAAAAAAACCCTTATCCTTGTACTGAAAAGGGGGAGATCAAGTACAAGCACTATGTTAGGCATTTGCATTTCATTCTAACTCCTCTGTGAGATTCTTCTCATTTTACAAATAAAGAGACAGAGCCTCACCCAAAACTGGATTGGGTCCAGTTCATTCTGGCCCACAGTGCCTGGTTCACTTCACTAACAAGCAAGTTCTCATTTCTATGGGCCAGTCCATCTTGACTGTCGTATTTTCATGCTTTTAAATGCAAGGATTTGAATTCCCTTAGACGAGACATCCTTGAAAGTAACTTCCCGGAGTCTTCTGATGGGCCTGCTAAGAAGAAAACTGTCCTGGACCTGATCTGAATGGAAGTGTCCTTCTTCAGGGCTGGCCAGAGCTCAGTGAGTGAGGCAGAGAGAAACTGGAATCCTTTTCAAGGAACAGGGGTTGCACAAAAAGCCAAATGAAATGCCCTGTGGGATCTACCACCCAGGCTTCCCTGCCTATGATAAAGAAAAGAAATGGGCAGCTCCAAAACCTTTGGGGAAATGACAACTGGCAAAAGACATTCCAGAGAGAATTATGCTTGAGGGGCACTCCCTGGGGTTGAGGGCTAGGAAGATCTGCCAATAGGACCCTTCACGGATGTGTGATTTATTAAATATTGTTAGGCCAATGTTTCTCCCGCCCAGGACATATCTGCCAAGGGAACTGTGTGACCTCAATGCTCTTCCTAAAAGTGGCCGGGACCATGGACACTGCCACACAAGTAATGACGGTGAGAGAGCTTGTGAAGCTTTTCATGCTACCATAAAGTTGCACCCCAGAGGAGTTTGTCCTGCTTCAACTAGAAGAAATCTTCTCAGACCAGACACCTTCCTGTGTCTGCTTCCAGGTCCCACCTCCTTTCCATCACATTGCAGGTTTCACTTTCCAAGAGATCTTCGTATGTTCTCCCTAAAGGAGGAAATTGTGCTTCTCTCTCCCCTGGATGTGGGCTCCTTTGGGGTGGAATCTTGCTGATTGTTGACATCTAACCATTGTTCACTGCACACATAGTCACTCATATGGTAGAAGGTACTTACTTTTGTTGTTAGGTGACAACAACAAAATTGGTAGCTGGTGAAGGAGACATGTATCTTCTACTCACAGCTAATAGTACAAAAGGTGAGTGAAGGAGGGAATGAGCTCTGGACCAATAGGTCCATCAGCTCAGTGGCAACGAAGCTTCTCCCTGCCCATGGCCCCACTTTCTGCCCGGAGAGGAAATGTGGGCAGTATAACGAGTAAAGAATATTACACACACAAGAAATACTGGCCATTCTAATAAGAAGCACCCTTAGAGATTATTTAATCTTGACATCTTCGGCAATGTGACAACAGGCCCAGAAAAGTGGTCTGTCTTGTCCGAGGCCTCCTGAGAGGCAGGAGTGAGGATCAGGCTAGAACTCTGATTTCTGGCCTGGAGCTGCCCAGGCAGCTTCTGGTTATTATCCTGTAGTTGCCACCTGAACTTGGCCATAACCCCAGGCACATGGACACATAGATAATCATTAAGTGCTTTTCAACAAAGATGTTCTTGTACTTTTCAATTGATTTCTCAGAGTTCTACAATTCCTGCTTCCTACCTCAGTTAATATTTTCTAGGTACTCACTAAATAGCTCATGTTAGAGACCTGATAAGTCACGCTCAGCTGCTACCTTCACTCTGGCGTGTTCTCTTTTCCTTTCTTACATTGGTGTTCCTGGTTGTTGGCAGGCTGTGAAGACTCATGACAGAAGGATGCTATAGCTTAAAGTACGAGCTCCACAGAGAAGAGAGGATAGGATATTGACGTGGATAAAGGTGTGGACTAGCGAGGGAATAAAAACAGTGTGTGTGGACTGGGACAAAGAAGAGTGGGGAGGGGAAGCTGGCATCTGGGAAGGCAGCACCCTGAGGCAGAGTTGGACGTCTTACTCATCTTCCTCCCCAGAACAAAGACTGGACCCTGGTCCTGGCTAGGAAGGAGAGAGGCTTTGGGGAAGTGTTTGTTGAGTGACTGAATGAGCTATAGAATGGGCAGATATGCATTCTGGAAAATGAAGATATTAAAGCCTAGGGGTAGGCGAAGATTTTTCAGAGTCATTTTTGAAGCTTTTGAAAGTCTAGGTGTTGAAGTCAGAAAGGGGGAGGAGTGGGCTCCATCAAGCACATGTGAATCAGAAATACATACCTTCGATCAATAATCCCTCTTTTGACTCTTCCTGCTTCCCTGGCCTTTTCTGTAGGTGACCTGACATTGGTTACAGTTTCATCTCTTTGTCACACCAGGTGTGATTTGTTCAATAAGGTTTGATGGGCTGAATATCTGTAGGGACTTCACTGCCCACCAGAGCCATTGCCCAGGGCTCTGCATTCTCCCATACCCTATGCTCCAATGAAGGACCAAGGGGATGCTCATGGAAGGGGAGGAGTCTACCCCACAAGGCACCTCTGGAGAGGCCTTGCTGGCACCGGGATGGAATCCCATGTTTGTTAAGCAGCTTCTGTTTCCTTACCCAGAACTGAGATGTTTCATTCCCCAGAAGGAGTGTGATCCAAAGAGATTCTTTGGCTGAAAAGGGCCAGAATCAAGAAAAGAAAAACTTCCAAACACATCCTTCCCTCTCCCCACCCCAGCACTGTGCATGCCAACTCTCTCACGTGTACACACATATCCACACGAGTGAGAGCCTGGCTTGTCAGAATCCTACTGCTGATAATTTACAAAGCCTACCTTGTATTGTCCACCTGTGTAATATGAATAAAAAAATTTCCTTAATAAGTCAAGTCCTAAAATCTCACCATAATTATCTTGGCTGTCCTGATAAAAAGTATGTTCTTTAAATATAGTTTGTCACTGATGTGTAAGTATAAATAAATTAATTAGAAAAACTTAGAAAAGCAGGATTAAGTGAGGGCAAGGCGAGACTGGAGTGCAGAGCACAAGGTGGAAAACTATAGAGTAGAGAACAAAATAGACTAAGTGGAAGTGGGGCTTCCAGAGACAAAGCTGGCTCCTTTAACACTCGGGGCCACGTTGTCCTCTTTGGACAGAGATCTGGAACTGATTCCCCTCTGGGGATGGTTTGGAATAATCTTTCAACCTCATTCCTGTTCTGAAAGAAGCCTGCCTACTTTTTGGCCAAGTTCAAGGCCCATTTCCCAGATGACGCCCTCACACCAGCTGTGTGGAGTGCGCTCCTTTCCACCTAGTGATAACAGCAGGCTCACCTGTCATGATGTCCCGGTGCAAGGACTGAAATCCTCACAAGAGGGGTGTGTGGGAGGTGTTGTCATTGCTGTCATTTAGATGAGGCAACCGAGGTTCAGAATTTATGGTTCTAAAGAGTGAGACCTGGGAAACCCAAAAATCAGTCCATGCGCAGCTCAGTCATTCACTGGCTGGGTGATCTTACAGAGTTGCCTTTGCTCTTTGTGTCTCAGTCTGTACACTCGGGACAGTAATAGCACCCATTGTGGAAGTCAGCCCTTGAATGAATTAAGTGATTAGCACACAGAACAGGCAAGGGAGAGAGTGCTGGCAAACAGTAAGCGCTTCATAGTGTTTGCTAGGATTATTGTTCTCGTTATTATTCCACTATGCCTCCAGGAATTCCATCTTCCCTGCTTCTCTAATACTTGACATAGTGGAACCTCAGTATTTGTTACTTCCTTAATCTCTCTCTCTCTCTCTCTCTCTCTCTCTCTCTCTCTCTCTCTCTTTCTCTGTACCTTTCTTTCTTTTTCTTTTTTACTTTCACAGTACTGAGGGTCAAACTCAGGGTGTTCACATGGAGCTACATCCCAGCCCTTTTTATTTTGAGACAAGGCCTTACTAAGTCCCCGAGTTGCACAGACTTGGCTCAAACTTTTGATGCTCTTGCCTCAGCTACTCCATCGTCTTTCTGAAAACTGCCATTGGGATCAGAAATGTGTCACAGTAGCTTGTTTTATCCAACAAAGCTTTTCTTCTGCCTTGGAAACAGAAGCCAGCTCTGGCGCTACAGCATCAAAGCAAGCAAAGTTCAGGGCCTTGAAGTGTGGCCCATGCCTGGCTGGAGTTCAGAGGAAGCCTCCTTGGAAACGCACGGTGGAAATGGAGAACCATGCTCCTGTCATCTGCATGCTTCCAGCCCCATGTCACTGACACATTACGATCCAACATTATGTTCTCTGTCCTCAAAGAGGCAGTTCTGATAAAGGGCTGACTAATGGACAGGAAGAGGAAAGTCTTGTCAGTGTGCTTGTTTCCATTAGATTACGGATATATTTTTAGACAACCTGAGAAATATCTAGGATCTTGCCTTGTAAGATTTTGTGGACTGGAACTAGAAAAAAATAAATCTTAGCCAGAAGAAAAAGAAAGAAAGAAAGAAAGAAAGAGAAAAAGACTGCAAATGCTCCCTTGCTGCCGAGTCCCTTCCCGAGACCACTGCTCCTGTGTGTTGAGATGGGGCCAGAGCATGATTTACTCCAAGAAGTCTTCCTAGAGCACTCCCAACTTTTCAGAACATTTCAGGTAGTGCTGATCTCACTGTAATGTCATTGCCATTTTCCTTGATGGCCTCCTGCCTTCACTGTGTTTCTTCAGAGCAGGGGCCACAGCACTCAGCTCCTTTCAGTATCTCCAGCTCTTAACTTAGTGCTTTAGCAGAGTCGATTCTTGGTGATGAATTAGTGGATAGATAACAGATGGATGAAATGCAGAGACCACACCATCATCATGCTGGGTCAGTAAGTAGGTAGAAGTGCCCGAGCTTTGGGAGTGCTTAATCACTGCTTCTCATCTGTTCATATTTCATGCTACATTGCCTGACACCAACCCAGGTCTACTCCTGATGTGATATCAAGTCACAAGACAAAAAAAAAAAAAAAGCCTCTGCTGCCAACAAGACTCAAGGAGAGAGACAAGAGCCCTAGGCATGGTCCACGTGTCCAGGGTACCCCTGCAGGTGTGCACGTGGAGCCCAAGGTTGGGAGTGAGTAGAGGAGGAGAACAGAGTTAACAGGGCTCTTCCCTTTCAAGTTATAGATAACTGTTTCTTATGTTCTTAAAATAAACCCCAACTACCTTTTATGGTCACCATATAACTCTACAGGGACAAGGTTCTCATCAGTTTTCAGTGCCTTAGACAGAGCAAAACATGGGAGGGTGGCAAGTCCAGCTCAGGGAAGCAGATCAGAGGAAAGCAAAGAAACACACAGAACGAGGCTGTTCTCACCCGTCAGGGCCTATCACCCCATCTACAGTGGCATCTAGAGGACTGCACCTCCATTTTCCCTCCCTTCCCTTCATTCTTCTTCCTAAATGGAACATGATACTTGTGGACCATGTGTACACATATAAAATTATATGCACACAGAGTCAGCAGATTCATCACAGTTTATACAAGAATTCACATGAGTTTTTGTTTTTCATGGGAGTCATTCATTCATGTGCATGATAAGCACATATTAACACATATTCCTAATACAAACTATCAGGAAATCTTTGAGATCTTAAAGACAAACGATGAGACTGATTCTTAGGAAAATGGTTATCTTTTTGCCTGTCTGACATTGTTATAATTCTCTGTCTACCAGGAGACTCAGATACCCACAGCCTCTTCATTATTCCGGCCATAAAGATTTTTGTTTGAAGATAGCTGCCCCAGGTTTCTGATGCTGCCACTTCCAAATGTTACCACGATGTCTGCATCCTAAAAGCTGCAGGGACAACAACCTCAACTCCTTTCACCCCCAGTATACGCATAGGCTCATCCCAGTTGTTCTTGCCTTATGTAATTTCTCCCAAATCCAGCTAAAGCCTCATCTAGTGAGTTACCCTGGCAACCCAGCTATGTCATCTTCAAGATGTCTCCAGGCACCAGCTTCATAGTCTGCCAGAGAATTGACGGGGTGGGTCATGAGGCCCTGACATCTTCGCTGTGACATGACGCTAGCATTGATCTTGCTCCTGGTAGTCATGTCACATTTTTAAAATAAAGAACCTGGATAAAGAGAAGTCCTACTTCGGCTATGCAGTGATACTTACTTAGAAAGCAGGCAGAACTTTCTATTCCTGTTTTCAGAGACCATCCACCACTTTGAAGGTCTGCCTTGCCTTTCTTATAAAAGAAATTCCGTTGTTTTTGCATTTTGCTCTGAAAATTCTGTTATAAACTCAAACATTAGCAGACTAATTTTAAGTCATCAAATAGCCCTTAAATATCAGGCATTTCATGTCTTACATTATATCCTTTCATTTCAATATTTAAAGAAGTTCATTTCTCTTTTGCTGGCAATTGCCTCATGTATTTATAAAAATATTAGCTAGCCACTTAACTGAGAATGGAGATGTTATATTAATTTGTTACATTATTTTGCATTTTACTTAAATATTTGCTATTGAAAGGGTCATGTGAATCTGTGTAGTTTACTACTCCAAATAACACATTTCAGCATACTTTATTTTCTTTTATTTAGTCTTTGAATTGAATTCTAGTTAAGCTATTACACAGATTCCTTTATTCACTAATTAATTTATTCCATCAGCCAGCTAACATTTGTTATTAGATGCTAGAGATATAGAGATGGAAAAAGATGCACAGCCTGTGATAGCTGAATGAACATGTCATGTCAGGAGACCTGTGTGGCAAGGAAAAGCACGCACGCAGAGATTTAGTGACAGGGCCTCCTGGCTTCTAGAATCCCGGCACTTAAGGGAACTAATGAGGCTATTCAGTTCCCTTGCTTTACAAAGGAAGAAGTAAAGCCACACCTCCCTCTCGTTCTGTCCTCCAGCCCCAGCCCGTGGCCCCTCTCCTCAGGCGCACTGAATATCTCTCTGTCCCCTGATGCAGTATTCATTCATATCTCTCCCTTCGTATCATATCTGATTCACTTCTATATTTCTAGAACAAAGTAGAAAGCAAAGGTTTAAAAACATTTCATGGTTCTCATAAATATTCTTTGCAGGAGATTTTTAAAATTCTTTTCTAATAAACTTAGACCCCATAATTTCCAGAGATTGGAAACTGGTTAAAATCCTACAGCTTGTTAGCAGCAGAGCCAGGACCCAGGACTCTAAAACCTCAGCCTCACTCTCCTTATATTAAGTTAGGTGCTTCAGCTTCAAGTAACAGAAAGGGTGGCCTCAACTACAACAAAGGGCCAAACACCCCACACACCTGTTGTCCAGGTTCTGTTTCAAAACTCATTCTTCAGCTCGGGATACCAGCAAGGGCTCAGGTTCTGTCATTCCACTTTGCCACAGTCTACTGGGAAGTCACCTCTCCTCTCACCACTGAGACTCAGCTGTGGCAACTCTAGGCAACATGTGCAGACACCACAAAATCCAGCATGCTTTCTTCAACAAATGCTGCTGAGAAAACTGGATCTCCACGTGCAGGAGAATGAAACTAGATGTGTACCTGTCTCCACACACTAAAATCAGATAAAAATGGATCAAAGAACTGGACATAAAAGCAGAAACACCGAGCTTACTGAAAGACAAAATAGGTAAAACCCTAAAAGACTTAGGGACAGGAAAAGATTTTTTTTTATACTACACAAGAAATCTCAGCAAGAACCAACAAATAGGACTACATTAAACTAAAAAGCAAAAGAAACAATCGGCAAGGTGCAGAGACAACCCACGGAGTGGGGGAAAGATATTCACCAGAAACACTTCAGACAATGGGTTAATATCTAGAATATACAAAGAACTGAAAAACATAAAACCTTCTAAAATAAATGATCCCACCAAGAAATGGGCTGCTGAAATGAAAAAAAAAAACCTCAGAAAAAGTGTAAATGGCCAACAAGCTTATGAAAAACTGTTCTTCATCCCTGGCCATCAGAGAAATGCAAAAGAAATAAAGTCGACGTACCAAAAAGACACATGCAGATCCATGTTTATAGCAGTACAACTCACAATAACCAAATCCTAGGAACAACCTACCTGCCCATCCATAGAGGAACGGTTAAAGAAGATCTGGTACCTATACACAATAGAATACTCTGCAGCCATAAAGAAAGACAGATATGAAGTGTTTGAACAAACATGAGGCCACCTAGAATCAATAATGCTCAGTGAAACGGACCAAGCACCAAAGACTGACTACAGATGGATGACTACAAATGCACAAAAATAATAACATAAAAAGGCCCAAATGTGAATAGCAGAGTAGCAAGTGAGGCAGAAGTCAGATAGGAAAGGAGTGAACCCCTGAAAAAGTGGTGGACATAGACACTCACTAATTCCCCAAACCCCATGATTCTAATGTGTTACAGAATTTGGAATTCATGTATTTACAAAAAAAAGTTACATTTTACATCATGTGAATTTATCAAAAAAAAAAAATACGACCAAAACACACATGCTTGTCTTTCTGTAAGAGAGAAAAATCTTTCTAGATTCCTTCTCACCTCCTATAGGCCTTTCCTCAGGTTCTTGCTGGCCAAGATTAAATAACATACAGATCTGAGATGCAAGGTGGATGAAGGAATTGTGGCCTTGGATGTGTGGCCTCTACAGGGAAAGATAGGCCTGGCCAGAGAGGCGGGGTAGGGAAGGGCTGACTGTTCGGTAGGAAACCAATAGGCTTGGCATTTTATTTAATCAAACCAAACTTCCAAGTTCCTCAGGGCTGACTATTGAGTGATTCTAAATGTTCATCTCATAAGTGCTGGCCAAACGAGTGCTCAGGACTTGGTGACAGTCACTCACCTTATCTCTGAGACCTTGGTGACAGAATGAAGTTGGCCTCAGCATGTGCTTGTGCAAATCAGTTCTTCTGGTCTGTTCCTGTCTCTACACCCTCAAGTTTTCACCTACTCAAGGTGGTAGGGAGGCCATCGTCCCCAGCACCCCTCCCAGGATGGCCCAGGCACCACCATTCCTATGTGGAAAGAACAGGGAAGGGAAAAGGCTGCCCTTGGGACCAGTCCCAGGGAACCAGCCAGCGGCTGCAGCATTCAGCCAGGGAAGAGCAGCAACCTTAATCCCAAACTCTGCAGATGCTGGTATAGCCTGGGAGTACACTGGCAGGAGAGAAAGGCTATTAGGACGCATTGTCCTAATTTATTGTCGTAAGTCTGCTGGAGAAGGAAGCTACAATTCCTACCTGTTGGTGGTGGGGTGGGGTGGAGGTGGGGGTTCAACCCCACAGACAGTGTTAACCTATCCTGGTTTTCTGCCTAACCTGGCCTCAGCATTGATAGTCATAAGCTCTTGCAATGGGAATGTAGGCATGGTCAGACGCTCTGCTTCACTGGAATTATGACTCCAGCATAGCTGGTTATTCCATTTGTCTGATAAGAAAACTTAGACTCAAGAGTGAAGAACCGCCTTATAGCCAAGCAGCAAAAGGGTATCAGTTCTAAAGCCAAGCATGGTGGCACATGTAATCCCAGCACTTGGGAATCTGAGACAGGAGGATCACCATGAGTTTGAGACCAGTCTGGGTTATGCAGTGAGTTCAAAATCAGCTTGAAGTATAGACTGAGACCTGTGTCAAAAAAGTGGAGGTGTAGTTCTCAACTCCATTCTCTCTAGATTCTAGGGCCTCCTTCCTCTCGGCACTCCATTTCTAGAGGTCTTCTGGAAACATATCTGATGTTCATATGAATGCCTCTAATGTGAGGACTATGAGAAAGTGAGTCATACGAGTCATTAGTGCAGTGTGAGGTTGCCTGAGATTTTGGTCAAGGACCTGTCCACCTAGTGAGAGGCATTGGCAATGGAGCCCAACGACTTAGGTTTGAAAGTTATGTGGTTTAGGAAAGTCACCTAACTGTGCCTTAGTGCCTTCATTTGTTAAATGGGGCCAATAACAATACCTACCTCTATACCCTACTTAGGGTTAAAGGTCTGCTAGTTCCATGAGGATTAAAAGAGTTAATACTTCACTGGACTCAGGACTGTGCCTGTCACATTATGGGCAAATCATGCTGGCTAGAACCACCTATACACTCTTCATCTATCCAGCTAGTCTCCTTTGGTTGTTCTACAAAGGTCCTAGGAGGGATCTGCTTATCTGTGGTGTTTCGTTTTGTAAATTTAAGTATTTTCTTCCTCCTGCACTCATAGGGTATGACAGCCCCTTGAGTAGATGGTAAACTGGATTACCTTACAGGGAAAAGTGTTGTCACTCCACCCCCGTACCTAGCGTGGGGATGCTGTTTCTCTACAGAGGTCATCCCTGAGAGGGCTGTGACATGCCCCAGGGACCCTGACTCGGGGTTTGTTGGGAGCTGTGTTCTGCCTGAGCCCTTCTCTCCTGCCAGTGTACTCCCAGGCTATACCAGCATCTGCAGAGTTTGGGATTAAGGTTGCTGCTCTTCCCTGGCTGAATGCTGCAGCCGCTGGCTGGTTCCCTGGGACTGGTCCCAAGGGCAGCCTTTTCCCTTCCTTGTGCTTTCCACTAGGAATGGTGGTGCCTGGGCCATCCTGGGAGGGGTGCTGGGGACGATGGCCTCCCTACCACCTTGAGTAGGTGAAAACTTGAGGCTGCAGAGACAGGAACAGACCAGAAGAACTGATTTGCACAAGCACATGCTGAGGCCAACTTCATTCTGTCACCAAGGTCTCAGAGATAAGGCGAGTGACTGTCACCAAGTCCTGAGCACCTACTTGGCTGGCGCTGGTAAGATGAACATGCAGAACCATTCAACAGCTACAAGATCTGAAAACAAGGGAAGCAAAGGGCAAACCAAGAGCTTATGGTCTCTAGACACGGAGCTTGGATTCATCCGGTATGTTCCAGGCCAGGGCTGCTCTTTCTATGATTATGAGCTACTGTTTGTGTCTTGGAACAAGCGATTCAAACCCAACATGGTAATATATGCAATTTCACTTCACAGCTGTGTGCCATTTAATACTGACTAATATATACACAGGAAAATCAAACAAGCACAGAGCAGCATCTACCTCATTGTTGAAGATCTTCAAACTGCTGATAATAAAACCCCTGTGTTTTTGTTGTCAAACAAAGGCTGGGGGTATAGTCCGTAAAACTAGGGTGCAGCTCAAAGGTAGTTAATGAGTTCCAACCTTTGCAGTACAAAAACAAAGCTAAAAACCAAAAAATCTGAAATGTGTTCGGCTTGAAGGTTCCTCTTGGAGAGAGGTGCTTCCATGGACAGGAAGGACAGTCCTGGGGTCTGACGCGAGGGTGTAGCCACTCAGCCTTCTCAGGAATACTCCTGTTACTGTTTTTGCCCTCACAGTTGATTAATCCATGTCTTTCAGGGAAAGTCACCACCAGCTCCTTTCTGCAGAGCAGCAGACAAGAAGGCTCAGGAAAGGGATGTCCCCTAAGCAAGTAGTGGGGTCAGGGCGGCCGACTCTGGCTGTGAATTGAACCTAGATGGCAGAACTGCTGTGCAGGGTCGGATCGGCTCCTGCTCAGGGGACGTAGGACAGACAGATGGTAGAAAGGGAAATTTTAAGTCAGGCATGGTGGTGTATGTCTGTAATTCTAAAACTCAGGAGGCTTAGGCAGGACGATTGCTATGAGTTCAAGGCCAGCTGGGGTTACATAGTGAGTTCAGAACCAGCCGGGACTACAGAGAGAGACCCTGTCTCAAAACAAACAAACAAACAAACAAACACCCAAAGGGAAATTCTACTTTGGTCTGAGCGATGGCTTAATCTTTGCTAGGTCAGGGCCTTACCCACTTCCTATTCCTCCTGTTCACTTCCAGCTCTGTACTTGGAGTATTTATACCCTCTTTGTCTGCACCCTTGCTTAATCTAGCCCTAGCTCTTGTACCACCCCCTCACTAGACCATCCCTGACCTGCAACCCTTTCCCCTTTTCTGAGCTCCCAAAGTCCTACCTTACCCATGGCCTCATTTAGCTCTTGGATTGATGATGTGCTTGTTACTTTTGGAGGCTTCATCTCCCCAGATGATATGGGATATCCTGCCTACTGAGCCCCAGCATGCAGTCTAGAGCTGTGCACACAGGTACACTCGATAAATACTTGATGAACAAGTGAAGAAGTCAGGTTTGACTGTCATGTGCTTGAGGATACAGTATGAGCTTCTGTACTGCTGAATCACTGGTAACACTGAAGGGACAAAATGGAAAGTGACTTCTCTCTTCTGGGCCTGTTGGCTCTGTTGTTCTATGAAGAATTTAACTTTCGGACACCAGATTTTTATGAATGATCTTCTAACACATCCTAGCAAAATTTGTATGTTAGACATATAGACAGTTGCCTTGTGCACAGCATGCAGGGAGTCAGGACATCTGTGGCCTTCAGTGTCTTCTGTGACCTGGCCCTCCTTGTATCTTGTCTCCAACTCCATTTTTACCCAGAAGCCTCTCTGGTTATCTGACATTTCAGCTAGCAGAACTGCTTGCTATTCCTTAAAGCAACCTCCTACCTAATCGCGTGCAATGACCTTAATGTCTGTCTCTACTCCCCACTCCCACCCCCAGTTTATATGGTGGAACCCTACTCCATGAGTGTTATTAGAAAGTAGGGTCTTTGGGAGGTGGCAAGGTTATGGGGATGTAACCATCATGAATGGGACCCAAAAAAGGATCCAGAGAGTTCACTGGCCCCTTCTATCATGTGAGAACAGGGACAGAAGGCACCGTTTATGAATCAGAAAATGGCTCTCACGAGACACTGAATTTTCCAGCCTCAAGAACTAGGAGAAATAAATTTCTGTTGTTTATAACCTATTCAATTTATGGTATTTTGTGACTCCCATGGACTAAGACATGGTCCTATGGTCTTTTTAGCTTGCTCCTTCCTGTACAAAATGTCATCTTTGCAGTCACAAATCTTACTTCTTTTTTTAAAAAGACATCCTTCTTAGGGGGCTGGAGGAATGGCACAGTGGTTAGCATGCTTGCCTAGCAAGTGCAAGGCCATGAGTTCAATTCCCAAGTACCACATAAAGCCAGGCATGGTGGCGCACATCTGTAATCCCAGTATTCAGGAGGCTGAGTCAGGATGATTGCTCTGAGTCAAGTCTAGCCTGAGCTATATAGTGAGTTCAGGACCAGCCTGGGCTACAGAGGGAGACCATATTTTTTTTAAAAAAATTCTACTTAATTCTTAAGATATCTTGAAATCTATAGGGAAGATATTCATACAGAAGAAACTCCTTAGACTACAAAACCTGTCTAGGGACAGACAGAATTTCCCACCTCTCTTCTATGTCAATTTATGCAGATTGTTGCATTTTTGAGCCCTGGAGGAGTGTGGTGTTCTGACTAACTTTCCATGCCCTAAAGCTTTTGGCTACATGCTTGCGTGTATGGACACACTGGTAGTTGTCTGTTGTAAGTAGATGACCACCACCAACTTCTCTGTCTTACTATCCTCAAAGGAGTTTTTCTAAGATGTAGCTACTGAGGGCTCTCAGACAGATTTGGGCCTAGTTTCTCGTATCCCTCTCTAGTGGTAACAGGACCGGGTTTCATCTGTGACTTGGAGGTCAGGGCAGGATCTGACTCACAAAGTCTTCAGGGCAGCCCTAGGGTAGAAATACAAGCCCGCAACCCCTCTGGAAAGAGAAGCCAATGGCTCAAGAATCATCCTACGTGGGGACGGTAAGAAAATACTCAATAAAACAAAACACTTTCTTCCACTAGATGCTCAGTGGGTAGCTGAAGAGGAGAAGGAACTAAGTCTCACCTGGCTGATTTAGTGAACCCCACCGACTAACCCAAGTGGGTCAGTGCTACCAGAGCTGAGTCTTTCAAAGGGTCAGAAAAATCCACTAATGTAAAACAATTTTACGTTGGGAAATCCACACAGAGTTTTGTGTGTTCAAGTCTAATGCCTGTAACAAACAGGCTAGTTTTTCTCCTTGCTTCTGTTTCTAATTAGAAATAGATCATTCTTGAACAATCATCAGCAGAAATAACCAAAGAGCGGGTCATTCTGGCTTTATACCCCCTTACCAGGCTGCAGTTGAGACACAACCTTTTGGATGTTAAAGCAATTAAGAGGTGAATCAAACTTGGATTTCCTCTCCACAACTCAAGGATTTCGGTTTCCTCATTTGTAAAGTGAAGAAGAGGATGGGCAGAGAGATGGCTCTTTCCAACCTTATCCCAAAGACAGAGAAGTTGAGGCGTCATCTAAGAACATGCTTTCCAGATATCACAATGGCAATGACTTTTGATACCCCCAACATCTGCCCTACTGTTGGAAAGCAAGATTCCAAGGTGTGGGAGTCATCTGAAGTAATTTCACACTCTCGAGCAAGGGACAGTTGTCACTTGATGCCTCTGGGGTGAGACATCTCACTTGCAAGCTGAGGTTGCCAGGGGTTCTCAGGGAGCCTCCCTGTGTTTGATGTGCCTTCCGATCCTCTCTCTCCACATTCTACCTTCAGTCTTCAATTCTTTGAGATTTTAGAGCCCAGTTCTTGTTCTTCATATTAATTCAAATTGAAGGGTAGCCGCAATCACATTGGTAAACACTCCACATTGAAATGTGGATCTCACTAAAAATTCCAGAATCCTCAGCAGACCAGTATCGATGACAATATGCCTTAAGTAATGTCTATTTCCCAAAGGAGTTAAAATGTTTCTGGATATAGCTACGTCCAAAAAATTTGATAAACTCTACTCCTAATTATCTCTTATTAATAAGTAGAATCTGTATCTCCAATAATCCAAACATATTTTTTGAATTAAATTTGTTTTCAAAATTGACTCAAAGCAGACATTAAGAGTTAGTTTTTATAGGTTATCAGTTGGGAGAACAAATTCTCGATACTACTGCAAGAAAAAGTTGGCTGCTTAGTGCCTAGGCGGCTTCCTTCCCCAGGTGCCTAATCAAGCTCACGTGGCCCAAATGACTCGAAGCACTTTTCCCCTCACCAGCTTCACAGCCCAACAACAGCCTAGGAAATACGGCAGGCTCGGAATGTTCTCCTTGTTTGACAAATGAGATAACTAAGGGTCAGAAAGTATTACCGGTTTGTTTATTTATTTATTTATTTATTTATTTTCCCTCCCTTACTGATTTATTTAATAAAGCTTCAAAACATAAAGGATTTTCCTAAGTCTACACAGCCACTGTACGGTTCAGCCAGATATACATAGAGACTTCAGATTAAACCACATCATCTGTCTCTATTAGGCTAAAGGTCTATAGCAATGCTAGTCTCTGGGGAGTAGAGAAGGGCTTTGCTTAGCTAGAGGATGAGAAGGGCTGGCAGAACTGTGCTGCTAAACAATGTCTTTGCTAAAAGTTGGAGTGGGTAAAACCAAAGTCTTGACACCGTGGGGGTAGGATAAGCCTGGGGATCACACTACTTCTAGACCAAAGCTGGCACAAGGATTTCCCAAGGAAAAGCTTTTGAACTTGTCCTGGAAAATGACTGGCATGGGCAACAAGAGGACAACAGACACACCCTACTTCACAACAAAGCAGACCAGAGAAACGCTGCAGGGCTGCTCCTGAGGCAGGCCGAGGACACTGGAAGCACAGAGAGCTGTCAAGAGGGCTGGGTGGGAAGGTTACCAGGCCTTTGTCACTGCTTGCCACTCTGCGTCCTTAGCGTTTCCCGACTTTCCCACCCCCTGCAACGTAAAGCGAGGGAAGTGCCACCTCCAAAGTCTGTGTCAGAGGCGGTGGTGAGAGCAGGTGCACTGATGATCAGGTCAGGATGACATGAAAGGTAGAAAATGAAAACTACAGAGAGAAACGAAGGGAAAATAAAGGAGAAACAAGGGCGAGGGCTATGGCGGGAGCTGCTTTCTCTTCTGCAGATTCTCCTCTGAATGGTTTCAGCAAGACTAACAAGAGATTTTTAATTTATTTAGTTTTTGTATTTTGTTGTCACCTGTAACTTCATCCAATTGGCCTGCTGCCAACATCATGCGCAAGAGCTCCAAAACACAATAGTCCCTTTCAATTCAAGTTTTGGGTTTCTGGCCAAAGAAGTTTTTGAGTTTCTAAGTAGACTGACAACAGCTCATGTCCAAATCAACACTTCTTTTGAAAATCAGCTTCATGACCACCTTCCTAGCTATCTTGGCCTTCCTGTCCCGATCACAAGAGATCTGGAACTACAGCACCCCCAGGCACTCTAACACTTCATTTGATTTTGGTGACACTAGGCCACCGCTACCTGGGCCAGGGCCCGTGATGTCCTTCTTTGCAGGTCCAGTGCCACACAGTTGTGGGCAGGGATAGCATTTTATCTCACCTGAGCCAGCCATTTGTATTAACATGGAGCAAAAGGGGGAGAGGAGGGGGCGATCCACTTGGGAGCCCCTCCAAAATAGTGGGAGCTTTTGTTCCACTGTCCTTTGTTTCTAAACAAAAACACATTATCCTAAATAAATAAATAAAGCTGACAATATCCCCGGATTAATTAAGAGTAATATTACCTACAAATTGAAAACAAATTCAGTACAAAGTGCAACTTAGAAACTTTCATTGTTATTTCCATGGCAATGGTGTTTATTTGAAAACATAGCTGAGAAGGGGCTTTTTTTTTTTCTTTTTGTTTTATTGTCACTTAACTGCTGTCATGGGGCCTGAAGTGTTGTAAGTAATTGGACGTATCTTTTGTGATTTGTTTTTTTATTTTGTTGATTCCGGGGATTGAGCCCAAGGCCTTCACACATCACTTCACATGAGCTACATCCCTTACCCATTATTTGTTTTTGATTTTGAGACAAGGGTTCACTAAGTTACTGAACTGCCCTGGTTGGGCTTGAACTTGTGATCTCCTGCCTCAGTCTCCCACAGTACTGGTATTATAGGCCTATGCCACAGGGCCTGGCTCTAATAATTTCATATTATTTCATCAACTAGAAAATGTTTATTTTATTAAAACATTTTCATTATAAAATATTCAGGTATTTCTGATTCTATAACATTTATCCTTATCTTGTTTTAGTATGTATTGTTGAGTAGTTATATTAATAGAATTTTCACAAGTACACCAATTTCCTAATATTTTTAGCCTAGAGAAACTTATTGATGTTAAACTTATTATAACATCCCACTATAAAATAAAGATGATTTGGTGAGGTGAAAGTGAGACGATGTGCCAGGTCTCCTGGGCTGTGAGCTCACTGAGGGGGCACCACAGTGCCAGTACAGCACTGGTCCCAAAGATAGCACAAAGAAAGTAAGTCTTGAATGAATGATGAATGAACATGCTCTTAGATAGAGAAGGCGGAAGTGCATTTCTAAAGCTAAATCCCAGAAGCTCTTCTGGAAACGATCACTTGGAAGCCCACGAAATGGCTCTGCAAGAACACTCCTGTTATATGTGAATATAATGTATTAAGCTTCAAATTGTACAAGCAGTGATGACCAAACTGGATTCCGAGACTCTCCCACCTGTCTTGTCTCAGATACACCTGCCATTTTCTTGCAAATACCCAATACTTCTTTGAAAAGAAAATTTGATGCAAAGAAACAAGCAGAAGCAGAGGCTTGGGAGAGCTGGCTAGGCCCCCACCGCACCTGTAGCTATTTAGTGACCTGTGAGAACCAACTCCATTTTTCATCTGAAAAATGAATTGAAGAAAGGAGTTTCCCTTCTGGAGGAGGGATGTGGGTGCTAGGATACCAAGTGAATGGTAGGAGATGGCTCAAAAAGGCCTCGATGTCACACTTCCCCCTGTCTGGCAGTTGGGAGGTGGAGAAAAGCTTTGTGTTCAGGAGGACACACAGGTCAGTGTCTAAGAATCTGGGATGGGAATGAGGATGGCACTGTTAGGCAGACAGTCAGACATCAGTAGGTCTAAGGGGCAAGAGAGGGAATCCAAAATAGTTATAATAATTTTTTTAGGCCTCAGACCCAAAGTGATGCCATTCAGCACAATGTCATCCATGTCTTATACAAATTTCTGGCAATAGCTGACCATTTGGCTGTTTATTTTCAAAACAAGACATATATTACTCCCGAATGCCACGGTCTATACCCAGTGATATCACAAAGGATAACATTCTTTAAAGATTCTATAAAAAACCTCCCCAGATTGGGTGCGGACCTGGTTCAAGTTAAGAACTTATTTTGCCTAAATTTTTTTTACCAAGTTTCTTACAAAATTTAGTTTCCTGAGAGAACAAAATTCACCTAAAAAAAGAGACATTTTTGAGATTTTGACATTCCGAAGTAGCCCCAAAGAAGAATAATGACAAGCTATTATTTTTTCCTGTACCCCAGGAGTAGCCTTTTCTATGTACCCAATCTTGCACTCAAGCAGTGCCTTCCTGACGCTGCTCCTCTTCTCATTTGAGAATGTAAATCTCCCAGATGCCTTCATGCCACTGCCTACCTTCTCGCTTTGTTATTATAAACTACCTACAATGTTCTACAGCCAGTTTTGTATCTTAACTGAATTCTTTCATAAAGGGTACAAGGACCATGAAAAGCAAGGAACTAGTTTCTTAAAGCATCAGGACTAGGCTTCTTGGTAATAGCCCAAACCCCTGCTGTGTCCTGCTATGCACTGTCCCACCTCTCCTGCCCGGTGGGCAGTGCTATTGGATCAGGGCACATTTTTCCTACCAAGCCTTCACAGAGCTTCACATCCTCCTCTGTATGCACTGGACTTGGCATGTGAGGTAAAACCTATTTTCATCTTGGTTGTCTGAGATGGAAAACACAATTTATGGCCAGTTATAAATCAAACAAGGAATAGCACTGGTCCTCCAAGGACGACTACCAAGGGATAGGCACACTCCCTCCCTCTCATGGTTGCTTGCTCCCTGCCAGAGTTGGCTTTTCTTGTGAAACTGTGGTTGCTTCTCTGAAAATGCAATTAGAACTGCAAACTAACTTACTTACGGTCTTGATTTGACAATCAAAATGATCATTGGAAAAAGAAAGTTCTCGTGGAAAAAAAAATCAGGTGTTGGGTTCTTGTTGATAATACAGAAGTCCTTCCTGGCCTATCAGTAACAGTACAGTTGTGAGGGTGACAGAACATATGTTACAACTTCTGTGACCAGAAACACCGAAGTCCCTATGTGTGTAGGGGTGCCAGACACTCCTGGCAGAAGGCATCATTTTATCAGTTACAGAGGCTATGAGGTGGCACCTGCCAACAGAAGAAAAATAGGGACTGTGCTAGTTTTCTAGGATGGTCGTAACAAAGTATCACAGACTAGCTGGCTTAAACAACAAAAAAAAAAAAATTTTTTTTTTAATCATTCTGGAGGCTGGGAATCCTACACAAGATGTCAGTGGGCCCCTCTCGTCAGCTTGTAAACAGCTGACTTTTCTCTGTGTCACCACATGGTCTTTCCTATACATGTCCTTGTATAAAGGACAGCAGTCATATTGCATCAAGGTCCACTCCAATGACAACATTTTGATTTAGTCACATCTTTTAAGACCCTGACTTCACATACAGCTACATTCTGAGCAAGATATTGTGGCCTAGGTTTCTACATAAGATAAGGGGAACCAAGCTCAAAAATCTTTAAAAAATAATCATTTTTGTCCCCTCGCTTTGCCATTCCTCCTTGAAATATGGTTGTGTCTTTTTGATTAAACCATGAGATGCTACAGGGATCCTTCGATTATTTTTGTATGTTTTCATCACACGGCTTTCCAGGGAAGGAGAACTACAGCCAGCAGTAGCCACTTGCTGTTGCTTACACTGTGGCCACCTAGCCCCTGGGGCTTATATTGATTAAAATGAGGTTGCCCGTCTCAGCACCCCAACAACAGCATGACATTTGCATGGGATGGATGATGCCCAGGCGTGTTCTACGAAGGTCACGCCAGGAGCAGCAAGGCTTGGGAGAGGCAGCACTAAGAGCTGGGTTGTGAGTGGCAGGGGGAGTCCGCGTTCCTGTGTTCAGTGTTCATCCTATCTTTACTCTGTGGCATTGTGTATTTCTGAACGTCTGTTTTAATGTTTCCAAAGCAAATCTATGTAAAGTTCCTTTACGTTTGAAACACAAAGACTTTTGAAGTTGGTTTTCACGGTTTGCCTATGCCTGTCTCCCATGATCCCTCCCAATATGTCATAAGAACTGTTCTAGAGCAGCCGAGGTGACTCCTTTGGAACTGGAACCACTCAGGTCAGCAACAGTAACCAGCCCAGGAGACATCAGGGACAGGAGGAAGTAAGGCCTCGGTAGGCTGTACTCTGGGAGGATTACAGAACGGCTTATTTCTGCACCAGGGAAAGGAGACACTATGGAAAAGTAACCTAGTACCTGTTCTCTAGGACAAGGACTATGTCTTTCCTAGTAGCTGCATTTCTCAGGAGCATGAAAGGAAGTTTTTCTCAATAGTCCTTCTCTTGGGCTGATTACATAATTCTTGTCGTTCTCCCTGCCTCTGCCTTCCAGCTTATCAGAACTGCCTTTCTTTTTTTGTAGGGACATAGCACACTTCTGTGGTTCTCTCTTAATTTCTATCCTTGGACAACTCTAGAAGGAATGAAAAGACCTTGCCTGCTTCCTGCCTGTTTGACACAAGAACACAGGCTGAGTTTAAATCGTGCTGTTACAAGAGTATCAGCAAGGTTCAGAAAGTCACATACATCATTTACTGCGGTAAGAGAACCCACCCAGGGGGTGAGCACAGAGGATGATTTTGGTACTCATGCATTGGCTGTCTGTGAAACGCTGAGGCAGAATCATAGTTTATATACTTGGCTTGAGCCCGGTTTTTTTCAGGGCCGAATACTTCAGTGTGTAAATGAGATATCTCCTTTCCTGCAGTTTAACTGTCTTCAAAGGCAAAAATTCTTTCAGCTTTAAACAAAGAGTGATAAATGTGACAGATAGTACTCTTTTCTTCCTCAGGTGAACTTGTGTGAGCCCTAGGGACACAAAATTGACTTTGACAAGTTTCATTTGTACTTCCCTTGGGGATAAGAGTTAAGACAGTTCTGAAGCACACGGGAGAAAATGGCAGACAATGTGGCTGAAAGCTACAGAGTGATAAAACAGTCTAGGAAATGCATCTTATCTGCGAATTAGTTGATACCACTTAAATAATAGCTGATTTCTTAGCATTTCCATATAAAAGATCTCTACAGGATAATAATCACTCAGATCTTCCTAGCAACATCACAATGACCTTATACGTGCCACCATATCTTTATCTTTCTACACATATTTATGTAATTCTGTAGACAGACACCATAGGGCTGACACGCGTCAGCGGCCCACACTTGGTTGATCATTATTTTATTTAGCTAATGAGCTTTGATGCAACAAACACCTGCAAACTCACCACCAAAAACAACCATGGCTTTGACACAACCTATCCACACAGCCATACTTCCATTTCCCTCACTTTCTTCTCGCCGTTAGAAGCCATCATCAGTCTGAATGCTGTGTCATCACTTGTTTTTCTTCTTATATCATTACATTTCCTTATGATCCTACAAATGTACATTTATACTTTATTCCCATTTGATCTGGAATCTTTGAAACTCACTTTTGCAGTTAGCATTTTAGGTAGAATTCTATAATTTAGATTGTCATAGAACATTTTATTGTGTGGATATGGCACGGCTCAGCTTCCCCTTAAAGAAGATCCTGTTTCATTTAAAGGAGGAGGAGGAGGAGGAGGAGGAGGAGGAGGAGGAGGAGGAGGAGGATTTCCCTTGGATGGGCAATTGTGTTGCTTACAGTCTCATCACTGTGAACAGTGGAACTCTCTGAGCATCCCTGTATGACGCCCTTCCTCTGTACACAGGACTTGAACTGATAGGTCACAAACCATGGAAAATGTTCGCCTTCAGAAATAATCATAATGATAACATTTAAATTTTTATATATGTATCTCACATATGTATATGCATGTGGATAATTCATATTACTAAAATTGACATTCTCTACATTAATATTTTTAAGTGATAAAAGCAATATTTTTTTCTATTTGGTATCTTAGTCAGAAAAATTAAAGAATGATTTTTCCTATAATATAATATTACATAAGCCAGGCTCCATGACTCAGGCCTATAATTCCAGCACTCTGGGAGGCTAAGGCAGGAGGATAGCAAGTTTAAACCCAGCCCAGGCAACTTAGAAACTTGATGAGACCTTGTCTCAAATAAACAACAAAAAGGATAGAGGATAGATCTCAATGAGAGGGTACTGGACTTGATTCTTAGCACCACATATAAAAAATTATTTAAGTCTACACAAAATGTCCTCCATCATGCCAGAACTGGAAACAATGTAATTTAAAAATTCAGACAAGCCAAAATAATATTGCTGCAGGAGAAATCACACTGTTATAGGTAATTCTTTTATAGGTATTATATGTATAGATAATCTGATATATATCACTGAGTTACATACCCTGACTTTTCAAATTTTAATTTGAGACAGGATCTGCTTAAATTGCTTAGGCTAATTTAGAATTTGTGATCCTCTTGTCTTAGCCTCTTGAGTACTTGAGATTATAGGTCCTGATATGTTTTCTAAAAAAAAAAAATCATTTTTCTTTTTCGATGGAAAGTTATGACGATTGAAACAAACTGGATACTTATAATCCCATGTGAACACAGTATTTTCTAGTGTTTAAAAATAACTAAAAGCAATTAAAAGCACCTACCTTCACATAGAGCTGCTGAAATTCCTCCAGATTCAGCCTCCCGCTTGGACAGTCCTTGAGAAACCCTTTGTACCATTGCTTGAGCTCGTGCTCATTGAATTCCGTGCTTTTCACCAGGTCCTCCATGACCTCGGGGGCCAGCTTGCTATTCTGTTTCCCCATTTTGCCTGAAGAAAAGCAAATCAGTGCAATTAGCCCGGTGACCGAGATCGTTTCAAACTTGATTAGGAATCAAGCTGGAAATCTGAGCAGTCCCTTGGTGGGAACTACTCCAGCACATCCGATCACAGCCGCCTGAGTCCCTATCTCCTTCTACTTGGTACTCTAAAACAGACATGAACCAAAAGAGACCTTTCAGGCAGTTCAGAGGGCTTGTGGAGCTCACGCTTCACATCATCACATCAGCCATCACATGGCACTGTCTCCTCTTACGCTGGTCACATCAAGAAAGTGCAAATTGTTCTGTTCTCTTTGAATTACCACTCATTAGTCCGCACTACCCAGGTGTGTCTGAATGTGTGTGTGTGTGTGTGTGTGTGTGTGTGTGTGTGTGTGTGTGTGTGCGCGTGCGCACGTGCTATCAGGGCTTGTGCTTGCACTCTACCACTGAGCTACATTCCAAGCCTTTTTTACTTTTTGATACAAGGACTAGTTAAATTGCCCAGGCTGGCGGCGAATTCGTTCTTCTCCTACAGTAACTGAACACAATGGGTTCAACTCTCAGCGGGTGTGATCCCATGGAAAACAGAGGTAGCACCCAAGAGCAGAGAAGACACTTATACCTGCAGATGGGAGAGCACCACTTTCAAAAAGTCCACTCTGTCTGAACAAAGAGGGAGTGGATAGCTTTATTTCTGCGGCTTGTACATACTCATTTGGGTACTTCTGAGCGGGCACACTCCTGAACATGCTAGTAGGGTTCCTATTTCAAGAGAAAATGCCTCCAGCTGCATCTGGTCTACCTGTTGAAATGCTGGAAGGTCCTCAGGTGCCCTGGCCTGCACTTTGTTTGCTGATCCTGCCTCGGTCTCCCACGCAGCTGGGACTGTGGATGTGTACATGCATAATAGCAGGCTCCGATGTCAAATTCTACATGTAGATCACAAGTATTAACTGGGATTATTGACAAGAGCATTGAAAAGACTTCATAACCAAATGATTGAAAAGCAGCTTGGAAATCATAAATTGTCTCAGCAATCATAAAGTGTCTCCGTACACCTAGTTATAAAATTGTAGCTTTTAAGAAATGAAAACAGTTCATTTTCATTAGTCACATTCGCTCTCTACTCTTCAGTAGATGTTTTTACAGTGTTGTCTTCAGAATTAACAAACTCTTGGTGGCTTCCTAGGAACTGGTTGGTGAATTTTTGTTGATATAATCTCAGGCTGTTATTGCTACTTATAGGCAGTAAAAGTAGCAGGGCGTAAAATAATGTTACCTGTATAATTAGGGCCAACATTACAGTTGAGAGTAGGGGTTGATTTGCATTTGGATTTGTTTATTTTATCCTGACTTGGTCATTTAGTATATCTATTATTTAGGAAAATATCAATTATCTATATGATATTTAATTTCTTCACTATTAAACTCTTTCCATTTTGATAATTATGAAGTAATTAGGTAAACAAAAACCCAAAAGAATACTTTGAAATTAAACTAGTCGCAGGCTTCACTTCCTATGAGTGCCCATCCTCTCTTTTGATGTGTACTTCTTTAAGTCTGCCTGATAAATTCATTTATGCCTCTAAAAATAAATAACAAATAAAGACATAAAATAGTTGTAGCATTAGACAGAAAACGGAGGACAATTTTAAAATATTCCTTTTGTTGTTTTATAGTAATAATAAAGGATTCACAACATGCAAATTGTTTGATTTTAAAAGCTGATAGATTAAACTGACGGATCGATCTAAAAGTTCAGCTAATCTTTAAAATCTGAGGGCCCACCAAAATAAGAAAACTACCAGTAGTTCTTTTAAAATCCATTCAGAGGAGAATGATTTTGGTTTTGAAGAATTTACCCAAGTGCATTCACTCAGTTCTTCAATGTGCTCAAAGAGGATTTTCTCCCAGGCTCCAGGCAGGTCTATGCTTGCAATAGCTCAGAAGAGGTAATCTCATCACATACTTTATTGTCAGTATTTTTTAAAGTCTTCTCCCAAAAGACTCCACACCCATTGTCAGTAACCTGCCCCAACACTGAAAAATTCTCTGACTGTGATGAAACCAAACTTCATATGCTACTCCCAGGGGAAGCTTCCAGCCAACTCAGTCTAACAGCTCACAACACGGTGACATGGTATCAATAGGATAGCCAAGTTTTCCCAAGCTCCTCTGTGTGGTAGAAGGACTCAGATCAGCAAATATTCTTATCATGAAGCTTTACTTATTTTTCCCTTTAATTTCAAATTTTCAGTCTCTTATTAGCAATTGCTTTTAATTATAAGTTACTGTGGGATGTCACAGCTGGATTTGGAAATCAAGTGTGTACTCAGATATCGGGTTTAATTAATTTAGATAATCAAACCATTATTCATGGGTCTTTTAATAATCAAAAAATGTACTTCCAAACCTTCCAATATTTCACTTTATTCTTTTCATTAGAGTAATATAAACCTCCATTATTAAATTTCAGTTCCATCTAACAAAACTATGACTGATTGTGGAGTGTTGTCTGTCAAGAAGGTACCACGTAGACCCTTAATACGTTTTGTCTCTATGACAGCTGAGAAACAGGGCAGCTCCCTGAGAGCCAGAGCACACGGAGAACTTACACAATTTCAAGTAAGTATGGCTTTAAAAAGCTGGAACTTGAACCTGGATTCACAGAACTCCAATGCATAATCATAGACATTTCATAGGAAGATGAAAAGTACTAAGGTATTTTAGGGAAAGAAACCAAAAAGGAAAGACAGAAAGAGAGAAAGAGAGAAAGAGAAAGGAAGAAAGAAAGAAAGAAAGAAAGAAAGAAAGAGAGAGAGAGAGAGAGGTGAGAAGGTCAGAGAGACGTGAATCAGTTCCAAGAAGAGATGAAAGAAGAATCCATCACTTTGTCAAACTGGTTGCCTCATTCGGAAAAGACAGATTTAATAAAACCACAAGCTTAGAAATTATTTTGTATTAATGATGAGAAAATGGATTAAAGGCTTTTAAAAACCTGCCCCTACCACGCCCCCCCCCCCCCAAGAATCTTTAGAACTTCAACAAGGCATTGGTTCAAGAAAGCTTGGATTGTCCACGGGCCACTTGTGAAGCCTTAAACCCCTCCCGCTGATTAGGAGATGACGGCCTCTTACTCACACAGGGTGTGTTGTTGGGAACACGAATCTCTGTTTTGGAGGTTCAATTAAATGCATAACTTCATTCCTTTGAGTTACAGGTCATGGTCTGTATCTTTGCTCAGGTGTGCCTGGTAATGGGTGGGTCGTGCAAAAAGCCAAGTTCTGGCTTGGCCCAGGGTGACACTGCCACAGCCCTCATCAAGCCTGATCAAGCTTTGCTTGGATTCATGACAGGCCTCCTTCTTCAGCTCCCTGATTCCAACTTATCTCCCACATAGAGGAATGAATTTCTGCAGTACCTTGGTTTCCCCACGTTCTCAATAGTCATCTTGTCTCAGGACACAGTCCCTCCTCCTAGTCAACTCCAATTCTTCTTTTCTGCTAAGTCTGACTTTTCCCTTCATATACTTAATGGTAACTATTACAGGTTCTAGGACTTGCACGTCCCAAACTTCTATGGTTCTCCATATGTGCGTTCTCTAGAAAGATGCGCTCTGTTGCCTGCTTACTTAGTGTCTTCCTCCTCCTCCTCCTCCTCCTCCTCCTCCTTCTTCTTCTTCTTTTCTTCTTTTTCTTCTTCGTGTGTGTGGTTCTGGGGATTGAATCCAGGGCCTTTACACTGAGATACATCCCTAGCCTTTTACATTTTCATTTATTTAATTTTCAGATTGGATCTTATTTATTGATTCTTGGTTTTTGAGACAGGGTCTTGCTCTGTAGTACAGTCTGGGTCTCAGACTTGCAGCAATCTCCTGCCGAGCCTTCGGAGTTCTGAGATAACAGGTGTGTGACACCATGTGGGCTTATGTGGTGCTGGGCAATCAAACTCAGGGCCTTGTGCTTGTTAGGTGCTATTGTTTGGATCTTGCGTGTCCCCCCAAAGCCTCAAGTATTTGGAACTGTGTATTATTTGTTAGAAGGCGGAGCTTGGCTGGAAGGAGCAGGATACCTTTCATGTGTGGGTTGTTTACTGAAGGGCCAGAAAGTGGGGGAGGGACACCCACCTTGGGGGTGGAGCCCAGGATTGAAATCAATGAAGAAATAGAGGAAACACTGTTACATCTTCTTCCCACGGGGCTCTGGTCTTGACGAAGTCTGCACGCTCACTTGGCTTCTATCTGCAATGGGATGAGGAGCTCCCAGCCTCTGTACCTGCCAAGTGCCTCCACTGTTGCCAGCTGCCCCACAATCAGACTATGTGAAAACTTCTGAAGCTGTAGCTAAATAAATCTTTCCTCTCTTAAATTGTAGATGTCAGGAATTTTGTCACATCCCTGATAAAGAAACTAAGACACTAGGGCATGCTGAGCTATGCCCCCGCCCTTCCTCTTCTTTAAATAGTCTCAGAAAACACACTATTCTTTGTTTTGGAACCTTCAGGCACATTTAGCTACCCTTTCACCTAGGCATCTTCTTTGCTTTGTAAATCTCCCATCCTCATTATTTCTGCATTAGATTGTTAATGTCTTGGGAGAGAAGGCTAACCAGCACTTGAGTGTTTTGTTATCCAAGAGGGGAGGGGACCGAAACCAGACTATTATTTCTCAGGTGGTGTCCCAGGCAATAATGTAAAGCCCAGTTCAACTTTAAACCAAAGGAATCTTTCATTGCTTGAGTTGTAATAGGGAGAAGCTCAGTGCTGATCACAAAAAGGAACCGGTGCACGGGTTCTGCTGGGTAAGAGACCTCTGTGAGGACAGGGCTCTGAGGAAGAAAGACAAGCGTCACTTAATTTTAAGTGATAACCAGCATAGATGGCGGGTTTTTTTTTTAACAATCTTAGTATACAGTAGGCTTTTGTGTGACATTAACTCATACAACAATGCTGTAAGAGATGATCTTTCTTCCTTTTTACTGATGAGCACTTTGAAAGTCCGATGGTTACATCTTATCCTAGCTCAACTAGCTAGTGAAGGCTTGCTTAGTACAAAAAGAACATAATTCTCTTGTAACCCTTTGCTTTCTAAAACAGGTAATGACCTTTGCTTGCTTGGATCCTGCAGTTACTTCTGAGCTGGCATTCCTGCTTTGAGTTTCGCTCGCCTCCCATCCTGGCTCTACTCTATCTCAAAAATAAAAGAGGCAGAGAAAGCAAGAGTGGCCTTGAGGGAGAGCCAGGAGGGAAATGGCCGTCAGGAAACAGAAGCATGCACAAGCATGGGACTCTGGGTTTTAAGGAAGATTCTCTGAAAATGCATGTGTATGTGTGTGTGCGTGCGTGCGCATGCTTTTACGCTGCCCTGAGCTCATCCTTTAACCACTTTAATTTCAGCTTCCCAGGACAGCAGTGCCTGCTGAGTACCAGAGGCACACAGAGCATATCCAGCTCCTCCCAGGTCACCTGGCACTCAGCCAGGCTGAATCTTAGTGAGATTCATTTAAAGACCAGGTGGCTGAGATGAAGCAGCCCCGCTACATGTGCATTTATGCATATCAATGGGGAAGCCAGCCTGGAAACGGGCCCAGAGTAGCAGGAGAAAGGCCTAAGGGCCTCTGCATAGTCTAAGGCACCAGCTGCAAACTTCCGGACCACCTGCAACGCTAGCACGGGAGCAAGCTCCAGAGCTAGTGTCAGATTACCCACGCAGGTTAGCCTTGAATTGATCAGGTCTTCCTGGGCCTTGGGCTCCTCACCTGCACACAGAAGCAATGGGAAGAAGACAGCTCGCCGCCTGGCTCAGGCTTTCCCTGCTGCCTGGCCGGCCCTTTATTCCGTTGTCACCTGACTAGACCTTGCTCTTTCTTCAAGACTTGCTCTGTCCGGCCTTCTCTGTGGTGAGTGCTAGCCGCTAGCACGACTGGTGAGCTCTTATTCTTGTACCTGACACTACGGTTTTGTGTCAGCAATGACTGGGCGTGATTAACCTAAAAGCCCCAAGGGCAATATGGTTTGGCAGACGCTCCTAACACCTTCTGTGGGAAAGGCCTTAGGCTAGGCACAGTAAGCCTTAAAGGAAAGACAGCATCAGTTTTGAAGGGCTCCGACCTGGATGTAGGAGACATTCATAACCCTTGGGACATGAGTCCTCACAGCAGAGAGCTGTGGCCCAGAGAGTGCATGCTTTCCCAGCAACCCCGCCACTTCACCTGTGACCTGTTCTCAGGAAAAACTCTTAGGCAGTGTTTCTCAACTCTGCCTACATGCAAGGATTGCCCTTGAGCACTTTAACACAGTTCTGTGGAACTTTCCCCTCAGAGGGAGGCAGAAGTGCTTAATATGCAATATGGATATACATCAATTTTCCAAGTTGAATGTAATGATTGTGCATTATAAACACATGCTAATAAAAGATAATTATGGGGAAAAAGAAATCTGCTCAGTTCACTTACAGCTCAAGGAAATCGGCTCATCGCTCAACCCGGGGTGTACTACTGTAAAATTAAAGTAGGTGGGCAAAGCAGAAAACACCTGAAGCCGCATGCAGGCAAAGCACAAGTTCTCTCTGACTCCTCACTCTCCCCACTGGCAACTGGCCATGGTATCAAGATCTTTGTATTGGTGACCAGCGGTAAGAATTCAAACACACAACTTGGGAAGACCCAGGCCTGGAAATTTGTTTCTGGGCTCTTTTGTGTTTAGATTGAAGAGTCTGAGGCTCAGGAAGGTGATATGCTTTCTGATATCATAGGGGTAGCGGATTTCAGGGCTGGGCGTGGTCCCCTGGCCCAGCTGGGTGCCACTGCTTTCGATCCTTGCAGCATGGTGTCCTAGTGCCAAAAACTCAAAGCTTGTAGGCCACCACGAATGTTGATCTCCATGCCAAGTACTCTGCCAACTACTCAGAAGTCCCCAGCATTCCCCAGAATTTCTGGGACGCAGCAAGAGTGTTCATGACAGGCTGGCATTTCATTCTGCATCTGGGAACCAAAGCAGCTTCAGGAGAGAGGAGCTGTTTCCCAGTGTTGTCTGATTAACATTGCCTCAAACTTAAACCTCCAGCGATTGCAGCTGAGATTCTGGCCACAAGCATGAAATAGACAGTGGGGCACAGACTTCACCCTTGGGGACTCAAGATAAAAGGGAAAAGTACATATTTGATCTATAATAAATGAGGGAAAATACTTTAGTGGCAATAGCAGTGCCATAGTTAGAAAAAGTGACAAGAGGTCTCTTCAAGAAAGTATAATAAATACACGAAGGTGAAAGTAGAAGTGGGCTCCAGGGATCAATCCTCTCACCAACTCCTTTGTTTTTTACATGAGGCCCTGGGGGTTAGAGCACTATATTATGCCAGGAAACATGAACTGGTAACAGAACCCAACTGTGCCCACTGCACAAGTCTTGTAAGCAACCGCTATGCCCAGGCCTTTTATCCTTGGGTGCTGAGAAGGACTGCAGGGCCTTGGCCACACGAAGTTGAAGAAAGATAGTGGCTTCTCTCCTTAGACCTACCCTAGCTGCTTCCAGCCAAGTACCTATCTGAGCTGTCCCTCTGCAAGACAGGACCTAAGAACCTTGAGTGGCCCTGGGATCTCAGCTAGATGGCAGATTCTGACTCTAGGCTGGGAGTTTCTAGTGGACGTCAGTCTTTGGGTGCCCCCAGGTGGTCCCAAGCTAAAGCCTGCTTACTATCTTGGGAGAACCACATGATCTGAGACTCTGATATACAAAAGATTTAGGTGATCAGCTCAGCCCCAAGGGTCCTGAAGCTCAGACAGTCTGCCATCGTTTTCTTCTCCTTTGTGAGACAGGATTTGCATTTCCCGAACACCTGAGAAGTGGCACTCGGGCCAAAGCCATCCTTGGTGTCTCCAGTGTTAGTCTAAGACTTTGGAAAAGGTTTTACTCATTGTTGGAAACCTGTTTTGCTGATTCCCTTTCTATCAGGGCTCAGTGCTCTTTTGATTTTCACATGAAGTGAATTTAGTGAAGAGAAAGTATATGCTGGGATCAGGCCTGAGAGCAAATGATATTCCTGCCAAATACAAGCGTATGACTTGGTGAGTTCCAGTGGATCCTCAGTTTCCTCATTCGTCAAATGGAACATGGTGTTGCTTACGCAGAAAGCTGTTACAAGAATAAATGAGATAACACATTTAGCCAGCACACTGAGGGTTCCCCATCACCTTGATATACAGCATTATGCTACGCTTGGTCAGAAGCACATAAAGGCAATGCAACATTCTCCACTGGCGTTGCTGACTCTCTCTTAAGCAAAGGTGCTTCCTCTCAAGTCTGACAGAGGAGGTCCCCTGAGGATCCCACGGACTGAACATCAGCTGTTGAGTGCTTAAGGTTTCTTCCAGTTCCTTGCCCCCCTACTGAGCGAAAGTGTGAGCTGCTTAATATCTGGTAAACTTTCACTGGGGACTATTTCAAGCTTCCACTCACCTTTCTGTACCTGATTTTTATTTCCTGGTGTGTCCCAATCATTCTATGTTTATTTATTTGTTATTTACTTATTAATTTATATTTGTGGTATAGGGGATTTAATCCAGGGTCTTTATACTGAGCTGAACCCCTTGCTTTTTTATTTTGATTTTAAGATAGTGTCTCCCTTGAACTTGTGAGTCTCCTGCCTCATCCTAGAGTGCTGGGATTACAGGTGTGCACCACCCTACCCTGCTCACCTATGTATTTCTGGGAATTGGTTTCTATGAAAGGAAACAGGCTGTCTTTGGCAGTGTCAGAACCTCACTTAGTCTGTGAGGTAACAGAGGAAATGCTTTCATTAATAATCAGAGCCTTCTGTCCGACAGATTGTGTTCTAGGTTGTACTGCCAAGCCCCAGTGGGGAGGGACCATCACCCTTACCTCAGATCAGCAGGGAGCAGCTGAGAGAGAACAACATACCAGGAGTGTCCCCCGTCCCCTGCACATGTCCGTTCGCTGTGCTGGGATGCAGCCTCTCCTTGCTCTCAGAGTGAGACCTTGAACATGGGAGGGTGGCAAGTCTAGTCTACAGCAGTACCAGAGTCACCACTTACTCATCTTCCTACCCTCAGGCCACTGTTCTTTCCTCTCTGAGAGATGTTTGTGATCTCTATATAGTTCTAAAAAGGTACCGTGTCTCATGTGGGTGGGTCTTAAATACAGACAACTTTGATTCTCATATGAAAGTAGTTTTATTAAGTTAAATATCCTTGAAGGGAACATAATGTCGAAAATTAATCAATCCATTTATATATTCAGTATGTATTTTAGTCAGGGTTGTCAAGTGGTTGTTGCATCTGCAGGGTGGATCTCCCCTTTTCACACCCTGGACTCTTATCATTGAAGACCATTCTTCCAAGGACACGGGTTGGGGTAGGGGTAGCAGGGTTTGGGCTGGAGTGTGTAGACAGTACTTGTGTGATAGGTTGTTGGAGGACAGGTTTGAAATGCCAGCAGCAGCAAGAGCAGAGCCAAGAGCAAAGCACCCCCCCCACCCCCGTCAGATCAGCTACGGCATTAGAATCTAATAGGAGCTCGCTGACAGGAGGTGGAGCTTTGCCCTCCTTGTCGGTCTCAGTACTGGTCCCTGATTCCTGTACTAGATGATATATCCAGCTACCTACTAGACATTTTCTTCATTGGCTTCTCAATCCTGTCAAGCTCGGCACATTATCCACACATGAATTACAAGTGCATCAAATATATCATCTAAACATTTCTTCCCCCCAAACGTCCATCTTCCTTTGTTCATCTCTGAGCAAATGGCTGTCTGCCCAGGGTCCATTTAAGCCCATTGTCCTGGACTTCTCTGTTCCTCTCATGTTTCTGTGTGCATCATTTGTCAAATTAAGTAGTTGCGGATTCTACTTCCTATTTCTTAATTCCATCTATTTTTCTCTGTTGCCACCATCTTGGCTCAGGCCTTCACCGTCTTCTGCTTTGATGATTGCAATGGCCTTCTAACTTGCTTCCCTATCTACAGTCTTGCCCTCCTGAAGGCCATCTTCTGCACTGCAACTTGAGTGATCTTTTGAAAACACAAAATACAATCGTATCAGTAACCTCCTTCAACTCTCTAATTATACACTTTCTAAACTTCAACGTTGAAGAACTTTACAGACCTGCTGCCTGGGCCCAACCTGTGCACATAGCTCCCACTGTCCTTCTCCCACATGCCCCCTCCTTGTACCTCTTCAGCCTCCTCTCTTTCTATGTTCCTACCCTGTGCTTGGTTCTATATCATGTCTAACCTCTGTGTTTCTTTTTGTGGTTCCTTTTGGATTGAGGGCAGTTACCATTAGTTCCACCTCGTTCCTGTGAACCTCAATTCATATTTCAAGATGTAGACGAGGTAGCACAGCAATAATGACTTCATTGGCTTCCTTTTTGACACCCTGACTGCACTTTGTACAATTACTGCCCTTTTATCCCCTGCCACAGCAGAATCTGTCATGTATGTCACCCACCTCACCAGCCTGGGAGCTCCTCCAAGGGCACTGCTAATACCTCACTCATCCAGCAGCTAGTTCAGAGCCTATTACTGAAGGGCACCCAGGAAATGTTGTTGAATCAATTAGCTTCGAGTATTCCTGCCATCAAAAGCTCATCTTATTAGTGATAACAGAGAAACTGTGAAACAAAGATTAAAGATGTTGTGCTCAGTGTCATTAATGAGAGGACAGAGAGAGAGCGATGAGGAGAAAGGGGGAGCATGTGTGCCCAAGAAAGCACAGTGCTTGGTAGGAAATCAGCAATAAAAGCTGAAGGGTATTTTATGAAGTAGTCCCTTAAAATTCTCAGAGAAGTAATCATGTAAGTCTATAGAGTCGTATATTCTGAGTGTTTACCCTAAAATTGCTTAACATAATTTTAAAAGACCCTTTTTAAAAATAACCTAATGTCTAGCACAGGAAGCTGGTCAAATACATTTTGGTAGAGATAAACAGTGGAAAATGTGAAGCCATTAAAAATGATACAAGGATCTACTTTAATGTGGATTGGCACTGATTCAATGTCACTTATTCAAATTAAACACATAAATATACAAGCAAACTCTACAAATTTCTATGAACAAACACTTCCATGAGGACAAATAGTAAATACCATAAGATGGAGGAAAAGAATATTAGAAATTTAAAAATGCATTTCAAATAAAAATCACAAGACAGGTGGGTGTAGTGGTGCATGCCTGTAGTGCCAACACTCTTGGAGGTTAAGGCAGACGGATCACAAGTTTCAGCCCAGCCTGAGCAACTGAAAGATTTCATGACTCTGAGACCCTGCTTCAAAAATTTTTTTTTAAAAAGGGCTGGGGATGTGGCTCAGTATAAAGTCCCACAATTCAATTCCCAGTGCTGGGAAAATACAAAACACACGCAAGAAGGGCTTTATATGGACAATCATAGTCTGCCATGAAGTGATGAATAATATGATTAATATAAGAATATGCTTGAGACCCAAGAGAGACAAAAGGGTGAAGATATCACAATACACTGTTAAGTGGGAAAATCAGGTCACAAAATGGCATGCAGCACATGTATCACCTTGCTCTTGCGGTATACACATACTTCCTCAAATCTGTGTGAAGAGTAAACAGGAAGTTTGGCTAGTTTATAATTTACATCAAAATCTTAAGAATGGTTGCAGTCACTGGCAGTATAATACTAACATTTCACTCCCTCCTCCATATTTTTCTGAATTTTCATGGTGAGCACGTTTAACATAATCAGAAGATACACATAAATAATTTCCATTTGAATAAACAAGTGAGCAAAGTGTCTTTCACAAAATTGTCTCAACAATCTTGGGAAGAAAATTGACGTGGTGCTATGTATTAGAGCTGCTCCTTTTCCAAACAATTACTTTAGAGCACTATTTCAGGATTCACTTGTAGGCCAGCGACCTTAATTTTATCTACGTAGGTCTGGAAAAAGCGATGCCTACGGCAAAGCTCACAGACACTGAGACGGGAAGACACAGTGTTGTAGTCAGACCCCTGGAGTAGTGTCTATCTTGTCAGTAAAGTCTCAGAGGCTCTGTTTTATCATTTATGAGGTTGAATATGATAGGGCCAATGTTACCATGTTATCACAAGGGCTAAAGAAGACATGAGACAGGAAGAGCTTTGCAAATGTGAGAACATAGTCTAATGTTTATTATAATGATGAATATTCAAATTCAAATACAGAAAGTTCAATGACAGAAGAGGATAATGATTCCATAGATCATCACTTCTGGTGGATAGACTTGTCTAATAAAACTCAGAAAAAAACTACTTGAAAAGCAAAGGAAAGATTCAACAAATCTTTGGAAACAGTAGCATCTCTGGGCTAACCTGATCTCTCTTTCCTTGAGATAAAGAAAATATTTACATGAAAGTATAGTCCACCATTTTAGGACCTCAGCCGAAACTTTTTTCCATAAAACCAGCGGATAACTCTCAGACAACGTTTCCTAGGGCTCTCCAAAAGGCCTGGTGAGTCTTTGTGCTTTGTTAACATCATGGGCCCAAGACTTTATCTGAAGCAGGTGAGCTACATTTCAGTCCCAACTCCGGCCAAAATTTTCCTCTGTGACCTTTGCAGAGATCCTATATCCTCATGAACTTCAGTTCTCATGCATGCAAGTTCTATGAAAGTTTTGCCTCTCCTAATTGGCCAGGTCAATGTAAGGAGCAAATCATAGAGGAGACAGTTTGTTGGTTATACAATTGTTTCTAGATCTAGTGAATTTTCTTGAGAATTCAGTAAAGAAAACAAAGTCCAGATAAATTTTAAAAAGTGAGATTTTCTGGCTTGAGGAAGTAAAAACACATGTTTGTTCTTTCAATAGAAAGTTCACTGAAAAAAAAAAAAGAAGCTAGAAGAAGGAAAGTCACGTAGGAAGAGGTGTACACCCAAGTGTTCCTTCTTAGGAGTTTGGGAGAAGGATGGAAAAAGCCTATTTACTCCTGGTTGCCAGAGGGGTTCTGACTCTCTCTGGTAAGGTCTTTGATGTGGGTCCAGCTCTGAATTAGGCTCACCCTGTCCTTGCTGGGCCTTTGTGATGCATCCAGCAGGCTGGAACAAAACACTGTGTTGTGGCACATGAAAAATATCCTGGCTCAAAGGGACAATGCCAAGGCTAGGAGGGCTAAAATTAGACCTTCCGCTTGTATTTGACCTGACAGCCCTGTGCACAGGGTGCCAATGTGGCTTCCTCCACCTGCCTCTTGCCCAGGCGTGGGCCTTCTGAGAGCACAGGTAACAGGTGCTGAAGAAGAGGGCATGCTGCTGCTTCTGGCACCCTGTGGTGATGACAAATGTTTCTGAGCCGGTGTCACTGCCACTTGGATTGCTATGTTGAGTAAGACCTTGTTTGATGGTATATGTTTTGACACAGCTCATTTGCAGATTAAGATAAAACTATATCACTTCTTCCTGTTAATCTAGTGTTCTTCCATGTTGACACCAAGAGGAAAATTTAAGACAATCATATACTGTATATGAACCTAAGAGCTGAAAGCTTCACTTCTGTAGCTATTCCAAGGACCTAGCTATCAGCGCTCTGGAGTGGTGTCATCTCCAAGAAGCCTGGCCTCCGTGCCCAACTGACAAGGTGACACCCACTCTAGCCCTTCTACCAGCTGGTGCCTCTGGGCAAGTTTTTTTTTTTTTTTTTTTTTTTGAGATGCGGTCTCTTTCTATAGCCCAGGCTGGCCCTGAACTCCCTAGGGAGCCCAGGCTGGCCTTTAACTCATGGTAGTCCTCCTGCCTCAGCCTCCCAAGTGCTGGGATTACAGGCGCGCTACACCACACCCAGTTTATGTGGTGCTGGGCCTTACTTGCTCTAACTGCTGTGCCATTCCTCCAGCCCTCTGGGCAAGCTTCTTACTGTGCTCACTCAACAGTAAGTTGTGTGTATTAATAATTACCCCCACATGTTAAAAGAAATAGTAGTATGATATTTTAACAGTAATAAGTTTATATTATCAATTACTTCATATTTATAGATTGTCTCTGTTAGTATTCACAGCATCCTCATGATGTAGATACCATTATGTCTTTTTTTTAGACTTGAGATAAACAAGGCTTAGAGAGTTTAAGAAACTTGCCCAAGGTTACAAAGTAAGAGAATAATGGAGTTGAAATCTGTTCCCTGGCGGGCTACCTGTAACAATGTCAAACCTCCTCACTCTATCTTCCTTGCCTGGGTGCTGCTCTTTCCCGTGCACTTTCTCCCCCAGGTGAGGCACCTTCTGTTCTCTCACGACTGCCTGCTTCTATCCCAGGGTGAGGGCAAGGGACTCAGATGCTCAACACAAGAAGCAACTGAAAGAACAAGGGATATTTAGCCCACAGAAGCAGACTCAAAGAGAAGAAATCGGAGCTTTCTTCAAATAAATGCAAGACTTACTGGAATAAAAATAGACATATAGATCAGCAGACCAGAATGGAGAGTCTCAGAATAGATTCAGCTACACATAATCATTTAATATATGATCAGGGAAGTTGTTCCAAACAAGGAGGAAAGGAAATATAATTTGTAGATGACATCATCGCCTCTTGATAGTAATTTATGAAGAAAATAAGTTAAAACAACACTGTATATACATATAGTTTTAAAACATTTACATTTGGAATAAAGACAAATATTGAAATAGGTCACAATGTTAAGTTTTAATTTAAGTCAAATAAAAATACTAGAAACTAAAAATATGGTAGATGAAATATTAATATGTGTTTATATACATATACATAAATCAAATGCTAATTTTATGGACATCTTCAGAATCAGAATATATGAATAACCAAAGGGTATAAATAGATAATTTATATCAGAGTAAACACAAATAGTAAACAAATCAAGAGGGAATCCTGATTAAAAAATTTATTTAAGTCAAGGTGGATTTTCTAAACAGAAAAACAAAAGCAGAAACTATAACAGACAAAACTCAGAAAAATAAACACATAAAAATTCAAAGGTGAGGGAATCTAAAAAAAACAGAAATATGCAAAATGGGAACATATAATAACATAGGTTTTTCTTTTTTGAGACAGAGTCTTGCTCTATAGTCCAGGCTGGTCCCGAACTCACTATGTAGCCCAGGCTAGCCTTGGATTCATGGCAATCCTCCTGCCTCAGACTCCTGAGTGCTTATATTACAGGTGTGTGCCACCACTCCTGGCTTATGTGGCCCTGGGAATTGAATTCAGGGCCTTGTGCCTGCTGGGCAAGTGCTTTAACCACTGTGCTAGTATAGATGTCTTTTAGGCACTAGAAATGATTAAACATAAAGGGGAAGAACAGAATATGTATAAAAGAAGAAATTTCTGTGGTGAAGTTCAATCTTACAAGTAATGCAATACACTAAAACTGTATAGTACAAGCCACCAGAAAATGTTGCAAATCAAGAAGCATCAAAATTTCCATTCCTTAGATTCTAGGAGGAGGTGGTATGAGAAAGTAACCCAAGAAGAACGAGTTATACATAGAGATATATTTATTGTGATCTCATTTAATAAAATACTTGTAGACTATCAGCATTTTCTACTTAGGAAAATAGATTGTAAATTATGGAACATCAACTCACTGAAATAAAAAAGTGCTAGTACAGTGTTGAGACATGGCAAATCACTGTGTACTTAGTGATAAAAGCATAAATACAAGATTAAAGCACTCTGTAATTACAACTATTTACCGCAAAAAAACAAAGTTCTTTGTTTCCCTCATTTTCTTCTTCTGAATGCATAAAAACTGTGGAGTATGTACAGACAATACGCTATGTATCAGAATGGGGAATTGAAAAAAGGGCTTGCTTCCTGCACAAACAAATGAGCCAGGGAGAGACAAATGACGAATGAAGAGTGACAGACACGTTCCATGACGGAGGGCTCTGCAGCATGAACGCTAATGACGTGGGTCTCCTGCAGGCCTCCACGCAGCAACCTGAAAGGATCTTCATAAAATGCAGTTAACTCTCCCTCTTAGCAAGTTGGAAAGGTGACATGAGGTCAAGCATAAACAGTCCAAGTCAGAGGGTACAACTGTGTCTGGAAAAAGAATCAGATTTTCTAGTTCCTGGCTTCATGCTCTTTTTATTGTTTTGTAAATTGCCTTAATGATTTGACTTTCAAATTACCAGAGGTAGGTAGTCCCTTTCTATGCTGTTTTCTTATAATTTTAGGAACTTGAGCTCCTGAAAGTGACCAGCAGGCACACCATGTCTTCCACTGACTACCGGGCTCCCTCCCGCTTACTGAGAGGAGCAGTTTAGTCTTTCAAAAAGTTGACTAGTGTCATTTATTGAAACAGAAATTCTTTTAAAAGTGACAAGGCTCTTTCCCTTTCCACATCTAACTAAAAGATCAACAATCACCATACGACAAATGGATAAGTAGACAAAACACAAACACATGAAAATGTCTAGGCATTCTGTTGGGGCCAGTAATCGGCAGGAGATCCTTGGGACACTGTCTTGTTTGTCTAATGAATGTTTTTATTAAACTATATCATGCACCACATAGTTACATTTTGGTCATATTGACCACACATGTAGCAATGATCCCACATCATTATCATGGAGCTGAAAACTTCCTAGGGCCTCATGACATCCTGGTGATCTCTAACAGTACATTATAGCACAAATCATTGTTCATATGTGCAGTGAGGGTGGCCTGAGCAAATCTGTGTGGACAGTATTGTAAAAATATAGAAAAAATGAAGTACGTTTGCTATACCAGACTCCTTATTGGTATTCTAGAGTACAATCCTGTTTTTAAAAAAAAAGTGTGCTATGAAATGTCTGCCAGGCTGGGCCAGTAGCAGCCTCACACATATTCATCGTGTTTCTTAATGGCAAGTGAAATGATTGTGTTAGGCATTCTAGAATGCCTCAGCATACTCTAGGTTTCTCGTTGATGACGTAGCCACCTAAAGAAACATTTCTCAGGATGGATCCCCACGGTTAAGTAATGCCTGGCTGTGCTTTTAAAATTCTATGGGTTGTATTTGACTGCTCTTTTAATGGTACTAATTTTAATGTGCCCAGAGAATTTCTAGTTAGAAAATGAACTAAAATTTGAATAAGAAGGATGAAGATAAAAGCTAAGTCTGTGACACATCTAAGAAACCAGTTTGAAATGTTAGATAGTAAGCGCCTCTGGCCCTGTGATGCAGGAAGGGGCTGCGCTTTACTACTGGAACACGGTGGGTCAGGAAGGACCTCCTTAGATGAATGGGAGGCCCACAGGTGTTCTGTTTTGGCCCATATATAATCATTTGTGGGAACGAAAAAAAGTTCTGTTGTTTTATTAATAAAACTCTGCTGCCATTTTCACAGAAATACAGACCAGGGAAAGAAGAGATAAACTGAACAAAGAAAAGTATAAGATTGACAGAGAACCTTGGGAATGAAAATGATGACAGGACAAACTTCAAAAGTCTAGGTCAGATGGAACTGCTGGACACATGCAGAATGTGAAGAAGAAACTATCAAATAAAGTCCAGTAAACTGCTTCCTTGGCATTAAAGCTAGGTTGCCTGTGGAAAAGTCATGTTTACTTCTAGAGAATCACATTTAGCATCCTACTACTTAGTGCAAAGTAGAATCATAAGAGTGCCTGAATTGAGAAGGAACAAAGGGATCATAATTAAGGTCAATTATGTTCTTTTCCAAACAAGGAACAGGGTTAGAGAAGAAGTAAACTTTATCTGAAAGTTTAGAAAACATCTGCAGCAGACCCTAGCTCCCCAGCCTCAGATTCTGATTCCCAATTCAGTATTCTCTTAAATGCAGCTTTCCCATAGACTTGACCAACAAAACAAGCAGGAGTCCAAAGAAGCTTGCTCATCCATCTCGCAGAGAAGCATGATGTAATGAGGGAGATGGTGGGCAGGACCTCATCTGCATCTCAGTAACTCAGGGAAGAGCCATGACTTTGCAGCTCAAGACAGAAACTTGCAAGTCAGTGTAGAGTCCTTCCTTGCTTGCCCTTTAGTTCTAATTAGCTAGAAATTCTGTCTTTTCTTTCTATGAATTCATCTTCTGATTTTTACCCTTTTCACTCCAGCTCACTTAAGACATTCCTCTAATTAACCTTTTTATCTGCAGTCTTTGTCCTTCCGATTTAGTCTTGACGTTTCTGCCTTAGTGACCTTACTAAAATAAACATTGGACCATTTTGGGCACTGAGCCCCTCCCACTTTCTTTGTGACCCTTGTGTGTGACCACCATCTTGCCTTTTCTCATACTTCAGTCCATCTGATGCTCACAGTGAATTGGCAGTTTCCAAAATGTTTTAGTATTCTATCAAGTTCTCATTAGCAGCTATTGGTGACAAATGAATGAACAATTGAGGTTTAATAAATACATTTCTTAATTGTATTCGTATCTTTATTAATTAATCTCCTCTATCTATAAGCTTCATGATGATGAATACTACACCTGTCTTTTTCATTGTTTTAAGTCCAGTATTTAATTGTTAAATAACTGCATGAATGGATAGATGAATAAATATCACATTGATTGCAACAGATTTGTATGCTGTTACGGAAGGGTAGTGATGATCAAACACATCAAACACAAGTTTTCCATGAAAATCACATCTTGTGGTGGAAGAATAGGGATTGTCAGGTACAAAGGATAGGCGCAAGATATGGAAGGTCACAGCACGTGCAGGGATCAAGGAGTAAGAAAGCAGAGCTAGCAAGTTTGACACCATCAGTACAACCTAATGGAAACGGTTAGTCAAAGATGCATTCAAATCCCAGCATTCATTCTCACTATGTTATGACATTGATGAAACTATTAAGCCTCTCAACTCTCATTTCCTCATCCTAAATCATGGAGATTTAAATGCAACACGGTAGGTAAATGCTAAATATTTCATGGCAGGGAGCAGCAGCACTCTGCTGCTAGTCTTCCTTCTCTCAGCGTGAATTGGTTTGGCACAAGCATCTGAGATTACCCCAACCATGGAGTAAGAGTAAGGGACCTGTTCAGGTAAGCCCCCTAATCTCTCCTCAGGATGTTCTCCTGGACAGCCAGTTCCTATCTCCATATTTCATTTGTCCAATTGCATGTACCCGATAAATGTAAAATAAACATAGCTTGGCTCCAACTCATGAAAATCAGGGGTCAAACGAACAAAAAAAATTCATTTGTTAGCTAGTATCTAAAGTTTTCATTCACTTACTGTATATCCAAATAATTTGGCTACTTTTTACATTTTCATAGGAAGAGAATATAATTTATTGTCTGAGGGAACTGTTTTGAGAGTGAAAGGATTACTTCTATTTACAGCATGACCAGGCATTATTCAGGATTATTGTTAAGAAAATTGAATGTGTGTTCACTCTTCCTCTCTATCTTCATACTCTATCACTGTCTCCTTTATTTACTATGCGTTAGTCATACTGACTTGGAGGCTGTTCATAACATGTAGAAGTCATTCTCATGCTAGGTGCATTGCATAAGCTTTTTCCCTTCCTTAGAATTCTCTTTTCAGGGGCTTGAGGAATGGCACAGGGGTTAAAGCATTTGCCTAGCAAGTGCAAGACCTTGAGTTTGATTTCTCAGCACCATATAAAGTTGGGTGTGGTGGTGCATGCCTGTAATCCCAGCAGGTGGGACAGAGTTAGTCTCTGTCTCAAAAAAAAAAAAATTCTCTTTTCATTCGGTTCTTTGTAGCTGACTTCTCACCGTTAGAATACTACTTGCATATCACCTGTCACCTATCAGGTCTTTCTGACCTATTTAAGCACTTCTCCCTTGACACACTCTGAGGCGCTGATTATCCCAGTTACCTACTTTTATATTCTTCGAAGTCCATAAAACTACTGAACTTATCTAACGTCTAATCTAATGACTTTACTAATTTATGTGCTTATTTGTTTGTTTTTGTTAGAATGTAAGCTTCAGGAGAGCAAAACTCTAAACTGTTTTGTTTACCACTGTTGTTACCTAGAGCTGCCTTGGTACTGAGTAGGAGCTAAATAAATATTTGTTAATGAATATCTTAACTTTCTATCATTTTACAATATAAATTCTCTATCCTGATAGTTATAGTTGGTAGCTACTATATGAATGTGTTTGTATCACACATCAATGCACAGAGGTATCGCTAGGAAGCTGACTGAAAGAAAGATCAGCTTTAAATTCCTCCAGTTACATTGCCTACTCCTGAACTTAAACAGGGTGTGCAACAGTCAGTAGGAGTCTTAATTCATATCAGATTCAAGGAAGAACTGAAATAGTCTTAAAAATTATATTGACATTACCTTGCTGTTTAGCTAATTTATTAAACATTGTCTGGAGTTTCAGAAAAAAAAAATCTAGTACTCAGAGAAAAGTGTGGTTCAAGTTACACAAGAAGAAGATCATCTGACTCAAATGATTCCTAAAACACAAGCTCTTGGAATTCTGGACGTTTGGGGATAATAAATCAAGTTATTTTTCTGCTATCCCAATTTCTCTGCAATGTCAGAGTGCTTTATAAGTTTTTTTTTTTAAACAAAGTTTGAATAATGAAAGAAAATACTGGTTCATTTTGAGAAAGTTCATTTTGTCATTTTGGACAATAAATTAATGTTCCTAAGAATCAGCTTTCTTATCTTTAAAATTCTGGTAACATCACCTCACAGAGTTTTTATAAAATCTGTGCTATTGTAAATAAAAAATCCTATTATGGTGGCTGGTATAACAAATGTTCAATAAATAGAGATGATTATATATTTATAATTCTACCAAATTTTATTAATCTGTATGTTCCATTTGTGCTTGAAGAAAAGTTTAAAATCACTACCATTTATAGATATTTGCACGAAAAAATTCTGAAGTAAATAAAGTATAATAAAAACTGGTGTTAGTAGAGCTGAAATTTGAACTTTCAACTGTTCTACAATGGGTTTAAAGCCCACTATGACGAGTGATTCATAAAGTGATTCATAAGTTACCTGCAACAAGTATATGAGGCAAGTGTGGTGTAGGACTGGTATTTAGAATAAGTTTCTCAGATAGCCATTCTCCAAAGTATTTGCACCTCAGTGAAGTTCTGTCAGTCTCTGCTCTTCCTCAGGTGTGCAACATCTCTAATCAGTGATTAAAAGGCAAAGCAAAACCTAAAAATCTTTGCTCCTTTGTAGAGAAACTCTCCTTTAAAAGAATATACCTCCTCCTCCTGATACAGGAATTGAAGATGGAGTTTGAAGGCCAGTCACTTCACTACATTTTATAAGGAAAATTATTATCTGACTGTCATGTAAGAGATTTGCCAAGTTGTTGAGACATCTTTACATTATCCCACGTATCCAAGACTGAGCAGAAGAGATTCCCACCAAACATCGCAAAAGAAAGAGTTAAAAACAGCAGATTATAATCTTACTTTGAAAGATCTACCTGTCTGCAATCTAATCTATATTACCCACTGAATGCAAGAATCCTAATCTGAGAAATATCAAACCGTTGTGGAGCTCTGGCAATTAGAAATGCTAAAATGATCTTAAAGGAATGTTTTCACCATCTCCTTTCTGTGATTTCTTCCTAAAGGCATTAAGAATATTAGGACAGGTAAGCATAAGAAATGAATAGATACTCTAAAAAAAAAGTAACTTGTAACATTCTTAAACATAAACAGAATTTACGTAACATTGTGTACAGATGAAGAGAGAGACCAAATTGGAACATAGTTCAAATGAATTTATCTAAAATGGAATACAGTGAGATAAAAGGAAACATGTAAAAGAAATAAGGGCAGAAGGAAGTGTCTTAGCTACTTCCTTGACAAGACACCAAAAGCAAAAGAAATTATCCTCATTATTAACACCCACAATTTAAGGGAGGAAAGATTTATTTAGCTCATGATTTCAGAAGACCTCTCACACACACAGTCCATGGGGCAGCTGGCAAGGGTGGAGGTAGAGACAGAGGCTGGAGAGCCAGACTGCAATACAGACAGAAGCCAAGTGAGTTTGGAGCAGAGCTGATGAGCTTCCCGAGGCAGAAGCGGCAACGATGTTTTCTTTCTTCCTTTACTTATCTCAGGCTGTCAGCCTAGACCCCCAAACCCAAGGTGGGTGTCCCCTTTTTTATTTCCTGGCCCCAGGTCAATAACAAACACCTGAAACCTCTGCCCTGGGCAACCCCCAACCTCAACAAGTTGAAACAATCCCTCCAGGTCTCTGCCTCCAAATAACACACAGTTCCAAATACTGCTGCTTTTGAGGGACACTCAAGATCCAAATCATAGCAGAAGGCCAGATTAGGCCCCAAAGCACACATCTACTAAAAGCTTCAAAAGGAGAAAAGATAGTGGAGGGGGCAACAAGAAGTAGAGTTTTTCAGATTTGAAACATCTGGAATAAAAATTTCCATAAATTCAAAAATAAAAATAAAACAAAAGCAAAAAGAAACAAACAAATCTCATCCACACCCACACTTGGACACATGGAGATAAAATGGAAGAACAACAAAGTTGAAGAAAACTATGTTGAAACTTACAAGAAAGAAAACACAAAGGAAATCAAAACCTGTTTTCTCATAGGACACAAGTGTTGTCAGGAGACACAAGGGTGACTTCAAAATGCTAAGAGAAAAACTTGTCAGCTCCGAATTACATGTTGACGCTGAGTTTATTCAAAATAATGAGAGATAAAGAAATTTTCAGATACACAAGAGTAAATACCAATTATGGACTCCACCTAAAAGAACACTTTAGGAGGAAGGAAGCTGAAAGCTAGAATGAAAAAGCAGATGTAAGAAACAAGAAGGGGAGGGAGAGAAATAGACTAAACAAGTTTGTAACTCACAACAATAAATGTTGGGGGCTAAAAAAGAAGATGCAACAGACACTAAGTAATGGGTGTGGGTGGTAAGATGGGGCATTTTGTAGCTAAAATACTCAAGATCCTTGTCTGGAATGTCAATAACCTCAAAATCTGTTAAGTATACATACTAAAAAGATAAAACTAGTATAATAATAGAGCTAAAATGTATAACTGTTGGTAGAGGAAAGGACATAAACTTTTATCTGAAAGAAAAAAGAAAGCCTAATAAATAGAAAGTATAAAATAAGAGTGTAGATATAATTCTAAATATACATATATATATATATATATATATATATATATATATATATATATAGAAATCCAGTTTTCTCCCATTCATAAGGAACCACCTAAAGAAAAGAATGGGCTAATTTAACGTTTGAAATGAGAGAGGATGAATCTAAAAATTATTAAATTTAATTTAGCAATTAATTGAAAAAAGTCACTGTCGACCAGGGCAGAGGTCCGAACCTTTTTGACATTAGAAGAAACCAGCTTAACTGACGACCACACTCCTAGGGAGCAGGTGGGATACCTGCACAGCAGCTCGCTGGAGGACAGCTTTGAAATGGCAGCAGCAGCCCGACGGAGTGGAGAGGGAGCAAAGCTCCGCCTCCTATTAGCTCAGCAGCGGCAAGAACCAGAGAGAGGCTGCGAACCGGAGGCGCCGCTTCCTTCAGACTCCCCTCCTGCTTGCAGCGCAGTGGTCCTGGAGATCCTGTACCTTCAAGGCCTTAGGCTGTTATTGGTTCACTGCTCAGGAGGCTGGAGACTCCTGAACTACGGTATATCTTTGTAATGTAAAGATAACACATATTAGAAAATCCACTACTGGCATAGATTCAATTCATAGAAAAGGAGAACAAGTTTTTAAAAAACTTCATTAGGCAGCCTGTTCTTCAAGGACAGCCTGTTCAACAAATGGTGCTGGGAAAACTGGACATCCACATGCAGAAGAATGAATCTAGTCACATACCTATCACCATGCACCAAAATCAAATCAAAGTGGATCAAAGACCTAGACATTAAAAGGGAAACACTGAACTTCCTAGAAGACAAATTAGGCAAATAAAAGACGTAGGGGTAGGCAAAGACTTCCTTGACAAGACACCAAGAGCAAAAGAAATTATCCCCATGATTAACAAATAGCATCTTGTCAAATTAAAAAGTTTCTGCACAGCAAAGGAAACTGTCAACATTGTATAAAGAGAACTAACAGACTGGGAAAAACTATTCACCACCAACATCTCAGATAGGAAGCTCATAACTAGAATATACAGGGAGCTGAAGAAAAGTAAGCCTACCAAAACAAAGGATCCTGTTGAAAAGTGGGCAAATGAAATGAAGAGGCAGTTCACACAGGAAGACATTCAAATGGCCAATAGATACATGAAAAGATGTTCAACATCTCTAGCCATAAGAGAAATGCAAATCAAAACAACGCTAAGATACCATCTCAGTGCAGAGAGAATGGCCTATATCAACAAGTCAAATAGTAATCAGTTCTGGCGAGGCCATGGGGAGAAAGGAACCCTCCTGCACTGCTGGTGGGAATGTAAATTCGTACAACACCTTTGGAAAGCAGTATGGAGATCTCTCAAAAGACTAGAAATCAATATCCCCTTCAATCCAGAGACACCCCTCCTGGGAATATATCCAAAAGAGGCCAAAACAACACCTAACAGAGATATATGTATACCTGTGTTCATAGCAGCACAACTAACAATAGCTAAAATATGGAAGTCACCAAAATACCCATCAACAGACCAATAAATACACAAACGGTGGTATCTGTACACAATGGAATACTATGCACCTATGAAGTCCAACAATGTGGAGGCTTTTGCAGGAAATGGAAGAAACTTGAGAACATCATGCTTAGTGAAGTGAGTCAGAAGCAGAAGGTGAAACATCGAATGGTCTCTCTGATATGAGAAACCCAGATCACAACTATCTCATGAAACTTAAAATGAAAAACAAAGTGAACCAGAGGAGTAGGGTGGGTAGGGGGAGGGACAAAAGGAGAGTGGGACAGTACTTGTCGCCTTGACAAGATACGTATGTGCACAAAATGTTCAACTTCATTGTAAACCTTAAATTTTGCCCTTATACATATCAATAAAATGGGGAAAAATACTTCATTAGAAAAGCATTCAGTAAAATTACCACTAACAATCATTGCAAAAAGGAAACCTCTCAGTAAATCAGAAAAACTACAACCTGATACAATGTTTATATCAAAACAAGAACATAAATATAACCAAATAACAATAAAATGTGAAGTATTTATATTAGGGACAACCCATGTAAGATTCTTAAGAATAAATCTCATAAATCTATGTGTCAAAAAAGCAAAATTTCACTGAAAAAACTTAGTAAATAGGAAGTTAGATCATTTTAACATATCTACTTTCTTTTCATGAATGTAAATAATACTAATGTTGTGATTTGGATCTGAAGTGTCTCCCAAAATCCTAATGTGCCTATGTACTGTTCGGAGGTGGGACCCAGCCGGAAGGGGTGGATTATTTGGACTTGGCCTGGAAGGGTTGCTCCTCCTTGACTTTCTTCTGTTCTGCTGGGTCACTGAGGAGCTCTGTCTCCGGCTCCAGCCCTTCCATGTGCTTTTACCATTCCAAGCCGCCCACCTGTGAATGGACTGTGACCTTTTAAAACTCTGAGCTAAAATAAATCCTTCCTTCCTTAAGTTGTGAATGTTGGGTATTGAGTCACAGGGATGAAAAAATAACTAAGACAACTAATAAAAACCCTGTGTATTTTTATGAAGGTTGATAATAACTATTTTAAAGTTCAAATGGAAAAGAAAAGGTCAACGTATATTTACCACAAGTTGAAAGAAGAACAGGAAAATTCTACTTCACCAAATATCTAAGCTTATTGTTAATAGAAAGTGTGCTAGGCTATTTAAGACAGTATGGTACCAGTACAAGAATAGAAAAATATAACAATGCAATAGAACAGAGAATGAATAATTGTAAAACGTTATGTGATAGTGTCTAAAAACATATTTTAAAATACTGTCTTAAAACAGTTGCCTGTCTACAAGGCAAAATAAAATTACACTCCAACCTCATACCAATCACAAACATATATTTCAGACCAATTTAAACACAAAGCAAAATACCTACAAATAACTGTAAAAGATTGATAATTCTGACTACCACAAAGTTAAAAACTTTTTTAAGACAAGAGTAACTATGAACAAATAAAACAAATTACAGGTAAATAAAGCTATAGATAATGTATATAACAAAGGATTTGTGTTCAGTATATATAAAAATTCCAAATAGTGAGTAAGAGAAAGACAGCTGGTACTATAATCTAGGCGGGTCCTGAACTCACTACGTAGGCCAGGCTGGCCTCAAACTCATAATAATCCACCTACCTCAGCCTCCTGAGTGCTGGGAATACAGGTGTGCACCACCACACCTGGCTTATATGGTGCTGGGGAATTTAACCCCAAGGCCTTTTGCTTGCTAGGTAGCGCTTAAACTACTGAGCTATGTCTCCAGCCACAAGACAATCAACTCTATTAAAAAGCAGAAAAAGCTTATGAACATACCATTTACAGAGAAGAAAATCCAAATGGCCAAACAAAATAAGAAGAAAAGACACTACAAAAGACTATTTTGTGCAATCGGTTTGATAAAAAATCGAAAGTTAATATGCTGATACTGTTTTTTGCAAAGATATGGAGAAATATGAATATTTTCCAAAAATGAAATTGTGCTGATATGAACATAAACTGATATAATTTTGAGAACAAATTGGCAATATAGAATGATCCCCAACTTATAATAGCTTGACATCTTTTAAAAAAAGTTTTTTTGTGATGGTATGAAAATCATATGTACTCAAAAATCATTAAAAAGATCGCATATAATGGTCAGGTTGGCTTCATCTCAGGATGTAGGAAAGGTTCAACATCCTTAAACCTATTAATGTAATACACCATATCAACAGAAACAAGAACAAAAATCACAGGATCATCTCAATATACACTGAAAAGGCCTTGCACAAAATCTATCATCTACTGATGATTAAAAAAAAAAAACATTAATGAAAACAGGTATAGAAGGACTATACCTCAAAACTAATAATAGCTATTTATGACTAAACCACTTCCAATATCATACTAAACAGAAAAAAACTAGAAGCTTTTCCCCTAAAGTCAAAAATAAAACAAGGATGTCTACTCTTTACCCCTTTTGTTCGACATGGTATTTGGAATCTTCGAGAAATCAGGCAAGACAAAGAAATAATGGGAGTGCATATAGTAAAGGAAGAAATTAAACTATGCTTATGATTTTACAAATAGAAGACCTCAAAACTCCACTAAAAGACTCTTAGAACTAATAAACAAATTAGGCCAAGTGGCAAGATACAAAATAAATACACAAAAATCAACAGCACTTCTACATATCAACAATGAACTGAGGAAAAAATCAGAAAACAATTTTGTTCATACTAACTTCAACAAAATTGAATGCATAAGAGTCAACCTAACCAAAGGAAGCAAAAAACCTCTGTAATGAAAACTGTAGTCCTCGGAAGAAAGGGACTGGAGGGGATATTAGATAATGGAAAGACATCTTCTGTTCCTGGGTAGGCAGAACCAATATTGTAAAAATGGCCATATTACCAAAACTGATACACCGAATAGCATGGATTCAATGAAATTCCAGTCAAACTACCAACAACATTCTTCATAGAACTAGAAAAGACAATTCTAAAATTTGTACAGAACCAGAAAAGACCCAGGATAGCCAAGGCAATCTTGAGCAACAAGAGAAAAGCACAAGGTGTCACAATCCTGCACAAAAAGTTAAATTATAAAACAACAGTGATAAAAAATTCTTGAATCTGGGGGAAATGGCACACAGTTAAAGTGCTTTCCTAGTAAGCACAAGGCCCTGAGTTCAATTCCCCGGTACCATATAAAGCCAGGTAAGAGTTGAAGCATCTAAAGCAGCCGTAGCAGATTTCAAAATTAGTATTAGAATCAGCATTAGTAGTTGTAATTTCTGTGTGGTATTTCAATGGATACTTATTCTCTGAATCTTTCTATATGTATAACATTTTTATAATAAAAACTTCTTTTCTTTTGTAGCATTATTTTGTAAGTCAGACTTCTCTCAAGTTGAGACTTTTTCCTAGAAACTCCAAAATATTCAACAAGGACAAGTCAGCTATCTTTGATCTTGAGTCATGCTTTCCTCTAGGTATTACCACGGACAGTGAGTATGGTAATCTGTTCATTTCAAAGGATACAAGCCGCAGAACACTGAGGAGAAAAGTGCTATTATTCTTAAGAAGTTTAACTTCAACCATATTCATTTTAAGCTTAGGGAAAGATACCTTTTCCTTATATGCCACTGGTAATCCTCAGCCGACTTAGCTTTATCATATCTGAAGTTGGTGTCACACACGACAATGAACATCCACGGCAGCTTCCTTCCGCCGCCTCACGCGACCCCGCTGCGTGGCTGCTGCGGCTGGCTCCACCCCGGCTTCGCGCCCTGCAGTTCACCTGCCTACTAGACTGGCTCCAGCTTGACTGGCCTACTGCTTTGAAGCGACTCATTCGTCCATGCATTTCAGTGAATGTTTTTAAAAGTGACTTAATACAGTTTCCGTTTTCGTATGTGAATGAGGGTATTGAACACAGCAGCTTAACAAACTATTTGATAGTTTTAAAGTTCTGAGACAGAGCAGTTACTTTGGAAGGCTAGCAGCTCCTTGGGCAGCCTGGTTTCTGCGTTGTCCTAAGCAGGCAACGAGGAGCTTGTCATGATAGCCGCTGTTCTGGTTCTCACACGATCCTCAGTGTGAATGCTGGAATCACTGCCTAAGGGCCATTCTGAATCACATTGTGAGAGGGTTCAGGGAAGTCCGCGTAATCATCGGTACAGTTCCTATTGCCGTATGGAACATGATGGTGGGCCAGATGTTCAGGCATAGCGCCTTTTATCTGGTAGCTCTGGAGGCACCTTTTGGAAAGACTCAGGGCAAACTCATAGGAGGTTGCTGGCCACACAGGAAAACTTGGTTTATCAACTGGAAGCCTGGACTAGAGCAAATCGGAAGAAAGCCTTATTTTCCTTTTCCCCCTTGAATCTTTTCTTTTCTAATTCACTGTGTCTGCTTTATTTTATGTACAACACCTGACACATACTCCAAACCTAACTGAAATTCCTTCAAAGCAAGAAGTGCGAGACCCAAGGCTGGAGGAATTGCGCAGCGGTTAAAGCGCTTGCGTCGTAATCGCAACGCCCTGGGTTCATTCCCCAGCACCACATAAACTGGGCTCAGTGGCACAGGCCAGTAATCCCAGCACTTGGGAGGCTGAGGCCGGAGGACTGCTATAAGGCCCAAGTTAGCCTGGGCTCCAAAGGACTAGCCTGGGCTACAAAGTGAGACTCTGTCTCAAAAAAACCAAGCCAAACAAATAAAAACCCCACAACAATAACAACGACAACAACAACAACAAAAAAACCAAACCAAAAAACAAACAAAAAGCAAGGCCCACGTGACTGTCCCTGACCAATGCAATTACAGCTACTGTTCTTGTTTTTTACGACAGGCAGAAAGAGGGTAAACTGCATCTGTGTCACTACTGTGCGAAAGAAAAACTAGGTGCTTAACTATGAAACCAGACATCAATACAAACATGACAATCATTAATTAAATTTAAAGTCTGGGTAATGATTTTCATTTCTATTTTAATATTCTCAGAATCTTTCTCATTGTCAAATATTGTATTTGTAATAAAACTTTCTAAAACGGCCTTATAAATTCAAATTGGAGCCAGATGATCCCTGAGTATCTAGTAATTGCCTATCTGCTTCCTATCTCAAGAGCTGCCTTGGCTGGCCTGATCTGAAGGTGGACTGACAAACGTCCCCCTTCACACCAGTAGGCCTAGGGTGACTACTGATGCCAGGCACAGCAGAGCAACCTGGCCACAGAGTCTGCAAGCAGCTCACACTCGAAGCCTCGCTGTTTGCTTTTGTTAAATGGAGACAGCATAAACCTACTGGGCTCTGCTCTGAGGCAATACATTACGTAACACGTGGATGTGGAGCCTGAGTTATTATTTGCAGAAAATAGTTATTTTTTTCTCTACTGTCTTCTTGCATTTCTGTTGCCCAATATATTGAGCATACCAGTTATTAATATGTCCTATCTTTTCATTCATAGAAATGGTTCTATCACTACTTCACCGGGGGAATTAATTAATTGGAAGTGCTTTGCAGGCAAAAATGTGTCAAATCCAATCAAGGTTGACTTTATGTCCCAAGAGTGGCACTGCCCAGAGCAGCCTGTGAGATCAGTGAGGCTGCTTGACTATGAGATCAGACATTAACACAAACATGACAATCACAATAATTAAATTTAAAGTCTGGATGATGATTTTCATTTCTATTTTAATATTTCTCAGAATCCTTTTTATTGTCAAATATTACATTTGTAATAAAACTTTTATGTTATAGTGGAAAGGAATCTCCAAATAGAAGTAAAATCAACTGGCTCCTGCAGGGGTTTGGAATGAGAGCTGGTTCCAGATGGTTTATTATAGAGAATGCGGAGCTCTACTGCATAGAGAGCCGGAAATGCGGTGTGTGTACGGAATACCTTGGATCCCACGAAATTCTCAAAAGGAGGCAGCAGTAAATCCCCAGGTTTCTGCCACTTGCTAGGGACTCTGAAGGTCTAGTTCTGATGTATATCCTTAAAATAAATCCTCTTGCAAAAGAAACGTCAGAGGCAAATAAAACTGCTTTGATGCCCTTAGTGGGAACAGACTCTAGGTTCTAAACCTTGGATCAAATTCAAAGGAGGCAGAAAAGCATACTGCTTATATAATCTCATTGCCCTGTCTACATACCATTATCAGAAAGCAAAAATTTATCGCTTTGATTTCTAAAGAATATAGAAATATTAACATTAGCTTTGTTTCTTATTTCAAACATAATGTTTTTCGTCACTTGAAAAATAATTTGGTTTGTTCATTGCTGAGGTATTTTGGAGATGGTGGATGCTACTAAATTATTGCTAAGGATCTATGAATCATTGGAACACTAAGCCTTGGGAATAGAATGGTGTATCTTTCACATATCATTGTATTATTCTAGAAATATATGTCAAGGCTATTGTTATTATTAAAATGTGAATTCATATTAAAATTGCTGAACTGACAGTGGCTATTTGTCACGAGGTAGTCTTTTAATCAACTGCTAATCAGAGAGCACGGTTGTGCTGGGAAGCCTGGGAGCACCGGACAACTCTAGAATGGGAATTTCATTAGGTTGAACTGAAGCTCAGTACAAACACATAGTAACTTAGCAGGTGGGAGTCGAGCACACTTTACTGGTTGGGTGAGTTCATATGAGTCATACTTTTATTCTGATGAGAGCGTAATTGTAACAATGCAAAAGGAGGATCGTTTTCTGGATTAACTTCTAGGTTATATTGTTAAAAGTCACACAAGAAGACTAGATACTTGGCAGAGATTTGCTAGCTGGAGAATTGTACCTGCCCACTGGCCTACCCATGAAGAGCTTCCTCTTTCTTCCTATACAGGCTGAGTACATGGGTTATTTACCCACATCTTAAATATCTCTTGTTGGTACACACTTGTGACGAAACCATCACCACCTGTCATACTAGCAGCTGCTTTCGCAAACTTGTTCCTTCCCACCTAGCTTCTCTCTAGCTCATTTTACAAAAGGATACTTTGCAAAGTCCGATCAAATCACTTCTTCTCTAAAATGTTCGCTAGCTTCTTACTATCCTTAGAATGCAGTTTAAAAATCCTTCACAATGCTTGTAAGTTTCATCACAACCATCAGAAGCCTGGCTGCTTGTTACCTACCCTGAAGTTCTACAGGTGCTCAGCAGGCTGAGTAGGAAGCCTAGCGCTCAGTGTGCGCGTGCAGCCCGCAAAGGGGCCTCTTCACCTGGCTGATTCCCACTGCTATTTGGGAGATCAGCAAAAGTGTCACTTAGCTTTTGTCCTGGATTCCTTATGCTAAGTGATTCTCTGTATTTGATACTCCTATTTATTTAGCCCAATCAATTTTTATCATCTGTTTATTTTGACTTTCCTGTTAAAACACAAATCCCATGAGAGAGTACATTAGTTTTGCTTCCAAACTTTACTACTCCAAGTTTTGGCATATAATAGATGTCAATTAATGCTTGCTTCAAATTGTTGAGCTGGTTTTTGTATTGTTCAGTTAGAATGCTAGTATGTTTGGTTGGGACATCTTCTAATGCAAACTTATCTATCTTTAGTATTTTTTAAATCCCTTTAAAGTTAGAATTCCAGATAATTTTAAGACCACATTAACCATCTTAAATAATACCTATAATAAAAAGTCCTGTGGCTTATATATATGTATATATATATATATATATATATATATATATATATATATATATATATAATGTGTATAGACATATGTAGCATTTTATATTGCCTTTTAATTTTTCTAAAATTTTCTCTTTTTCAAAAAACTTTACAGTTATCACTCATAGGCACTTTGCTTTTTTATAATTTTAAATCCTAGATATTTTATCATCTTGGATGCTAGAATAGTGCATAGAACATCTTTTTCCAATCTTCATTTCTGAATTTTTGTTTTTTTAAGAATCTAAAATAAAAGGCTATTTGTTTTGTAATTTATCTTGTAGCTAGTCTGCTTATCATTTCATGTTAAGTTTTGTTTCTATTTGAATCCTTGGATTTTTTGTGTGAATAATCAGAAAAAATGTACATTTTAATTTCTTATGTTTGCTATGCTTATTTTGTTGTCTTAATATACTACTTTTACACAAATAATAAAAGTCTTAATCATTTCTGTGACAAGGCAGGATATAGAAAGCAAATCTGTACCTATTTATGAGAAAATTGGCTCATTGCTAGATTCTTTGACTTATAAAACACACATTACTTTAAAATTCATGTGAGAAAAATCATTGAGATTGGCCTATGACAGTGTCGAGTAAAACTGGAAGGATACTATAGGCATGCTGCTTTTTGTTTGCTTGTTTATATTGTAAAGAGAACAGTTGATTGGGAAAATTATAGAAGTGGAAAGAAGGAGGGTGAAGCTTCTGCTAGTCAGAAGGGGGACCCGGAAATGTGGGTTGCCCTGACATTCTGCTTTAACCTTACTCATTTTACATACGATGAAACGAAAGTAAATAATTTAACCAAGACGAAAAGCTAAAAACCAAGCCCAGGTAAAGAATATCAAGATTTTTTTGATATTTGCTTATGATAATATTTTTCAGAAAGGACATAATTGTTTAGAATCTTGGGCATAAATTGAAAATATTATTTTTGTGCTAATTTTTGGTTACAGTTTAAGAAACAATTTGACAATCTAACTTAAGAGCCTTATTATAACCTTGAAAATGTTGTCACTACAAGCATGGCTGAGGGTTCCAGTTTTCTCCAAGAATCTCATCTCTTCTTTCTCTGCAACAGGGATGGCAAAAATTTCTACTACATATGATTCAGTTCTGGTCAATGACATTCATGATATTCAGGTGTGTGAGGGAAGTGTCCTTCACAGAGAAGGGGGACCCTTCATCAATCTCCTATTTCCTCTTACTAGCTAGAAAGCAAATGGTGCCACACTGCAGCATATGGTAAAGGCCACCTGCTAAGGATGCCACAGCAGAAAGGCAGGAGGTGTCTGAGTCCCTTAGAACTCTGTGAAGCTTTTTCTCAGCCCTGGATTGCTTTTCCCTCGATTTCACTGTATGAATAAAAAATACGTTTCTCTCCTATTTAAGCTATTCTTATTTGGTCTTTTCTATCATTTGAAGTTGAACATAATACTGATTTGCCAAGAAAATTACAAGATGTAATGACAAAGTAGAAATACAGTGTCTTAAAGATAATCCGCCAGGTCTCCCACTAGGAAGTAAAAAATTGTGAGCTCTCAAGAGCTTTGAATTTACAGTAATGATCAGTGGCAATAATGGAGGTAATAGCTGCACATGAATACAGTGAAGAGTAGTTAGGAAGTCATGGGCTTAAAGTCAGGTGAGCTGGTGTGCCACTTACTGGCTCTGTGATTCTGGGAAGGACATTTGTCACGTAACATCTCTAAATCTTAATTTCTTCATTTTGTAATGGAAATAATAAAAATTCATAGTATGGAGTTGTGAGCAGTAGATATAAGCATAAAATAAAGTCGGTATAAATTAGCCCTATGTAATATTGATTTTACTATAAAACTACCATCAATAAAGGCAAAGCATCAAATGAAACCTGTGTGTCAACATTTATATTAATAAGATTGCCATAAAATATAGTTATCTGAATTTCACAGATGAAATGTCTTATAAAACTTCAAATATTTTGTGACAGATGAGGGTTAGAGGTTAGACCTGATTGTAGAATACATATTTGTTTTTGTGAAACCATGATGGTTTTATTTGACCAAGATTCTTTAAATCCTTAAAATGTTATTACAGATCAAATGATTTTGAAAGCATTTATTTGTCATCATTGAATATTTTTTCCTGCTTCCTGTGTCTAGCATCCTTGCTTCCTTTACCTGTTGCCCAATTAATTGCTAGTCTGGCATCTCTGAAAATGGAAAATCAGCCCTCACACTGGGTGAACCTGAGTTCTGTGGGTCCCACAAATGCTCTGCAGAGTCATGGCTTTTTTTAACAGCACTCTATACTTTCATGGAATTGCAGAGCTACTAGATCTTGTATAACAGCCCACACACCCACACCCCAAGAAAGCACCCTGTGGCTTGAGATGAGCACTTGACACACAGGTGCCTGCAGACTGTCTCATCTGAAAATCACCTCAGAGAATTTGTGTCAGAAGGGGAAGATCCTAGAGATTTACTTACATCAGAGACTCTGTGGTCTCTGTTATGCAAGTAAAGAATAAAATGAGAGATGCTCAGTTATGGAAGTAACCCCCATAATATCCTTATCAAAGAGAAACGCAGCAATAACCCTCTTGGCACAACCCAGTGACTGTAAACAAGTCTTAGTCGTGATCCCAGGAGGCTGAGTTGGAAATCCAGACCTCAGTGGATTTCCCTACAATCGATTACTTCTAACAGTCTGAAATAGATCACCCTGCTGTATTTTCTCACAACATCACATATTATCTTCTGTGGTGCATAACTGTACTTGTGATTAGATGGTATTTTGTGATTGTTTAATATCTATTTCTTTAATTAGACTCTGATTTCTCTGAGTAAGAGTCTAATGAAAGACGTTCAATGAATATTTGGTGCAAGAATGAATGAACCGATTAGAGCGGTAATATTTCATTTAAAGCTACACAGTGAACATAAGAATTAAAACACTGTGAAAATTAGTAGAAAGAGTACTGATCTGATTTGGCTCTTAGAGCTCTCATTTGTAGACTTCATGACTTTAAGCAAATCACTATGCTGCTCAGGACGGCCTCAAACTCATGACAATCTCCTTCCTCAATCTCCCAAGTGCTGGGATTACAGGTGTGCACCACCATGCCTTGCTCTATGTGTTTCTTTTTTTGATTTCTTCCTTTTCTCTTTTAAGGCAGGGTCTCACTCTTTAGTTCAAACTGTCCCTTAACTCACTATGGAGCCCAGGCAGGCCTCAAACTCACATCAATCCTCCTGCCTCAGCCTCTCCGGTGCTATCATTACAGGCATGCACCACCACTGCCAGGATATCTAGTGATAGGGAATCGAACCTAGGGCCTTGAGCTTGCTAGGCAAGTGCGTTAATTACTGAGCTATTCCTCCAGCCCCCTGACCATGAGTTTCTTAAAGACAGATATTTGTATCTTTTTTGTTCCTTTGTATCTCTGACTACACTCAATTCCTGATGTAAAGCAGAAGCACATAATAATTGTTGTACAAATGAGAAAAGAATCCTATTTATTAAGAATCTCTTGGAACAGCCACAGTGGGGCCTGAGGATGGCACACGACACAACAAACTCTGAGCACGTAAAATCGATCCTTCACAAATCTTCAATTTAGTTTCTTTTAACTAAACTCACTTGTAAGAAAAAAATCAGAAATTCACTTAAGCTAAAATGTAAACAAGTAAATTCTATCTTAAAACGCAGTATCATATTTCCTGAGGACCCTGCAAGTATACAGACTTCTGAGAGATCTATTAATGCAGTTCTGAATTTTTTTCTAGGAATTAACAGACTGGTTGGAAAAATTGGTACTGGGAACAGTGATGAAGTTGAAGATGATGATGGTGAGGATATGGCAGCAGTCATTATAAAAAGTGGACACATTAGTGTGCTGGTAACTAGTTTAGACTCAGCGCTGTTTCTAATTTCCAGCTTCAAAATGAAGTGATTGAAGTAAAGCAATTTTAGGCAGTTGCAGGTAGACTTATCAAGAGAGGCTTTCTAGACCTTCTGGGGAAAAAATGCAATTGCTTACTCCATACAACTAGCTATGACAACTACTGACTAGTTCAGATGTACTTTCTCCACAGTACTAAGTGTACTGATTCCTCACGCTGACTGTTCTCTAGAGTTTGAGTCTCTGCTTGCTAAGCAGCATGCTTAGGTTTAAAGAAATTACTCACGTTTCAGGAAGTGGGTGAAAATCTATGCAGGTGACATTGTCCAGGCTGTGCTTACAGCAGAGCATATAAAGATGTTCTGTCCAGTGGCATTTAACAAGACAGCATAAAGTAAGCTCTGAACATACACAGGATGCATATTTAAAAATTACATTCAGGAAGAATTTTGATTAAAACAGCTATGTTTCTGCTATCATGTTTTTAAAAAGTAGAACATAGGTCTTCTTTTCTTTTTCTTTTCTTTTCTTTTCTTTTTTTTGAGACAGGGTCTCACTCTGTAATCTAGGCTGGTCTTGAACACGCTATATAGCCCAAGCTGTCCTTGGATTCATGGCATTCTTCCTGCCTCAGCCTCCCAGTGCTAGAATTATAGCCATGTGTCACCACTACGACTTCATGTGGTGCTGGCGAGTCCAACTCAGGGCCTTACGCCTGCTAGGCTATCACTTTAACTGCTGTCCTATTTCTGCAGCCCCTTTTTAATTTGAGACAGGGTCTCATTCTGTAGTTCAGACTGGTCGTGAACTCAGTTGCAAGGTTGGCTTCAAAGTCAGCACAGTCCTCTTGCCTTAGCCACCTAAGTGTTGGGACTACAGGCACGCACCACCGAGCCAGCTAGTTTTTATGTGGTGTTAGGGGATTGAACCCAGGGCCTTGTGTGTATTAGGCAAGTGACCTAACTGCTTAACAATGTCCTCAGCCTGGACATAAAGAAACCAGTAGGCTCAATTAGAAAGAAATATTGAAAACTAAATTGTAGGTGATTTTTATTTTCTTTATGTTTTGTTTTCCACATTTTCTACCATGAAAAAGCATTATTCTTTTTATTGAGAATACAAAGTATTACCAAAGAAGAATGACTATCCAGCTGTCAGTGCTGTTAACCACAGAGATGCAATACAGCAGGAACTGGAGGACACTGCTGTCAGCTTGCCAGCGGCAACAGTGGTCCCCTTTTGTTCTTTCCAGAATTCCTCAAACTAGAGAAAAAAGTCTTTTGAAAGAAAAATCAGTCTCTGTTTCTTTCACTTAATTAAAAAAGAATTCTGTGCTTCTATCTAGTCTCTTGTAGTCAAGGAACTGGAACACTCTAAGAGTTACTCTGAGGTGACCTCAGTCACCTTGATGGTGCCATCCAATATCCAAATGCAGAGAAATCATTTTGTTCCTAGTTACCTACCACTGGAGTCACTCGCACAAGTCAGGGAACTAGCTGGGATAGTGTATTAATTTTTAGCCATTCTTCTAAAATACATTTCCCAATGAATTTCTATTCACAGATGTATACTTGACAGACCTACCACAAAAATCTGTGCACTCCTTACCAGCAATATCCAGATGGCATTTTAGAAAGTGTTCTCTCATACTGTCATAGAATTTAGTTCTAACATATAGTCAAGTATTCTATTATTCCACACTACTGATGTCAGATATTTTGAAAATTAAGATTTTTTTACTTCAGGGCTTCTATTTATACCCTAAGAAATAAAAATTTGAGGAATGCAGTGACGTCTTTAAATTTTTTGAACAACCTCAATCCAGGTGTAATGGCACATATCTACAAATCCCAGCATTCTGCTAAGTTATGAAGATCACAAGTTTGAGCCCAGCCTGGGAAATTAGAGACATAGTGAGACCTTGTCTCAAATTAAGAAAAATAATTAACACAAGTTGGGGTTGTAGCTCAGTGTGAAAATGCTGAATTTGTTTCTCAGAAACTGGAAATACACACACACACACACACACACACACACACACACACCCCTCTTCCCTTCTAAAACACAATTTAGACCTTAATCAGATTAACTGATTCTTACTTGTTTATTTTTAAATTATGCTAGCTCAGTGGCATAATGGTAATTATTGTTCATAGCATATAATGACATATTTTAATTCTTATATTTTTGACAGATGTCAATTGTAAAATTTTTATAATATTGACATTTTTCTTAATTTGGATTGCTTTTATAATCACAGATTTTCTTCCTTATATATGAGAGACAATACAGGACTGCAAATGCATCAGTAAGAGAAAATTCAGAGCCATGAGTCATTAGCCATTTTGGCACAATTGTAGTCAATTTTCTATCCAGAAAAAAAATATGGGAAGGATCAGTAGCCAAAGTACTCTAAGAAGTTTCCTCAAGCTTCTTGGCATATTATTCCATTTTCCCCCTTTTCCTTTACTTTAACAAAAAGAAAGGAACATTCATTGAAGACCTTGTATGTGCCAGACCGTTCTAAGACCTTTCAAATAACTGTGCTAATCCATGCCATTAATACTATACAGGGTACAATTTTCATTTTTCAAAGTTTAGACAACTTGTTCACAATGATCAGGCTTAACTCTAAAGCCACATATCTTTTATCTACATGATATTTCTGTCTAGTAAGAAGCAATTTTATATTGGACAAGATAAACTGTCCTTTTACCTCCTGAGACTAGGAGATTTTATCTAGACCCGGATTCAAATAAACCTTAAAAATAAGATATAAACATTGACTGGGCATTTAAATGGAATTAAGCATTTTTTAGTATGTTAATGGTGTTATGGATATGTTTTAAAGAGTCCTTACAGATACATATTTAAATACTTGAGGGTAAAATAACATAATGCCTCAATTTGTTTAATAACCCATTGGAGAGGGAAAGAGAGTGAGACAGAAATTAAAGTTACTGTGATGATTAAAGCAGACATAGGAGTTCGCTACACTACTCTTTCCACTTATATATGCCACACACACACACACACACACACACACACACACGCACACGCACACACACAAACACGCACGCATTCCCCCATCAAAAAACCCTGCATGTTTAGGTTGCAGATTGTAAGTGAAGGAGGATCCTGGGTTTGAATAAGATTTTTATCACTGAGTATTTGTGTGGGCTTGGGTAAATTACTTTCCTCTCTGAGACCCAATTTCTTGGTCATAAGAGAAAGCTTAGCCTCACAAACACTTACCTTGCAGAGCTGCAATGTAGGACCAAGTTGGTATGCATCCTCTATAAGTTTTTGTGTTTTTTTAAACAAAAGCGCTACTGTTATTATTATAAAGCACAAACAACCAACTTTTTTGATTTTCTTGTTATCAGAAGTAAATTTCTAATACTAACATGAGTCTGATTTGGGCTAAAGCCAACGACAAATTACAGAAATGCTACACACACGGTCTTCTCCTGAGCACTCCTTTGGAAGAAAACAACTTTCCCAGTTTCACCTGTGCTCTCTTAATGACTCCCAGGCCATTCTGCACTGTTCCCTGCTGGTTCACACCAAGCTCCTTGTAATAGCCATGGGGACAATTCCAGCCAAGGCCTCTTGTTTTATAAACAAGTCATAAGACATTGTGCATATTCCTTAAAGAACCACTTTACCCAGAAGGTGGGTTATGTAGTTGTATTCCCTCGTCACTGCCTCAAATACGCCCTATCCCAAGGGCTGATCCACAGCTTTTCCAAGTCACTTTTAAGTATCAAAGAAGTAGTTCTTTCTAGATAGTATAAAGTTCAGTCCAACTTAAATACAAACTTATGTTACACCTGCAGTTCAGTTTCTCCTTTCTCCACTCAGTTTTAAATTAGGATTTCCACGTAGCAATTGAGAACACAGATAATAAGTAATCTGTCCTGCTAGCTTTCCTCCTCCACTATCTGCTTAGCTACTTCTTAGCAGGAACCAGGGGGAGGGCAAGAAAAGAAACAGCAAAGTCTTCCTTGAGTGCTGCCCTTGTAACCTGGCCATGTGCCTGCGCTGCTTCTCATTCTCCTGGGATGTTTGAGGACTGGCACGCAATTTACTAATAGTGCAATGTAATGTTAACTTACAAACTATTCTGTCTGTTCTGTTGGTTTCTCGCAGCATACCACTTTAAAGGGGTCAGATATGCATCAGACATGTTTTCTTCTCTCAAAGAATTCATTTTAAAGGATAGTTGGCTTATACACAGTGATATAATGTGCACTCAGATGTGCTAAGAGGACAGAGATAACTTTGGGGTCAGATTACTAGGGCAGGATTCCTAAGGAAGGATCTGATTTTGATAATCAGAGGTATGGATATGACAAGCAGTTTCCACAGCCCCTGCAGAAAACTTGTTCCTATTGGCTTGCATGATCAGGCTCAAAGCCTATTCAAGACTAATATCTGGCAGACACATGCATAAGGGGGTCTTCTGTTTCCCCTGGCAGCTTTGCTATCCTTATACTATCGGGATAGACACATGCTTGCTGATTACAAGGAGAGGAAGACCCAGTTATCTTCACCTGCCTCCCTTAACCCCAACGGGACAGAAATCTTTTCTCCAAATCTTCAATGCTACAACAAAAGCATGAGCTTGTTATATATGCCTTTCTTTTTACAAAGGTCTCTGGAAATGGGAACGTACTCCACTGAGAAATGGCTGTGGGCTCAAGTTTTACAGCACGTGAGAAATCCCTACTTAAATATAGACAATACAGATACGTCTCAAATCTACAATAATTTAGAGTTTTCTGTCAAGATTATTTTACTTACAAATAATTCTTCAATCTGACTGACCTGGTAACAGTTCTGGATTTATCACCAGCTTAGTACCTGGAGAAGGGGTGGAGGTGACAGAGGACTTAGATAAGCAGGTAGAGCGTCCATGTCATATTTTGTGTCAGATCTGAATTTTGGTTCCTGAATTACTTTGTTTTTATATCAAAGGCAAACTAAAATTCTAAAACTGAATGATAATACTGTGCAATCTGTATCGTATGTTTACAATTGCCTCAATGTCACAAAAACTACTAACTACATATCATACAAATTGTGGTAAGAGAAGAATAAAACTCAGAGAAGTTAGCTAACTTTTCTGAGACTACACTGTGAGGCCTAGAGCACAGCTCTGATGTCTAACGTGTCCTTACGGAGCCCTAGGTTTGTTACAACATTATGCCATTTAACTTGTCTTTTTAAAGCAAATTTCCCATCTAAGTTCTTCTGAATTACAATGTAATGCAAATATCTGTGCTATAGTATAAGTTGCCTGTGCAAGCAGCATTGGACATAGAGAGTTAAGCAAAGCTAAACAGATACAGTGGTCAGGATAACTGTTGTGTTACTATTAATATGATGACGTGCACTGGGAATATCTATGAATGGGGCATATAATACACTCCAAATCCCCTTCCCCAGAGACATTTCTATGAAATTCTGCGTTTGTTTGTTTTTTTTTTTTCCTGTGACGGAGTCTTGCTCTGTAGTCCAGGCTGGCCTGGCCTTGGACTCATGGCAATGCTCCTGCCTCAGCCTGCTGAATGCTGGCATGACAGACATGCACCACCATGTCTGGCTTATGTAGTGCCAGGGAATTTAATTCAGGGCCTTGTACTTGCTAGGTAAGTGCTTTGAGCACTGTGCCATTCCTCCAGCCCTTCCATGAAACTCTTTGGTGAGAAATACTGTCAAAGACTTAGATGTATTTAAAGAAACAAAGTTTCAAATGTCCTTATCTTAATTTTAAACCATCTCCTATTTCAACTACGCACTTCATTTAGGATAAGGAACTTGCACTGATCTCTTGTTGGTAGTGTCCCTAGGTTCTGTTGCTCTACAAACCTACTGTTCTCTAATATGTTGCTTAAAATGCAGAAAACTATTATCATCCACGGAGACACTGAGCATGTTGCACGCATCACCCATCACCTCTTGTTCATTCGTGTCTTGGGCACCATTCTTGGCTCTCAGCCAAGGCACATCAGAGCACAGGATTCCCCAGACCCTGTCAGATGAAGGGTGTCTTAGGTTAGTGCTATCTTGAACAATTTCTGTGACATGTGTTTGTGTGACGGTATGGCTCCTTTTTCTGCCATTTACCTCATGTCATTTGATAGGCATTTACTTGATAGAGAAAGATATGTAAGTGATGGTGTCAGACTCGTGTAGTGTTTCCTGGAATTTGCACAGATACTGAAGAAGCCTTAGTGGAAAAGGTGAAGAAAAGAGAGAATGAGGATCAAAAGACGAGTAACGGTTAGCAAATTTCCTCTGATATTATAAAATCACAACAGGATCACTGCAGTGGAAGAGGACTGCTCATCAGTCACTAGACACTTTGGACAGTACAGTAGGAGGCATGGCTGAAATCAATGGAATGGCTTTTCCAAACAGGTGGAAGAATGTAGCTCTGAGCTCGGGCACTGATTCAAATTAACATACCTTGTTAGGCCTGGGATACGTGTGTGTGAGCTTCTATTTAGCTATTAGCTTACTATGATGAATACATTTAGAAAACTGCTGCAGAACACTTCCAGTTTTAAGGTAGGAGAAATGGTGGGCTGCAGACTGAAGGGGTAGGCAGGAGGAACAAGAGATAGGCAGGAAAAAAGGGGGAGGTCTTCAGGGAGGGAAGACCAATTAATGGGGATCTTTTAGATTCCACATATACATTACTATGTCAGGTCTTTAACACTCCTGTAAGATAGATACACTCCTTTTTACAAGTGAAAAAATAAGCCCCTCAAAATGAAATTAAAGGTCCTATCTAATGCTGTGAATCATCCAGGACTCATCCTCCTACACAAAGGACCTCACAATTTAGATTCATTTTTTTTCTTATGTAGATTTCAATGGAAGAAAAGGATTATTCTTTTATTCAGATTAAACATGTGATTACATTTTTTTATCAGTGAAGCAAGAAAGAGAGAGAAAAGGTGAAAAAGCTGAAGGAAAGTGAAAAGTCTCTTAGAAGAGTTAAAGACAGAAGTCATTTAGGATGTGTGTCTGTGTGCGTGTGTGTATAGCCATGAAAAGAAAAGAATGAACAAGTAAATCATGTAAGACTTCACACACATACACACACACACACACTGAAAGATTAGTCATGGAATGAGCTGGCACAAGAGGGGAAGTGTGAAGAGACTATCAAATAGAAATCCCTTTCTTGGAAGATATAAAGGATAGAAGTATTACAGTATATTAGTCAATGTTTTACAAAGTCGTAGCTCTTGAAATGACTTTTTTGAAGTTCAGTGATAAATTAAGAGGATAACTGTGGGGACAGGGCTACATTAGCTAGCTACACAGAACAATAATTCATAAATAACCTTAAAATATATTCAACAATGAAATAAATTTAAAGATGTCTTTTTAGATTCACAATCTGTTGCTCTGAATAATATACAGACATCAGTTTTCTGGTGATGATGAGGTGATGGTGGGATGGAAAGGATGCATTTAAAGAAAAAAAAAGCAAATGGGAGCAGTATGAAGCCTGAGATCTCAGCACAGGCATTAGTTTGATCCCAAAATTCTCTCTTCTAGGTACTCCTGCCACTTTTCTTGACTTGGCCTATTGAATTGCATTTATCTGTCTTTCCCATTAAGCATATATTGCTTGAGGGCTGGGACATTATCTTATTTATGTTGTTCTACAGAAACTATAGGTGATTGGCACCTTTAATCAATAAATATTTTTCTTTATCAAGTAGTTTAAGCACTGTTAACTGCTTACTGATTTTTGCAGCTCTGTTCCATATTTGTAAATTCCATTATAAGTAGAGTTATTATGACTCAGTGGCCATAGTGGTTAACGAGCTGTCAATTCCTAATAGAAGAAATGGTATTGATAAGAACATCTATCATTTATTGCAAGTTTTCAGTTGGAAGGCATTCTATGTTACATATCTAATCTATTCACTGCTCAGAAGGACGTGAGGACTATAGAAACAGAAGCTAAAATGTAAACAACTAATTCAGTGTCATTGAACTATTAAAATGGGGCTCTTGGAAGTCTTACATAGTAAAAACTAGCTTGAAAATTCTTATTTATACTTGAATTTCCTCTCATAGTTTTTTGAGACAACAGAAATATTGGCAAGGAGGGTCCTCATTTATAAACTAAAAGTGATAAAAGACAATTTTCATCGCATTCTAAGGAAAGAATATTTTTATAATCATTTAAAGAAAATCTAATAATTTACTATGTAGAAAATATATTTATTTCACTTTTTAAAAATAAACATTCTCATATGAACAAGAAAGCAAAAGTCAAATACTTTAGTAAAATATAGAGAAAACAAATCAAACCAAACAAAATTGATATTTTCCATTAACTCATGAACTCAAATGTCAAGAATTTAACCAAACAGAAGTTGCTAATTCAAAGTCTGACTTACAGTGCACTATTTGATATTTTAAAAGAAAAATATTGTATTAATATGTCTTTCACTCAACTGATAATGCTTAGTGGTCTTCAGTAGAACATTTTACTCATAACTGAAGAGTGGACTTCAAAAAGTTATACAGTTGGGCATGTTAATGCATGCCTCCAACTTGCATTAAAAAGGGCAGAGGCAAGAGAATCACAAGTTTAAGTCCTGTCTAGGCATCTTAATGAGACCCTATTTCAAAAGAAAAAATAGAAATGTCTGAGGAATAGGTAGTGCTCCCTGAGGTTTGATTTCTTGCATCCTCTCCCAGAAAGAAATATACTAATCATAAGTTAACATAAACAATTCAAAACATCAAGAATACTTCTGCATAACAGCCTACTATTTGTAAAGAACCATCAACTCCAAAAAAAGTCCCTAACTATAAAACAACACAAACATTAGGGTCTGGTTATTCATATTAGAAAAAATTATTTAGGCTTCAAAGCACATTTAACATATTATTGATTTTAAAAACAAAATCTATTCATATACAGCTCTTCAAAATTTATAGTCCTTTCGTGGCATGGTGGCACATGCCTATAATCCCAGCATTTGGGAGGCGGTGGCAGGAAGTTCACTGTGAATTTGAGGCCTGCCTGGGCTCCATAGTGAGTTCAGGACCAACCAGGACTACAGAGTGTCTCAAAAAAACCTGACAGAGCCTAAAGATAATAAATAAAAACTAAAGAAGGAAGGGAAAAACATATTTAAAGTGATAGGTTTCTAATTTAGAAAGTATTTATATAAGCAAAAATTGAGAAAAATAAAATTCATTTTATGTATCTATAATAATTGCAAATAATTTTAACTTCTTTGTTAACACTTTTACTTTTTACAAGCAATGCTTCATAAAAATGAATTATTTTTAATTAAAAGAGCTCAGCTTCCTATAAAAGTTCAGCAATTACCCTAGACTGTCTTGAGATTGATGGCCATTGGTGAATGAGAGTATTCCAAGTCTTAATTGTAATTTAGAACGAAGGGAATAGAATACTCACCAGGAAATAATACAAGTTGTCGAAAATAGTATGCACACTGTTTTTAACAAAAGTAAATGGTGTCTGCACGGCAGATCATCTGTGTCAGGACTACAGTGAAACAAGGCAGTGGAGAACTCAAGAAAAAGCCTAAGAATCACAAAAACTGAGATTTGGATGTTTTTAGTTAGCTGACAAGGGTATAGATCATTCCTTCAGTGTGTCCAAAGGTATGTTATTATTAAAGTGTCAAACTTTCTTGAGAATTAAATTTTCAGTAATTTGTTCTTCCACTCCTGTTTCATTCATTAAGTGGTTTCTGCAGCACATCTAAGATCTTTTCTTCAGTAAAGTTTTCAATGAATAAAACTGGGAAAAATTCAAACTATTTTGACTCACTTAAAAGAGCTTAAATCATCTTTAGAAACAAACTACAAACAAGAAAGGCAGTGTTATGGTCTATTCACAGTATGAACATGCTAAGATAATTTCATTTCCCAAGAGACTATTATCCAAAAAGGTGAAACATACACTTGTCATAGTCAAGATGGGTATTTCCAATTTGACTTACTAATATCAATTCTTGTAAATAGGTAAAAAATAATTTATCCTTTTACTTATTAAGAAAAGGTAGGATACACGAGTGAATTAAAAGATATTCTCCTAAAGGTAACAGAATGCCCTTACATCTTTATTAAATCTAAATTATAAAATAATCTTTAGCATTCTTTTAACAACATATATTTAAAGCAATGTAAATTACTAACATGATTGTTAGTAGAAATTTTTAATATCATTATCAAGATACATGCAACTGATTCTTACTAGAAGAAATATTTAGTTGACAAATATTATTGAGTTTTTAACTATAATAGTATAGATATTGCAGAAAGACAAAAAGGTCATTCAAATTTTTGCCCTTGTAGGCTGTGATTTCTTCAAAGTAAAAATTTTCCTAAAATCATATTTTTTTATGTATTGGAAAGATGAACTTGGTAACTTATACGGACTCCCATTAAGCTCATTTAATTTACAAATCACATGAATTAACCACTGGGGATAGAAATAAGAATTACTCATTAATTTATCTCTATACCATTTGATATTTTAGGAAAATGAATCTTTATACACACCAATGAGACGGGCAGTGTCAATTTCAACCTTAGATTAGTTGAATGTGATCTCTTCTACAGAAAGAGCCTTCCTCTTTTTCTAGGTAATCAGTTAAAAAAAACCACAAAAATTATTCATTACAAAGTAAAAAAATTTAGAATTACAATAAAATATCTTGACCTCATCGACTGGGAAGCCACGTGTGACACTGATATTTCTGCTATCCTATAGAATTCCTAGGGGAACTCCTCAACAATGTTTTGAATGTGCACCTAAGTACAACCCAAATTAAGAATCTGCACTGTGCCTAGAACAGCGTGCATGATTTTATTACTGTATACAGAAACTCCTGCAGAGGAGTGCTCTAACATTCTTAGTTGTGTTACCAATTACAGAATGTGATTCATGTATAGGGAAACCAAAGTAAAGCAATTAGCAACTATAAGCCTCTGGGTCTCTGCTGAGGCCACCTGGAAGTTCAGAATACCCTGGAATGGGATAGAAAGACCAGAAAACACAGTTAATATCAGTCACTACAGAGTATTTTTTTAAGATACATTATCTATCCAAGATAGAGCTTATCCCAGTTTGATGAAGGTCTACCAAGAAGAAAGAGGTTAGGTTACATTGTTAGTTGGTGAATATGATGGAAAACTCATCACCTGCCTTCTTGGTCTCAACTTCCAAGACTATTTATTTAGCTGCGCCATCAAATGAGACACATACTCTGACTCAGCCTTCCTATGGCCTGGCCACCTCACTCATCACGTTCCCATCTCCTACTTGTGCCTCAACATTTTCCAAATCACTGGCATTTCCCTAACGAGGATGTTTGTGGTGGTTGTGACTACATTTCTAAGGGCCCAGGAGATCATATTTTTGGAGAAGGAACAGAAGGGCTTGGATTAAAATGCATAGAACTTTACTGTATAGGCATTCGGGAAGTTTTTAATGGAAGAAAGGGGAAAATGGAGGAAGAAAAGGAAAAAGGAAGGAAAGAAGGGAGAGAAGAAGGAGGGAGGGAAGGCAGGCAAACAGCCCATTAGGCAAGCCATGCTGGCTGTGGTGTAGCCCCAGTCCAGCTACTCAATGAAACAAAGCTGCATGAAAGAAGAGACTGTTGCCTACAGAAAAGATGGGCATGTGTTTTAAGGCTCTGAAGGGTTTTAAAAGCTTCCCCACCCTGCTCTACAGCACCACTTCAGTTTAAACCCATAGGCATTTTTCCTGCGGCCTTCCTGTTCTCTCTCTTTCCCTTCTCTGCAGGCAGCTCCATCCGCAGAATTTCCATGAAGGTTGGAGACAGGCATCTTTGACTTGGGTTCTACATTTTAGTCAGCAGAAAGCTGGCGAAGCCCGCTGTGCATTTACACTGCTGTTTTCTCACTCCACTGGGTCCTCGTCCCTGTGGCTGGGCAGTTTTGGAGGGTCTAGCTGGGCAGAAGGGTAGAGATGGCACCTGCAGCACTTCTGAAGTCTGGATTTTCTGAAGATCCTGGGGAATATATCAGAGAGGGATAGAGGATGGGCCCTGGGCATTCTCACAAGGGGGCTGCTAGCACCCCTTTGCTAGTGTTCCCCTAAAATTCTAGGGCTCCCCCAGTATCGGGATTCAGATGCAGAGGATGCCAGCAAGGCAGAGCAAAAACTAATAATGTGAATGTAGGAGAGGTGAGGGGCTACTGGAAAAGAGACAGAGACCTTACAAAGAAGAGAGAGGAGAGGAGGAAGGTATGAGGAGGCCCTGAACGACCTCACAGGATGTGCTCAGGAGCAGGCATTTATTTGAAGACTGCAGCAATGGCACTGAAGATGCTGAAAGCTGCAGAGACACGGGAATATTTCTACCTAGCATTACTTTCTACTTGCTTATTCTGTAAACTAAAAGTTAATTGACTGTTCTCTAGCTCCATGGTTCTGAGGCTCAATTTTCTGATTTGTAAAACAAGAGATTTGGACCAGAGGCGTTACAAAGTCTCCACCTGATCTGACTTTCTGTGACTGTCAGTCTGTGAGCCTGGGGTTCTGAGACCAACATCCATGCGCTTTAACACCTAATTCTTCCCATTCTCCTCCACCATTCATTTATCAGTGCAGAGCAACACCTGCAATGTTCATTGATCTAATGCCAAGTCTCAGCGATGACAAGGGATATGGCTGACTGGTGACAAGTGATTGGTGTTTCTGCTGTGGAAAAAGGTGGGAAGCAAGGGAGAAGGCTGTAGGCATGGACACTGTGCATTTCCAGGGAGAAACTATATGCAAATTTTCAATTCAAGTTCCATCCATGGTACATAAATTATAAATAGTTGGGCTGATGTAAGGGTGCCAAGGACCCAGACCATCCCTTCGATTTTAGGGGAAATTTGTCTCATTTCACCACAGAGGTTGATCTGCTTCTCTGTGAAAGCCCAACACACACTCGCCCTGCTCTTCTCTTGCCTGCCCCCCTCTCGCCATTCTGCCAAACTGCTCCAATGCAGCATTTTCAGAAGCGACTGAGCATCCAAGCTTTAGGAGAGCACACGCACGCAAGCCAGGGGCTCAGCGCTGCAGCAACCCCTCCCCCCCAAGGGTAAGAAGTTCAAAGGAGAGCGGTGCTCACAAGAGTGTAATTTTGAATTAGCCTCAACCTGAAATTTTAAAAAATTTCAGGTGTGTTCACAAGAGTGTAATTTTGAATAAGCCTCAACCTGAAATTTTAAAATTTTTTTTATTTTAAAAATTAGCATGTAGAAACAAAAGTCCCTAGTGTTTCTTTTCTGCAAGTGAGGAGTGACACGGGGATAGCCTATACTTTGTTTCTCACACCCACCAGCATTTCCATTTCATTTCTGCCCCCAAAATATGGACAGGAGGGCAACTCTAGAAAAAAATGGATGCTCACTCTGGCATTGCCCAGGGCTGAGCTCTCTTCGTCTCCTGGCCTGTAGGGAGCATTTCTAGCTCCTGGCATCTCCCCATATACATTCTCACACCTAGACGGAGAATATGCAGCATTCTGTTTTCACACGAGGTTTGACCTTGCAAGGACCCTTTTGCCACTTTCTGGACAAGGAACAACCCAGTTTAACTCCAAACACAAAATGACCTTTTCTCCTTTAAAGAAACACAACCAAACATAACGCATCTGGCTTTGCACCTCTGGCCAGGCATTCCCGAAGGGGAGTATGGAAGGAAAGGCAGGGAACTACTTTGAGTCTGACAGCTCCCATTCAGCCGCTCTGAATCTCACTCTGCTCAAAACCGATGTGGGGTAGAACAGCTTCCCCCTTTTTTTTTCTTTTCCTTTTCTTCTTTTTTTTTTTTTGCCATTCACCATTGTGACGAAAAAAAAAATCAAAAAACGAAAAAAATCATTTTTAATACTAAGAAATGTGTTTATTTAGCACCTCTTTGGATTTCCCCATAGTTGTTTTTATATTTTATGATAAATAATAATTACGTTCATCCTTGGGAACTAGTACATCTTAATCCTTAATCCTATCGCATCTTAATCCTTTTACTTCCTCTTCCTCTCTCCGCCCCCCCCCCCCACCATGTCCTAGGATTTTTAGACAGTAACGTTCTGTTTAGCCTGATGTCCACACCAATCCCGTCCGCTCGGTTTGATGTAGCACACACCTTTGCTTCTCTTCACGGTCAGAAAATGGTGCATAAACCCCAAGCCCGACAGGTTTGGCACTGGATTGCAACCGCTCAATAGTTTCGTCTGCAGCCGGAAAACTTCATAATCGGTCAATTAGCTGCTGAAACCTGCCTAAGGAAATCTGCTTATTTATAGACTTACACTAAAAAAGCATCCCGCTTTTGCCTGTTTTAAATCTAGTTGAAGACAATCCCCAAAACACGCCGCATATACACATTCCCCTCCCCCACCCCATTATTCCAGATCGCCCATTTACCAGCGCATTCAGACCACCGTCATTAACCCAGGCAACGGTCACCATTCATTTAGACCCATCAGTGCAAGACCTGCGGCAGGAGCCAACGCGTCGCATCTCCCTGACAACTGGCTGCGCTACACATGCAGAAACGCAACGAAGATTGTATTTTCCACTTACAGTTACAGCGCTGCGCAGGTCACTTAACGAAAACGACACAACTCAACAGTTCTTCAAAAAAGATACATATATATGTACGTATACATATATATGTGTTTAATTCAGGGAGCTGCGAAGTCGCCTCTGTGGGTGCTTCTCTCTCGCTCTTTTCCTGAGGTCTCCACCGCTTAAACGCCTCTGGGATCGCGCCTTGCCAGCCCAGCCGCCGCCGCAACACTCTCGGGAGAGTCTCGGCTGCAGATTGGGAATCCCATAGAAAACCTAGGGTCCCTGGAGCTTGGTGCGCAGGCGCGCGAGCCTCCACCTCCCCGGCACCCCCACCCCTTCGCCCGCCTCCCGCCGGCTCCGCAGCCCAGCCCGTAGATCTGGGGAGCTGGTGTCCAAAAGCCGCCCGGCAATAGCGCATGCTCTGTTGGAGGAACTCCGAGTTGGTGCGGGTGGATCCGAGTCTCCAGATTTTAGCAGAAACTCGAAAGGAAAGATTGGAAAAAGAAGCCGGGCCGCCGAAGCAGCTGGCACCTGGCCTGGCGCGAGAACGGATGGATGGGGCTCGCCACGCCCGCAGACGCCCAGCGCGGCGGCGGCCACCCTCGGCCTGCCCGCCGGGTGAAGGAGAAATCTGCAGAACTCTCCGGAGACAGCCTTCCCCGCCGGGAGCGCGCTCACCTGGCTTAAGGAGGCGCGGCTGTGGCTTCCCTTTCCGTAAGGCGATTTCATCCCAGGTTCTCACCGGCTGCGCCAGCACCTCACGCCCACGAGCGACGTGGTCCAGAACGAGGAAGGAAAAATATGTGTTGCAGGGAGCCGGGCCCGGGGCTTCATCCCTCCCGTGTGTGCTTTGGGCAATTCATTGTGACAACCACGCAACGAATGCGTGTTAAGCACCTTCTGTATACACAAAATCAACGTTTAGGGAACATCGATTTGCTTGGGGCAGCGGGAGGGATCCAGACAGTGAGTGAATCATCCTGCAAATCAAGTGTTGAAGGATCAGGGCGTGGACAGGCGAGTTATAAAGCCCCCCTTTGGGTCGTTGAACACCTACGGCGCTTAACAGCCCTGCTCTGCTCCCCAGTGGCCTGCCAAAGCCTAGAATACTTGGCAAGGAGTAGTACCCAGTACATGCTGGTCGCTTCTCTGCCTGGAAAGCAAGAATTCCCAGATGTTCCCAATCTGATCACTTTCCCCTAGTGTGTATGTTTTGCACATTTACTCATTCACCAGTTATTCATCGAACCATTGTCCTGTGCTTTGAGAATAAAAATCCCCCCTGGGTTTAAATTCAGGTATGAGTTTTATTTATTTTTATTTTTTTTTTTTTAAAAAGACAGCTCTTGGGGATGCAATGAAGATCAGGATTCTCCTTGAGCAGAGGGCTTTACAAATTGCACAGCGTCTCCCCAAACCATATCACGTTCCAGAAAACTGGGGAGTTGGCCTTCTGGCGCTGTGGACCCCCGAGGAGCTACGGAGCCAGAGCTTTGCACGTGCAAAGCTCCGCGGCCAGGAGGCAGCTGAGCCCCTCGGAGAGGGAGAGCCAGGTGCCAGTGCTCGAGAGGCAAAAGAAACTCTGCCCGACGAGTATCTGGCAAAGGAAGGTTCACACTAGGTGAGGGTCTGGGATGGCGGCCACCCTGTCCTGGGACCCCGGTCCAGCCGGGCTTTTCCGCCGGGCGTTGGTGACCATGGAAACCCGGAGTGCGGAGCCGCGCAAAACGTGCGGACACCGGCAGCTCCAGCCCGGCGCGCCAGGCCGCCGCAGTGCGCAGGACGCCGGCTCCATTGCGGCCTCGGCGGTGGGGAGGAGGCAAAAGTCAGTTCTAGATAGGTCAATTTTGTTGGCTTTCAAATCTCTCTCTTTTGGATTTCCCCCGCTAAAGCGTCTTACCCCGTGGCTGTCGGGAGAGCAGACTGCTTCTGCACTGCAGTCCCGTGGATGAAAGGAATCATAATGCCATTTTTCGCTTTAACAACGTGCAGCAATATTGTGCCTTAGAGGTCTCTTTGCTAACAATATTCTGATTTAGGTAACTTTCATTTGATGGTTAGGAGAAATTTACGTTGATATTTTAAACTGTATGCTTCACGGAATAGATTCCATTGAATGTGTGCACTGTCATAAAGGTACTTTAATCCAAGTAGGCAAAGACAGACAGACAGACAGATAAAATGGCACTTGCTCCGTGTCGTTGTTTGGCATTCTATATGTGATATCTTAAATTTTAATCTCCAGTCATTATTTAGCTTTATCTTCTTAAGTTTCTAGTATGTCATCTAAAAATTCCAATTCTGCTTAGTCAAGGTTTATGTGTTGTGCAAAGTCACAGTGGGAAAATCTACTCTAAAAGACATGCAAGGTACGTTAGCATTTAACTAACTGGACGTAAATCTCTTCCTTAGATTGGTAGCATAGACTCTGAGAGAGGGATGTGGCAGGGACACTGGAAATTGAGCAGGCGGATGTCCTGCCCTCGCTCCTGCATGTGCAGGTGTTACCAGTGATCACAAGAGAGCAGAGGTTCTTCTGCCCAGTAACACTTGATGCCCAGGGACAGAGGGACTGGAGTCCTGACCGTGTTCAGTGAAGAATGCCATCAGCTTGAGTTGTCCTGTCCTAAGGCCACTTTCCCAACACCACCCAGTGCAGTTTTCACACGTTCACACCCTGACATATTTTGAGGAGGAGGTGCAAGCAGTTCAGGAGAGAAGGTTGGAGGGAAGGAGTGGCTGTTTTCCCCATGTGCTAGGTTAAATCTCCAATTGACTAGAAACACACTTAAGCAGGCATTGTTCTTTCTGGCTTTCAGTTGCAAATTGTAGATATAGATTGATAGGTGACAGATGCCAGGTGATATCTTCTGGGCTGACCTGCGTTGGAGAGGGGTGTTGAGGAAGGTAGCTGGAAGTTCAAGCCTACCCTGGACAATTTAGCCTTACTCTGTCACAGAAAAAAATGGTGGGAAGGTGGTGGTTAGGGCTAGCTCAGTGTGAAGGCCCTTGGTTCTATCCCTAAGTATGCCACAAACAAAATAGCCCAACACAGCATAAACACTCACACACACACACACACACACACACACACACACACATGCACACGCACATGCACACACACACGCACATGCATACACACGCACACACATTAAAAGGAAAAAGAATTTATCGGAAGCTAGCTCCAAGGAGAGAGAGGAACCCATTTGCTTGAAAGTGTACAGATGTATAAGGGTCTTAAATAGTTGAGCACAGAAAAGGGGGAACACAGATAATACACACCTCCATGTTTGCTTTATCACTTCTAGTCATCCTCAGCTCAACTTCTCCTTTTTGTGGAACTAAAATTGAACCACTTAAGGCTATCAAGGGCACAATCTATCACTTCATCTGAATTATCAAATTTATTTAATATTATTTCTCTATTAAATTTACTTTTCTATCTTCAATGTGATAACTAGATCTGTTATCAGACAGGGTCCTGGGAAGTCCCCAAAATGGAGACAGAGAACCTTGAAAGACTGATGGTTTGCTGACTTTTGACACAGATAACGAATGTTTAGGGCACATCAGTAGAAACACAAAGAAAATCATCAAGAGAAATTTTAAAAGTGCACACTCAAAGAAACAGAGTATGGGTACCTGAAGACAGAAAGGTTCTTTTTACCTTTAGTGGATAATATTATAATACATTATCATGGGGTTTAACATTTGTGTACATAATGTAGACTGACTGACTCAAGCTTATTTACACACCTGCCATGCAGATACTTGTCATTTATTCCTGTCTAACTGAAATGTTGTGTCCATCTATCAATAGCAAATTGTATTCTTCAAATAAATTTCTAGCCTTATTTTAACTTTCTTCCCAGATTAAAATAAGCAAAATCAAAAATAAATTTAGGTACACATAACTCCATTTAATATTGCCACCTACTTTAATTGTGGCATAGACAAATCAAAAACTGAGAATAATAGTAAATGAAATGCCAGTTGTAGAAGAGGTCTAAGCTTGTGAGTGCACTATAATATTATTTAAAATGTTTGCGTATAAAGTATGTGAGCCAAGAAAGGTAAAATGTAAGGCGTGAGAACATTTAGGAAATTAGAAGAAAAATTAAGAGCTTGAAAGTCATCTTTCATAATAAAATTTTAAAAATCAAAATTTGAAAATGAACTTATACTCATTTAAATTTGTAAAGAATACTAATTATAATTTCTTAGTTAGGTGAAGTGCCTTTATTCTAAAATTTAAAAATATTAATCCTCACAGAGATAATGCATTATGTGAGATATTATGTATATTCTCTTTGTCTTAGTTACTTATTTGTTGCTGGGACACATTACCCAACACCCACAGTTTAAGGGAAGAAAGGGTTTGTTTCTGTAAATTAGCAGGTATTTTCAACATTCAGTCGTCGCATTAACTTGAGTGATTCGTGCACATACATATTGCATGAACTTCACATTCACGCCTCCCCTCCCACCCCCTCCTACTTCCTTCCACTTCCTTGTTATTCCTTCTCTCTTCCCACAAATTCATCTATCTCCCTGCTTCCTTCTATCTCTCTTGGTGGGCTTTCTCACATGTTTGTACTTTGGATTTCTAATGTTAGGGAAACCATGTAGTATTTAGTTTTCTGGGTCAGATTCACTTCATTAAGTATAATGGTCTTGATAAAATTCATTTTCCTGTACATGACTCAAATTTATCTTTTTTATATCAGAGTAGTACTCTATAATATATGTATACTACATTTTATTTACCTATTCATTCTTTAATGGACATTTTGACAACATACATGCTTTAGTGATTATGAATTGTGCTATCTCTGTTATCTCTGCTACATGATGCTACTAACTCTTTTGAAAAGATGCCTAAAAGAGGTATAGCTGGGCCAAATGGAATATTTATTTTCAGTTTTTTTGAGGAATCCCCACACTTACTTCCATAATGGTTATACCAGTTTGTAGTCACCCTGGCAATGTTGAAGTGTTTTTCCTTTCCCACATCCTCACAAAGACCATTTTTTTTGAGTTATTGCCAAAGTGTTACCAGTTCTAGCACTGCTAAAAAGTCCAAGTCCAAAGTCTCTTCCAAGACTCAAGGCAAACTCTTAGCTGTGAAGACCAGTGAATATTAAAAAAGTTAGATACCTCAACCAGTACAATGGCACAGGGTAAATATTTCATTATAAAAGGGAGGAAAAGAAGGGTAGAATGCAATTGGATTGAAGTAGGGCTGAAAAACAGCAGGACAAATGTTAACTCCTCTAACTCTGTTAAATCTTATGGCTTCGTGTCCATCACCTTGAGTAAACTATGGTGAGACCAAAAGTCTGGGGTAATTCGACCCAACTGTTGTTTCCAGCTATAATCTCCATGGCCTCTCTTTTGGGCTGGCTCCACTCAGTCTGTGCCCTACCTCTGCAGACCATCCATGTTTCTAGCATCTCCAAATCTCTGGTTCTCCACTGTACTTTCAGCTTCACCTTTACAACTCTAAGCACTGTCTTCTAAGGGATGCAGTACCTGGCTTCTAAAGACTTGTGAGATCTGAAACGGAAGCCTTCCTGACTTCACGATTTGTCTTAGTTACTTTCTCCATGCTGTGACAAAATACCCAACATTTACAATTTAAAAGAGAAAAGATTTATTCAGGTCACAGTTTCAGAAGGTCTCTCTCACACTCAGTCCATTCACGAGGCAGCTAGCTATAGTGAAGGCTCATAGAAGAGACAGAGGCTGGAGAGCTGCTCACCCCATTGCAGATAGAAGCCAGGACAAGCGAGAGCAAAATGAAGTCTGCACATGGGGCTGGAGCTTTCCTGGATGAAACTGTAACAATGTTTCTTCTCCTTAGTTCAGAGTTACCAGTTGAGTTCACTCTCCCCAAACAAGGTGGGTGTCCTTCCTACATTTCCTTTTCCACAAGTCAGTAATAACAAACACCTGAAAGTTCTGCCCTGGACACCTCCAATGGCAACAAATTGGCACAATCTTTCCATATCAAAATCAAGCATCTGCACCTCTTAGCCAACCCCTGCTTCCCAATAACACACAGTTCCAAACACATGAGGCTTTGAGGGACGCTCAATGTTGGGGTCTTCAGGGCCCGAGAGCCTCAGCATCACTGACCTTGGCCGAGTTCCCACCTTCCCATGAACAAATGTTACTGCTTGTAATTTAAGCCAGGTGTTGTTTTGCTTAAACCCCTGGAATTGCTCCTTATCTCATCCTCCTTCCTCTACTCTTTCCCTCCCCGTAGGCAACACCACGCTGATTGGCCCAAGGTAACTACCTCAGTCTATTTAAGCCCCTGTACTCCCTAAATAAACCTGAGAGGGCTGCCCCTGAATCCTCTCTCAGAGTGTGTTACTCTGTGGTCCGATCCCTCCTCGGCTGTTCCCGGGGTCCCTGCGGGACGGACACCACTACATTTGGCGCCTGGACAGGGACCTGAGGCAATCGGAGAGATGTGAGGCAATCAGGTTAAGTGCTGGATGGGACCCCCTTGTCTCATGGGAAACATCCTGTTCTCGGGGGGGTTTCGACAAATCTAAGGGTGAGGGCTCCTCGGTAACTGAGGCTGCCCACAAAGGGGATGACGACAAAGCTTCTCCTTCTTCTGCTCCCCCTCCATATGCCCCCAATCTATCTCCACTGCTTTGCCCTTGTTTACTGCTTGGGCGTCGCCCCCACTGCCCCCTCAGCCGCCTGCGTTCCCTGAGCTCCGGGCTCCCCGCCGCACCCTGCAGCAGGCCTTTGTAATTCCAATAGGCCGAACTTGCCCGCGGCTCCTTCTCTCCAGGCCTTTCCAGTGAATGTAAACCCCACCCAGCAGAGACCTTTACAGTGGCATCCTCACAATTTTGATACTCTTAAAAACTTTAAAAAGGCTGTTAAGAAAGATGGCCCTAGAGGGGCATTTGCTGAACAGCTGCTGGAATCTATTTCCATTGAATTAAACTGCCCTCAGGATTGGAAGGACTCATGCCTAGCCGCTCTTTCTCCTTCCACCTATCTTAAGTGGAAGGCCTTTTTCTATGATGAATGTGAACAAGAAGCTGAGAGAAATAAAATAACGCACCCTTCTGGGGCAAGGAGGTGTTACAGGGTGAAGGCCATTTCAGTGACCCCCAAATACAAGCCACGATCACAGGTTCTTACTTTGACCAGGTCCGCATGTGTGCTTTTAGGGCATGGCGCAAACTCCCTGCAGAGGGTGGATCTCAGTCTCTGCAAGGCCTTAAACAAAAGGCTGTAGAAGATCTCACTCCGTTTATAGACAGGGTCACCAAAGCCCTTGAGAACAGAATTACTGATCAGACTCCCCGGCCATTTTAATTAAAGAACTCGTCTGGGAAGGTCTTAACAAAGAACATAAAGCTGCTGTTGTGCCTGTTAAAAACAAACCTTTAGAGGATTGGATTAAAGCTGCCCAAGATCTTGGCACAGCCACATTTGGGGCCTCTTTAACAGCCTCCGCTTTGGCGGCGGCGCTTCAGCCGGTGCTTAAGACAGACTTACCGCACAGTCAGGCCACTGTACCCTGGCCTACTGCTGCTCTCTGCTGGCATTGCGGCCAACTGGGCCACCCTAAGAGAAACTGCCCTCAGTTACCTTCTGTTCCCACTGATTCTAAAGGGCGACCCTCAATTGTTTGTCCCCACTGTAAGAAGGGGTTTCATTGGATGAGAGACTGTAAATCTAAATACTCTGCCACAGGCGAGCCTTTAAATGGCTTGCGGGACGCCTCCTGGCCCGACCCCAAGGGAGGAACATTCCTTTTCAAATCAAATGGACATAAAACAGTCTGGGGTCTTTTGGACCATTCCCATGGGTCCCCAAATTAAGCCACATATTCAAATTAAGATTAACAAAAAGATTTTTAGAAGTATTGCTGACACTGGTGCTGATGTTACCTTGTTAAGAGAGGAAGAGATTCCTCTAGATTGGGAGACAGTTCCTGGCCCACAAGTCACTGGTGTAAGTGGGCTAACTGATAGCAAGTCCTTAAAAAACCCTGTCATTTGGGAAGATACTGATGGTAACAAGGGGTTAACACAGCTCCTGATAGTGGCTGGTCTCTTTCAAAACTTAACTGGCAGGGATTTTCTAGCAAGTGCTGGAGCAATAATCACTAGTGATAAAAAAAAGCCCTTTATGGTGACAGGTTTGAGGATCAGCTTACTAACCCCATGGTAAACACCTTTCCAGAGCACCCCAATCTTAAGGGCCACTGCTCATTACAACAAATACACCCTTCCTGGCAACTTTAAAGTGTGTCCTATTAAATTACAATGGACAACAGACACACCCATATGGGCCTATAAGCCAGGCTAAATTGTCACATTTAAAGGAGCTAATTGATGAACAGCTCAACTCAGGTCATATAGAACCTTCCATGAGTCCTTACAATACTCCCATATTTGTAATCCAAAAAAAAAAAAAAAAAAAAAAAATTCAGGTAAACACAGGTTAGTACAGGATATAAGAGCTATTAATGTTACCATGAAAAAATTGGGTTCTACTCAGCCCGGTCTTCGCTGAGCTACTGCTATTCCGGAAGGCTTTATTCTGGATTTAAAGGATTTCTTTTTTAGTATTCCTCTACATGAAAAAGATAAGAAAAGATTTGCCTTTACTGTTCCTTCTACTATCCATGCAGTGCCAACACAACATCATCAATGGAAGGTGTTGCCACAAGGAATGAAAAATAGCCTGATCATTTCTCAGATATTTGTTTATCAAGCAGTCAAACCACTTCTTTCATGACCTCAATTACATGTTATTCATTACATGGATGATATGGTGGATTTTTTGACCCAGCCCACTGCCTTTTCTGTAACGAAACAGGCCAAACAGTTACATCTTAGGTTCCACCAATCTGCCAAAAGCCTCCGTTTACTTTTTCCAACCCTTCCTATTGAAACGTGCAAACAAATTATTAGAGACTGTCAAAGATGTGCTCCCCTTCTGCCTTTGGGTCCATTACAACCTCCAGGGGTAAACCCAAGAGGACTTAAGTCCAATGCTTTATGGCAGATAGATGTCACTCATCATGTTCCTTTTGGTAAATTAAAATATGTCCATGTCACTATAGACACCTTTTCTGGTTTCCTGATTGCCTCTGCAGCTTCTAGGGAGTCTACTGAACATGCAATATCTTATCTTTTAAAATGTTTTATGATTATGGGTGTCCCACTGTCTATCAAAACTGATAATGGCCCTAAATATAGCAGCAAAGGATTTCAAAAGTTTTGCTCCGATTGGAATATTAAACATATCACTGGGATACCCTACAACCCACAAGCTTAAGGTATAGTAGAGCACTGCCATAGAGACTCTGTTACTAAAACAGAGGGAGGAATATGCCTCCCCCCATGATGCCTTACACAAGGCTCTCTTTAAGCTCAATTTTCTTACTTTCCCTAAAGATTCCTCAGAAATGCCTGCCCATAAGCATTGGGCCCCGTTAACTGGACCTTCTGTGCTACCTTTAGTGGCCTGGAAAGATGTTAAAACCAATTCTTGGAAAGTGCCAGGTGCATTGTTAACTTCTGGGAGAGGTTTTGTTTATGTGTTTCCCCAGGATGAACCACAGCCAATCTGGGTCCCTGACCAGCTCATCCGCCCCGGCTCTCCACAACCACCCACTGAACACATGAAGCAACTGACACCGGAGGAACAACAGAGACTTCCCCGACACAAGAGAGAGCTACCCAAAGGAAAACAACATAAGGCCACGTGGGGTGATCTCAAGAGCCCCATGGAGCAGGCCGTGAGACTCGCTCCTACTTCAGGACCTGTATCTGGCCCAATGATGGTTGCTCTTCTTTGTGCAGCTTTAACAGGTGATAGTAAAGCCAGACAGTGAAATGAAAGACCTAAGACTGTCCCATGGTAGGGATGTATAAGTAAAAACACTGTTTGGACTAATATAACTGGGACTTCTCGCTATATCTTGGACTGGTAAAATCCAATGGACATATCCTCTTATACTTCTTCCTCGACCACTTCCCCCTCCAGTGTTGCAGAACATGCACTGTCAATGGGAATGTGATGGTCAGATTTTGGACAGAGACAATTATATATTTGAAAATTGGGAGTGGCTATGGATGAGATAGAGCCTCATCCTGCAAATATGCTTATAAAGCAAAATGTCACTGCTTGTGTCAACACCCCTTATGTATTGTTGGTAGTGCTGCCGATATTCTTAATCAGTTAAAAAATGTTTCCCTCCTGGCCAGATTTTTCCCACATGTTATATGGGTTAATTGTGCTGGGAGAGATGTTACTGATTTTATGTTTGATTTTTTTCTTGCATTGCTCACAGTGGAATGGAGGGTTTACAAACTCTGGCCACTAACATCATGGTCTTAAGCTACGTGGCAAACCCTCTGGTTTTGGTGTATAATCAGGCTGGTAGTCAGAGACGGGTAAGATTTCTCTACAGTCAGGATAACCTAAGACAGGATGCATGCCATGCTGCATGTAGTCCAATGACGGGTGAGTCCTAGCTGTGAGGGGAACAACCTAAGGCAGGCACAGTCTTGCACCGAGAAAGCATTGCTTTAAAAAATAAAAAAGGGGGAGATGTTGGGGTCTTCAGGGCCCGAGAGCCTCAGCATCACTGACCTTGGCCAAGTTCCCTCCTTCCCATGAACAAATGTTACTGCTTGTAATTTAAGCCAGGTGTTGTTTTGCTTAAACCCCTGGAATTGCTCCTTATCTCATCCTCCTTCCTCTACTCTTTCCCTCCCCCTAGGTGACTCCACGCTAGTTAAGGCCTTGCTGATTGGCCCAAGGTAACTACCTCAGTCTATTTAAGCCCCTGCACTCCCTAAATAAACTTGAGACAGCCATCACTGAATCAACTCCCAGAGTGTGTTACTCTGTCGTCTGATCCCTCCTTGGCTGTTCCAGGGGTCCCCATGGGACGCAGACTCCTACAACTCAAGATCCAAACCATAGCACAACTCTTGCATTTTGCATACCTATGAATTCATAGCACGTGGTTGACATCAAGGTCTGCCTCCTTGGATCATGGTTGCAGCAGTCTCCTAGTGCCCGGATGGCTGAACTATGGGTTGTTGAACTTTGGCAAATTTTTCTCTCTTGGGCCTTACAGGGTACCCTTGGGTACTCTTTTCAGAGCAAAGTCTTTTGCTTTTACACCCTTGAACTAAACTGTTCAGTCTTACAGAATCCTGAGATGCCCTGAAGGCATCTCTTAGTTACTTTTTTGCTGTGACATCCACCTGACATCCACAACTTTAGAGAGGAAAATTGTATTTTAGCTCACTGTTTTAGAAGGTCACAGCCTGTTCAACCAGTGGGCAGCTGGGAAATGGTTAAATCACATGACGGGGCTGGAGCTGGGTCCAGGGCCAGAGGTGGAGCTGGAGACAGAGCTCGTCACTGCCATGCAGAACAGAGACAAGTCTGAGAGGAAGGGCAGAACCAGCACATAGCCCTGCAGGTCAAGCCCCAAGCATCTGCCCTTGCAGCCACATTCCGTGCCCTAACAGTACACATATCCATAGGCACATGAAGCTTTTGGAAGACACTCCAAATCCAAACCAGAGCAGCATCTTTTCTGTAGTCCTGATTCCAAGTACTTGGCTTCTTTTTAATGCCAATTTCTTCAACAAACATGAATGCTTCTGCTCCAACCTTATAATGACTTTCTTTCTTGCAAAACTGCGAACTCTTTGAATCTTTTTCCTTTGTCCTGCTGTTCAGTGTAGAGTTGTTTCAAAGAGCAAATAGAACCCATGTGACAGCTTGAAGGCTGGGATTCCTTGAAATTCCCTCCATCAGATTAAGTAGTCAGTTGCCTTCAATCTATCTCAGTTTCAGGCAATGTCTCAGGATGGGGCAAAATGCCAACACACTTTTTGACAGAGCATAACATTCATGGTTTCTAGATCGATTGTCAATACATTTCTCTCGTTTACACCTGAAACTTCTTGAGCCAGGCCCTTTGAATCTACCCTTGTTTTGGCATTCTGGTTTTCTGAGATCTGACCAGAATCGCCCATCAAGCTTGGTTGACAGCATTCACTACCTGGCATTTTCAAACTTCTCCTGTGAACTAATTCCAAAGGCTTCTAAAATACATGCTCCAGTAAAGTCACAGCGATGGCTCCTTTCATGATACTAATTCAACCCAGTTTCCTGAGATCACAGTCTACCCATTGGTGGCTGAAAATGGTGGGAAGGATCTGACAGAGATCAACTACTCAGGGCATTGTAAGAAGAATGATGGAGGGCCTCCTGAAGAAGCTGGTACAAGAGCGTGTGTCGTTCCCGGACACATGTCCCATACCATGTTCCTGCAATCTACCACACCCCTTTAATTCACCACATGCCCTGCTCCACGCCTCCTGATTGGGTTCCGTTTTCTAACAGCACATGAAATCAATAGATAGTTCACAACATCCAAACACACGAGGCTTTTGTGGATATTCTACATCTAAACTGTAACACTTTTTTATTCTACTATTTTTAAATATATGCACGGAGCAACAAAACAACATCTTTGTAGTCAAATAGGAAGTTATATGTAGAATAAAATCTTACAGTGATTTTTATGATACATAAAAGTTTCATTGTATGTGTTTGTACTCTTTCTATACTTTTTTCCCCCAAAAATAACTAGAAAACTTCAAGACCACAAACTAGTGATTTTCCTACAGTCAGGAGAGTCCATTCCTGTCTATGCAGAGGAAGGATTAAGAATTTCAATTTTAATGACCCTACTCAGTAATTCTTCCCAATTCATCCCTGATTTAGTTCTGTAATTCAGGCATGGGTCTAAACTCCAGAAAAATGCTCTCTAGTTTTGGACAATAGTTTCCTTCAGCATTTGGACAGTCCAAGACAAGTTTCTTAAAGTTCTATTGAAGTAATCATTATTAATACTTTGTGTCATGGTTTGGGTCTGGATGTTGCAGAATGCCAATGGAGCAATGTGCTATTAAGAGATTGGGCCTAGGCTGGAAGAATGGATCCACAGTCAAAGCACTTGCCTAGCACTAAGACAAGCCCTAAGTACCCAAGTTTGATTCCCCAGCACCACATAAACTGGGTATGGTGGTGCACACCTGAATTCCCAGCACTAGGGAGGCTGAAACAGGAGGATTGCCATGAGTTCAAGGCCAGCTTGGACTCCATAGTGAATTCAGGACCAGCCTGGGCTGCAGAGAGAGAGAGAGAGAGAGAGAGAGAGAGAGAGAGAGAGAGAGAGAGAGAGTGGGCCTGGCTGGAAGAGGTGGTGGAACACTGGAACTTATCTTGGAACGATACATGCTAGGTCTGCCCTCTCTTGTTCACTTGGCTTCCTATTTGTCTTGCCCTTAATAGCTTTTCTCCAGCTCCTCTTCCACTATTTCCAGCTGCCTATGACTAGACTGAGACTCTCTGAACCTGTGAGCTAAAATAAATATTTCCTTAATTTTCTTAATTCGTGGATGGATTCGTGGATTACAAAAATGTAATTAAGACACTTTGAACTTCCTGGAAGTTACTTAGAATCCCAGAAATATTCAGAGCAAGTGGTATGGGGCCTAAAGAGCAAAAAAAAAAAAAAAAAAAGCTTTCTTCTTTTTTACCGTCTCTGGAAACCTGATCTTTAGATTCATTATTATTTTCTTAAGATGAGAATTTTTACCACTATGTTTACCATTGTAAATAATGTCATGGACACATCTTCTGCAACTCTTGAACTTTGGATGTCCGCTGGTCCAAAAGGTCATTTAGAGACTCTTTGGCCTAAAGTAGATCTTACTGGCTTTCTCCCTTCAGTCTCTGCTTTTTTAAAAATAAAAAATTTGATAACACTTTAATCTCAGCAGAGGATCAGTATGAAATTTGGGGAAAACAAAAGCAGTGAAATATACAATCCTCTCAGAGTCAACCAATAAAAGCAAAACCCAAATTATTTTGTTGTGAAATTTTTACAATTGTGCTTATTTTTTACTTACTGGCAGAATAAGAAAAGAAACAGGAGATTTCTATGTTTTGGGGTGTTCTTTGCATGTTCTTTCTTTAAAGTTCACTTTACTATACCAAGAAGGAAGTGTTCAGGGAGAGAAAAAGTGACACCTTTTTTGTTTTTTCCAAATATAGTGTTAGTACCTGTGCCACTGTCTCTAAGAGAATGGACTGACCTGCTTTTAAAAATACTCAGTTAAATAGAAGTAGTATTTATAGTTACTACAGGTTGAATGTTGAATGTCCCTCAAAGGGTTGTGTGTTAGAAATTTATTTCCTAGAATGGTGCTATTGGAAGATGTTGAGGTCCTTAGGGAAATAAGTCTCATGAGAGGTCCTTAGATCATTGGGAACATAACCCCTCAGGGGATCATGGACCCTGGCTCCTTCTCTTCCTTTACTTTCTGGTCATGAGGCAAGTAGTTTGCTGAGCCACTTGCTCCCCACTCTTATCATCCATCACCCCTACCAGAGGCTCAAAGTAATGAGTCTTTCAATTCTTGGACAGAAACTTCCAAAGCTTTATACCAAAATAACTTTTCCTCTTTGTAAGTTCACTATCTCAGGTATTTTGTTATACTTATGGAAAATTGACTAAATCACTAGCAAATGCCAGTCAAATTGCTTTTGACCTCAAGTTTTAAAAGCTCTCTTTAGTATTCTTTTAGCAAGCACCTTTGAGCACTTACCTTGGGCAAGACAGTGTACTAGCACTGTGTTCCACAGTCTATTTCACAATAACTCTATTTTTCTAGCTATGTGACTTTACACATAAGGAAGAAATGGAGGTAAAGTCAGTCTTAGTAATAATATCTCCAGTTGACTTTCTGAGTCAACTTCAATTTCTCCTTCAGCTCATTCCAATTAATATTGTGATTTTACTTCTATGTGTTGCTAATTTTTTACATACATAATATACCTATACAAGATCGTATTATGAATATTGTGGGCCTATCATTCTCTGATAGTCTCCCAATTCCTACTGAGAAAACTTTCAACCATAGCTTGCACTCCAGAGTGTTCTACCATGTGGCTGAGTTGCTGTTTGTCTGCTGCCCTAACCACTCAACATCCATTTTGTGAGGAGAAAGAAACATCTCCAGACAAAAGTCAGCTTTTACCAGCCCTGCCGCATTTGCATCCAGAGCCCAAAGGAGAAGAAATTAAAAGCTCACTCAGTGCTTGAATGTTCTTACATATTCTTCCTGTAAAGTTTATTCTACCAGTACTAAACAGGAAATGTTAAGAATTTTTAAAAATGTTTTAAAATCCGCATATTTCTCTCACCAATTTCTTGTTTATAGGTGCCAACAACCATGGGACTGGAGGAGCAGCACAGCAATTAGATCACTCGCCCAGCAAGTCCAAGGCCCTGGCTTTGGTTCCTAGCACCACCTAAACTGTGTGCAGTGGTGCATGTCTGTAATCTCAGCACTCAGGAAGCTGAGGCAGGAGGATTGCTGTGAGCTCAGGACCAGCCTGGACTATGGAGCAAGACATTGCCTCAAAAAAGAGGTGAGGCATCTTATCTCAAAAAAGGGGGGGAGGCAGGGAGCCTCCAAGCCATCTTCATGGGAATTTCTTACAGATACTACAAGCTCATCATAAGCAAATTATTTCATTCATCTTCTCAAGTCTACAGTTATTTTCATAATCTTTATGGTGCCTACTGTCAACTCAGTTCTCTAAACCAGAATTGTATGTCATCTTTGCCACCTCCATTTCTCCCACTCCATTTCCGTCTTGAACTTAATTTATTTCATTTTTTATAACTTGAAAAATTTCAAAGAAAATCACATCATTGCCTTGGATAATATCACTAGTCATCTTTTAGGCAACAAAAGTGGTTCTTTCTTTAGACAATACAAATATAAATTCCTTAGGACTGGATATAAGACTATTTTTGGGTCTTTCATACTCCTTCGGCTTCAATTCTTGCCCAATCTCTTTAGTGTCCTGTGTCTACCACATCTCAGTACCTGTAACTTACTGGACATGTAAGAATGTTCTACTTCTCTATACTCTTGAAAATATTTTCTTATTGAAAGTTCCTTGTCTTGTTTTTAAGATTTCTATGAATCCAGGCTGGGGTAATTGGAGTAATTACCAAGGAAGTATAATGTCCCAGCGTTGATTTCCCCAGAACCATATAAAAGCTCGGTGTAGTGGTGCATGCCTTTAATCTCAAAACTCGGGAGCCTGAGGCAGGAGAATTGCTGTGAGTTCTAGGCCAACTTAAGCTGCATAGTGAGTTCAGGACCAGCCTGGACCAGAGAGTGAGACACTGTCTCAGAAAACAAGGTGGGGAGGGGCATTTTATTCGTTCTTCAAGTTCAGCTGAAGTATTCTGCAACAGAAGAAATTTCTTCCTGGTATATAGCAGACAGTTTATAGGAGGCTGTGAAGATAAATAGAAATACTTTGCAAACTAGGAAGCTGTATTTAATCATAATATATTCTGCTTATCTATTACTAGGTAAAAGCTCATGCTCTTCATTTTTTGTTTTAAAGTAAAATAATGGTTGAATTGTTATAAGAATAAAAACTTGCTTTGATTGAATTTAAAACTTCTAACTCTGATATGAAGGAGCCTTGTATGTTTTATATGAATGTCTTTGCTCTTGGTTAAACTGTGATAATACAAATTGAATATCTATTGTGTGAAGAATCCACATTGAAAGTATTTGAAAAGATTCTTTAGTTAATTGGTTTTCTATTACTTTTATTCTATTATTCTTATTTTCTGAAAAGACAAAAGACAAAAAAGTAGACAATCTATTATTTTTATTTTCTGGACATTAAATATAACTTACAACTGAAGAACTACATTTCAAAGCTTTAAAATGCTTTATGATCAATTGAAGGCATTGCCCCTTTATCAGAAACATGACAAGGCTGCCCACTCTCACCACTCCTATTCAACATAGTCCTTGAAACCCTCACCATAGCAATCAGACAGGAAGGTGAAATAAAGGGAATAAGCATTGGGAAGGAGGAAGTCAAATTATCCTTATTTGCAGGTGATATTATTATCTGCATAGAAGACCCCAAAAACACCACTATGAAACTCTTGGAAATAATAATTCAGCCAAATTGCAGGCTGCCAAATCAATTCTAAAAATCAACAGTGTTCCTTTGCACGAACAACAAATTTACCGAGAAAGAACTCAGAGAATAATTCCATTCTCAATAGCCCAGCAAAAAAAAAAAATAATAATAATAATAAAAATTAAAAAAATTAAATACCTAGGAGTAAATCTAACCAAGGAAGTAAAGGACCTATAAATAAAACTGTTACTGTGAAGAAAGAAGTTGAAGAAGGCATCAGAAAATGAAAAGACATCCCCTGTTCTTGGATAGGCAGAATTAATATAGTCAAAATAACTATACTGTCAAAACTGATATACAGATTCAATTTAATTCCTATAAAATACATTTTTTTCACAGAACTTAGAAAAACAATCCTGAAATTCATATGGAACCAAAGGAGGTCTAGAATAGCCAAAGTAATCCTGAGTAACATGATTTAGGCAGGAGGCATTACAATTCCAGTGAGAGAGGGCTAGAAACTATATGGCACTGGCACAAAAACAGACAGATAGACCAGTGGAACAGAACTAAGGATGCAGACACAAACTCAAATACCCTCAGCTGCCTGGTCTTTGATAAAGCAGCCTACAACATACACTGGAAAAAGGACAGTGTCTTCAACAAATGGTGCTGGGAAAACTGGATATCCACATGCAGAAGAACACATCTAGACACACACCTGTCACCATGCACCAAAGTTAAACCAAAGTGGATCAATCACCTAGACATTAAAACTGAAACACTGAACCTTCTGGAAGACAAATTAGGCAAAAATCTAAAACATATAGGAGCAGGCAAGGATTTTCTTTAAAAAAAAAAACATTAAAAGCAAAAGAAATATCCCCCAGAATTAACAAATGGTACTGTGTTAAATTAGAAAGTGTCTGCATGGCAAAGGAAATTATCAGTAGTATAAAGAGAGAATTGACAGAATGGTAAAAAGTATTCACCACCAGTACCTCGGATAGGAGGCTCATAACTAGAATATACAAGAAACCGAAGAAAAATAAGCCCCTCAGAATCAAAGATCCAATTGAAAAACGGACAAAGGAAATGAACAGGTAGTTCTCAGAAGAAGTTCACATGGCCAATAGATACATGAAAAGATGTTCAAAATCCTTAACCATTAGAAAAATGCAAATGAAAACAACACTAAAATACCATCTAACCCCAGACAGAATGGTGTACATCAAGAACTCAAACAACAATCAGTGCTTGCGAGGCTGTGGGGAAAAAGGAACTCTCCTGCACTGCTGGTGGGAATATAAACTGGTACAAGCATTGTGGAAAGCAGTATAGAAGTTTCTTAAAGTATTAGAAATAATGTTCCCCTCAATCCAGGGTATCTCTTCTGGAAATTTTCCAAAAAGAGTTAAAAACATTGTATAACAGAGATATGTGTATACCCATGTTCATAGTAACACAACTAACATTAGCTAAAATGTGGAAGACACCAAAATACCCCTAAACAGACCAATGTATGTATAAACTGTGGTATTTGTACACGATGGAATATGACTAGTCTGTAAAAACAGATAGGTTGGAGGCTTTTGTAGGTAAATGGATGCAACTTGAGACCATCACACTCAGAGGCAGAAGGCAGAAGGTTAAATATCAAACTATTTCTCTAATATGAGACCCAGATCACAATCATTTCATAGAATTAATTGAGGTTAATAGTGGGCGAGAGGTTCAAAAAGAAGGGGAAGGATTTGTAATTTTGGCACTATATGTATATGCACAAAATACTCAAGATCAATGTAAACATATATATATATATATATATATATATATATGATGGGAAAATGATTTCATACCATACATTATTTGATCCCCAAATAGATGTCATTTTCATTTTATAATTCCTTAGAAAGGCTATATTATAACACTTTCTGGAAGTTATGTGTTTATATTATGGTAGAATTAGGTGTAATTCAGTGATCTAACTCTAATTTTCAGTAACTGCTCTGATGCTGATAGAATATTTTCTGTTTCTGTTTTATCGAGGTTCAGGTTTTTGCTTGAGAATGACAGGAACACACAGTGTTAATTATAATTTAAGAAGGTGAGATACAATTATTTACATGCCTAGAAGAGAAAACAAAACTGGCTAACTTTGTTTTCCATGATTATGAAACCAGAGTACATTAGAAACACAATGGCAAAAGGTGCTGTGTATTTCATTAACAATTCAATCTAACTAAAATTATTAATTTATTAAAGCATGTAAAAAATTTCATCATGTTGCCCCAAATCCCAGAGGCATAGATGCATCTATTATTATTCCATTTGCTTAAAATATAAAAAGAGACAAATATTTTTATTGGTAAATTCTTCATGGTGGTATTTCTGGGTGGTCCATTGATATTTTGTCACATGAATGGAATTTACTCTGGAATTTCAATCTGACTTGTCACATTTTGATTTTTTTTTCCCCTGTGCTGGGGATCAAATCCAGCTCTTTAGGCATATTATGCAAGCACTGGATCACTGAGCTACACTTCCAACCACTTGTTTTGGATTTTAATAAAACAAAGTTAAAATAAAACCAGCAAAAGCGACATTAAATGAGAGTAGTTTCAAGTTTTTATGTTTTATATAAACAGGATTTCAATGTATAATTTATTTTTTGAAGACAAGTTTTCCTTTTTTTTTTTCTTTCTTTAAACCATCAGGAGATTAGAACAGGGCATAACCAGCCATAAAGAAAATTGGAAGAAGAGTTTGAATGAAAAAAATTGCAGCGGAAATGGAAAGAAGAATTTGACATTATTGGGGGCAAAATAAAAAAGACATTTTTTCTTGATTACGTAGAGGAGAAGGTAAAGTCAAACACTCTAGTTCCTCAGAAATACTCTTAAAAGGCAAGGCTATATGCCTAGCCATAAGTTCATTTTGTAATCTTACTAAATATATATCTAATCTCATCTCTTGAAAAATAGGTGGACCTATTTTTTTTTCTATTTTAGGCACTCGAGCTAGGGTAAAGAGTTAAAGTTGGGGTTTCCCCCCCCCCTTTATTCCTATCAGGGGGTAACAAAGGGACTTACTTTCGTCAAGATGACTAACAGTGAAGGTGAATAAATTTGAAGCCATTTACAGTAGTGTGTTTTAAAAGGTGGACTGTATGGTATTTATTTCAAGAATATATCTATTAGCCCATCCCTGTACAACCAAATTGGTATTACTCCTAAGCTATCAATCAAATTTTCTTGGCTTAAGTTTATAATGTTGGTGACATTTTTGTCTTTTGATGTATTTCCTGGAAAATATATCAAATATTATTCTTCTGTTTCTGAGATAATTTATAAGAAGCAGTTTATTGTGGGTTTTCTAAAACTAAGTAGTGGTAAATAATTTTCCCTTAAATGAGCACAGTCTAGAAAACGATTACTTCCATCTCATCCAGCACACATTTTACTGAATACTTAGTGCTATTTTGTAGAGCAGTAAATTAGCAGTGCTAATTTGGAGCTTAGATGGCATTGAACAGTTTCTTCACTTTGGAACCGAATTAAATTTATGGTTTTGATTTCAAATTCATTTAAAAGATTTCCCTAAGGAACTTTTCATATTGTTGCTCATGAAAAATCAGATTAGGTACATTAATCATAGGACCAGTGCTAGAAGAAATATAACTGTTTAAAATTTCTAAGGCTAATTGATTGATGTTAGAATAAAACTGAGCATTAATAATACTGTAATACAATCTTGTCCAACCTGTGGCCCACTTTTTTCTCTTGACTTCTTTTAATGTCATAATGTAACATTTTAAAGAGGAAATTTTATTACTCATATGCAGTATATTAATTATATTGTATATTTTATATGTGGCCCAAAACACTTCCTTTTCACTCAAACAAACCAAAATAAAAACAGAGCAAACAAATCAAAACAAAAAATGGCAGGTCAAGGTTGGATATATCTGCATAATGTTAAACAATATTTTGAAATTGGACTTGTAAAATACTTTGCCAGTGATCCGTATATTCTTAACAATGGGATTTGTTACAGCATAGATATATTTTTGAAATATTCATTTATTATAGGTCTTACTAAGTCTTTCATATTAACACTGCAGTATATTAGAAACTTAAACACATTGTAAACTGAATGAAAAGTAAAACTAAGTAACAATCATATCACTTTTTAAATATTTAGACTTTCTTGATACTAATGAGGGATACGCCTTAATATCTTCCTGCCTCTTAAATATAGAAGTATCACTCCAAAGTAAAATAGTATCATTGGTAAGATGGCCATACTATCACCTATTTATAGAATATTAAAATAACAGTATCAGCAAAGCCACATTGTGCTGCACGTGCTGAGTGGTCAGTTGACTAGACTTACTGATTTACTAATGACAAACACCAGTTTCACAGTTACATAAAATTCACATTTGAGCTTTACCAAAATGACACATCACTGTCAGGATAAACTTCTAGGTCATTCACATGTATCGCCTAAGGATTAAATCTATAAAACAGTGTTCTACTAAACCCTGGAAATGTTAAATCTGGAAACATTAAAATGTTTTATATATTCTTGTATTACCTGAACAATTAAAATTTGAGAACCTCTCCATTTTGAAAGCAGTTCAAATTCATGGACTAAGGCCTGGTTTACTCTTTGATCTTAATGGGTTAACCACATATTTTAAAAAATAAACTTTAAAAAAATGTTGTTGCTTTTTTTCTTGTTGAATATAATAAATCTATCAATTAAGCAAATGGACAATTAGTAACATTATTTCTGATGCTATATTTTATCCTAAAAACTGTGTGAACAATTTGCACTTTAGATTTAGAGCAAAGAATTCAGTAACTGTGTTTATGTCTTGTGGACTACCAGTTCTCATCCTAGGAGTCAGTGTCTCTTAAGCAGCTGCTAAAATAACTTTAATTAAGAAATCTTTTGTTGGAGACATAAATGGAATTAAGACACGTTGTCCCTGATGCTGCTGAGTGGATGTGCTGTATATTTCTTTCTCCATATATTTCTTTTTGGCCCCTCCTAGAATTTGGCCCCTCCAAGAATTTGATTTTGTAGCTTAGCAGTTGAAGCACTTGCCTGGCAAGTGCAAGGCCCTGGCTTCTACTCTCAGGCACCACATAAACTGGGCGCGGTAGCACACACCTGTAGTCCCAACACTTGGCTGAGGCTGAGGCAGGAGGATGGCCATGAGTTCAAGGCCAACCTGCACTACATAGTGAGCCCAGGACCAGCTTGGACTACAGAGTTAAGACCCTGTCTCAAAAAAAAATTTTTTTTTAAAATTTTACTTTGTGCTGTATTTTATTCAAAGAGTATGAATGAGCGGAAAAAAGATGCCAAAGATGACTCTGCTTAGATGTATTACACAATCTTTTTCCTTAGAAAGAGAAAATTGTACTTTTGATAGTAATGGTAATGCTCTTCTGTGGAGTGAGTTGAGAATGGGCAAGTAACAGGCTATGAACAGTCAAAGATTTCCGACTGACTCTCACACCTGCAGCTCCAGTAGAACACGTTAAAAGAGGCCAAGCGGGATGAGATCCTCTCAAAGGGAGATCTGACTCATTCTGAAGATAGTCACAGCAAAGAGATCTCCCAAATTCTCAGTGGGTATACTTACAGTCTCACCCAAATTTCTACCCCAGATGATATATTGCCTGATGAATTAGCAGATTTCCACACAAAAATTCACATTGCAGTGCATTGCTTAGTTTGTGTAACTGTAATAATTCAAGTTATTCTTCTAGGTCTTATTCAAATCCTATGACTTCTTTGATTATCTATTCTAGGGTGACAACTTATCTTCCATTTCTAGTCATTTTATGATGAATGGAATGAACAATGAAATATCACTTGACACATAATTCTTCCTTTTAATTTTACTATCTCACTATATTGTAAATTTACATACTACAGAAGCTATCATGTATCGTTCAAATGCCAAATTCCTGATTCATTAGAAGGCTCAGCGATTATTTTGTTGTTCAATTAATCTTCCTGTTTTTAGGTTTTCATTCTCACTGAGTTATTTCCCTATCATTTTGATATCAGAAAAATTAAAACTCCACTGAGAATTTTGACAACTTCAAATATTATTTGTATTAACTTAATAATACTCTGTTTCATACCTAATATAGTAATTACAGTGCAGAATTTTCCACTTACAAAGCCCAAGCTTTTGGAAAACAGTTGTTATTATACTAATTTTAAAAAGAAAAATTTAAGGTAATTTATTTTTTAAATTTTATTGTGGACTAATTGTAATTGTAAATATTTGTGTATAATTTAAACATTTACATCTTTCTGGAACACAATACATATTATGTACTTATAGGTAAAATTTCACATCTTTGAGTAGGTTTTTATACATATGATAGACTATACTTAAAAATATTTAGAAAGAAAATGAATTAGTGTGTTAATCTCATATAATTAAATTGGTAGAATAAAAAAACTAGATTTGACAGATGGAACTTCTAGGTTTATTTGACTGGGCAATGGTTTTTGTAATTGGCAATGAACACCAGAGCCATTTTTTGGCAACCAGTGTAGTCATTTGAAGGCCAAAGAATATATTTATATTCTTCTTAATGTAGTTGTTTTTGTTTTTTTTCTTGATACTAATAAATGAAAGTTGTCCTAGACTTCATTAGTTTTGGGGGTAGAATAAAACAATCATAGCATTGTAAGGACTTTTTAAAGCTTGAAGAGTTTCTCTTTTATTCTTTGTAATGAAAATTTCATGTATTTTTTGTTTTAAGAGTGACTGCTTACATGTTATAATTAAATAAATGATTCTTGATTAAAAATACTTCCTTTCTGCACTTTAAAATTAAAATAAAATGCCACAGTGTTGCTTTTTTTTTTTTTTTTTTTTTTTGAGACAAGGTCTTGCTCTGTAGCCCAGGCTAGTCCTGAACTTACTATGTAGCTAGCCTTGTCTTGGACTTACAGCAATCCTCCAGCCTCAGCCTCTTGTGTACTGGGTTTACACATATGTGCCACCACTCCTAGTTTATGTGGTGCTGGGGAATGGAACTCAGGGCTTTGTGCTTGCTAGACAAGCATTTTAACTGCTGTGCTATTCCTCTAGCAACTACTTATTTTATATTTCACCCGCTTGATATATGTTCAAGCCTGTTGTATGTGTGTGTGTGTGTGTGTGGTCCTGAGATTAAACCACATGGCCTGCTAATGCTCTATCACTCAGCTACATTCCAAGCCCTTATTTTTTATTTTGAGACAGGGTCTTGGCTAAGTTGCTCAGGCTTGCCCTGAACTTGTGATCTTGCTGCCTAAATTTCCCAAGTAGCTGGGACCAGAGGTGTGTGAAACCATGCTAAGTTCAAGTCAATAATTTAAAATGTACTATTGCCTTGAAGAATATTACTGTCTTTTAGAAGGTGAAACATCGAATGGACTCTCTGATATGAGAAACCAATATCACAACTGTTATGACACTTAAAGTGAAAACAAAGTGAAACAGAGGGGTAAAGGTGTGGGAGAGGGTGGGGTGGGGAGGGGGAGGGACCAAAGGAGAGTGGGAAAGTCCTTGTCACCTTGACAAGATACGTAGGTGCACAAATTGCTAAACTTCATTGTAAACCTTAAATTTTGCACTTACACATATCAATAAAACAGGAAAAAAAAAGGATATTACTGTCTTTTAAATGCTTTATTGTCCAAAGTCTCATTCTAAATACTAGAAATACCAAGGTGAACTATTAATTATTCCTAGTCTCAAGGAGCTAATAATTTAATGGAAGAGATAGTATATACACAGCTAACCATTAAATAAGTATTACAATGGATGTCTGAAATGCCGTGGAAAAATGGGTAATTGATTAGTATAGAAACAAAAGGGGAGTTTATAGAAAATCATAGACTTTAAGAATGTATCTTATGAGAAAGTCTCCCCTAAGCCTACAGATCGGCTTTGGCTCCCTTTCCTCAGCAACTGAGTAGCATACTTTTACTATGGCACTTATTCTATTAGCATTATTGAAGTAGTGTTATATATTTTTCTTCCTACTATACTGTAAATTCCTGGGGCATAAAAAGGACTATTTAATTTTGAATCCCTAACACCTAAAGCAGAGGTTAGGGTATACTTGATATTCAGTAAATGTCTTTGAACCAAGCACCAAACAAAAAAAAAAGGACTGGAAATTGTAGGTCAGTGATACTGTGCCTGCCAAATGTATTCAAAGCTGTAGGTTCAATCCTGAGCACTGCAAAACAAACAAACAAACAAGCAAAAAAACAGAAGTGGGGAACTGAAGTCGTCTTGTGCAGCAGAGTATGAGAGTCAGAAGAGAAGAAAATGAAATGTTTGGAGGTCAGGCTCGATAATAACTTCAGATAAAGTTGTGAACAGCTTGATTAACTAGGCCACATACTGTTAATTATCCTTTTATATGCATATATCTTACTAAGAAGCATTTACAAGGGACAAGAATAATATCCATTAATTACTGCTTAGATATTATAATATTTATTTAGGCATCAGGCACACTTCTCTCAACAAAAAAGGTGTTCAGCAAATCAAAGGAAAGTTAAAACCATAGATTAGGGCTTCCACACTTAAAAATAGTACTTTAATGACTATATTAGTATTCAGTTGTCAAGGAATATTAATAGTAAGCAATGGCTCTAAATTCTGCCTTAGATAACAACAACAATGACAACAAAAACAGCAATTTTCTGATCTATTTCCAATCCTATTCTGTACCTATTTCTACTCTAAAATCAAGGAATTATAATTAAACTTAAAATATTGAAATATTCACTGTTTTGTATGTGGTGAATTTTGGGTACTTTTACTCATACAAAGTATCAAAGATAAAACTGACACTAGCTTTGTGTTTTAAAATGGTATTTTAAATATCAAATACAGAGTCAATTGAATTGGCTAACTTTTACATTGCATACAAAGTATTAGGAGCTACTTGGTTTACCACAGCTACAGCCTTGTAATGAGAACTGATTTACATACAAATGTAGTTGAAGTATGTAGTCTACTTAACTCAGAGCTGGTGTGTGAATTAAATGAAATACACTATGTAAAGTATTGAGAAAGAGTTTGATGCAGTACTGTGCTGGTAATTGTTTAACAGTTAGCTTTTTAGAAAGAAAGAAAGAAGGAAAGAAAGAAAGAAAGAAAGAAAGAAAGAAAGAAAGAAAGAAACTAAGAAAGAAAGAAAGAAAGAAAGAAAGAAAGAAAAAAGACGGAAGGAAAGAATAACATCTTATTGTAGTACTTGCCTTCATCATGACCCCATGCCAAATTACCCACATGAAGTCACTGAAATATGTGGTTGGGAAGAGATGCCTAATATCAGTTCATTTGAATCTGTAGCAGCTGGGTCAACATATTATGACACTGTGAGTTTAATAATAATGACCACTATAGTTGAAAAAAAAAAAAAAAGAATCCAGACTTAAATATCCGGAACTTTTCTCCATGCTTTACATAGTGTCTTAGTTACTTTTTCATTGCTGTGACTCAATATTCTACATTAACAAATTTAGGGGAGGAAAGGTTTATTTTAGCTCACAGTTTCAGAAGGTCACAGTCCACTCAAGGGTGGCCAGCAACAATGGAAGTACACGGCAGAGGCAGAGGTGGAGGCAGCTCCTCACAACATCACAAACAGGAAGCCAAGTCCCGTCAACTCCAGTCTCTCCCCAGAGGAAAAAGCTGCAATAATCTTTCTTCTTTCATCCTTTTATAGATTTTTGAGTTCCTAGTTGGGCCTCCCACATCTGGTGGGTGTTTTTCCCTCATTTTCTGGCCTACAAATCACTCACACTCTAATCCAGGCTGGTTCCTAATTGCCTAATCTAGGTGTGGTTCCTAAAATCTAATCCAGGTGTGGTTTCTAATTGCCTCAAGTTGACATAATCTCTGCAATGGTCACACATAGTATTATTTAATTTAATTCATGCAACTTTTGATGAGGTAGGTTGTACTCTCTGATCCTTACTTACAGGAGTTCATATGTCAAATAGGCCAAATAATTTGCTTATGTTAAATGTCTAGGAAAAAAAGTGTCCTGTAGATCCAAACCTAACTTGATTCCAGACCTTACTCACCTACTATTCTATTTTACTTTCAGAATTTAAAAATACATTCAACACACTTTCATGTTAAATATATATTTATTTAATATGAACAAATGTAATTTCTTAAGTGTCTTAGTCACTTTCTCATTGTTGGAATAAATACCAAGTACTTCCAATTTAAAGGAGCAGAGATTTATTTTGGTTCCCCGTTTTAGGGAATTTGGTCCTAGGTCATTTGCTCCAAGGCAGAATGGCATGGCAGAATGGCTTGATGAAGGACAGCTGCTCATCTCATGGTGGCCAAGGAGCAGAGGGAGGAGAGAAGGGTTAAGGACAAGAGTATACTTTTCCACGTCATGTCCAGTGATCCACGTCTTCAGCCAGGTCCCATCTCCTCACAGCTCAAACCACCAATTACTTAATCCACTGATGAGCACAGTGCTGTCATGAGCCAATCACAAGTGCATCAGACTGTTGGGGCCATTTAGACCTACATCATAAAACAAAGTCTAAATGTTTACTGTGCAACCAACTCAAATAAAGTGACTGTTTTCAGGAAAAAAAAAAAACTGTACAAAAGAAAGCAACTTAAGTATGTTTGTATGACTAAAAAAAAACTCCAGACACTTTGTCAATCATTATTTATTTATTTTTGGCAAGGAAAGATTCTTTTGAAAGACACAGAAGATTAAATTTTGAATAGTTTCTCTAATACGAGAAACCCAGAACACACTCATTTCATTGAACTAAATGGGAGGGAGAGTGGGAGTTAGGAGAAGGCTGTGGAAGGATCAAAAAGGGAGAGGGGAAAGGTTTGTATCTCGGATGCAATATATGTGTACACAAAATACTCAAGTTCAATGTAAACATTATGTAGCACATATGTACATATTAATAAAACAGGAGAAAAAATAAAAATATTGCTAAATAAAAATCCTGACAAAAGAAAGGTTCATTGAAAAAAGTTTGCAATTATTTTAAAGAGAGGTATTGTTAACAACTGCATGAATATTAACATCTAAAACAACAAAAACTTGCTTTTAATACAGTGATAAAGTGCTTTTTAATTGATGTTGAAATTAATTGGAACAAGCTGGGTCTGTAATGCAAACCTGTAATCAGAGCACCCTGGAAGGCTGAGGCAAGAGGATTACAAATTAGACCCCAGCCTGGGCAACTTAGCAACTGAATGAGACTCTGTCTCAAAATTCAAAAATAGAAAAATGGAAATGTAGCTCTGTGTGAAGGCCCTCACCTCCATTCTCAGTTCAAAAACACCAAACCAAGCCAAACCAAAAATAAACTTTTGAAAATTAAAGTAGCAGATAAATATCATAAGTACCCAAATATTTATACCAGGTTTTCTAATATTCAGGGCTCAGTAACAAGGTTATTTTTAACTAGCTAAGCATGCAGAAAATAAATTAATGTGGTGAGATTTAAAGGTAAAAAAGAGTAAGCAACAGGTGAAATTACAGGTGTCTAGAGATACGAAAGGACTGTAAACTTTGGAATCACTGCAGAAGACTTAGTAAAATCTCTCACTGCAGTTTGGGCAAATGGTCTAATGTATACTCAGGACTAAAACTAGCAAAGTACCCTATATATTAAGGAATGAAAAGAAGTTTAGTACTGCAAGAAAGCAAGTTATATTGTAGAAGTAGACACGGGAAACTGAAAGATAAATTTAGATCTGAAGTGTGAAGGAACTTTATATATATCAGATTATAGAGTTTGTCTTCTATTTTGTATCAAAGAGTCAAAATTTCTAAGTAAAAAAGTAACAAAATGATTAATACTTCATTAAAAAGAAAAGTCTTGTAGTGTGTGATGAAGGACCAACTAGGAATATTAAGATCAATTTACATCAGTATTGCCAGGAGTGAATAATGATATTTTGAAACAAAGCTTAAATATTATTAATAAAGATATGAAGATTAATTTCAGGGTCATATTTAGCACAGACACAGTAAAATTTGATGAATATTTCAACAGGATTGGATGTGATAAAAAGAAGAAATGACTAACACTAGGTTTGTAGTTTAGAAGAGTGCACAGACAATTTCTCTAATTAAAATTAAGGATAAGGAGGTGGTTTTAAACATAAAACAATTACATGCACATTGTTTTATTTAAGATCACATTTATGTTAATAATTGCCAATATTGCTATGCTGAGAGGTTAATTACATATGCAGTATCAAGTTTTCTTGTTTTCTTAATTTTTCACTGACTTGATAAAACAGTGCTATTTATATTATGTAAAGACTTATGTATGCATTTATTTATTTATTTACAGTGATACAAAAGATTGAATCTAGGACCTTTGCATTGAACTAAAGCCCTAGCTCTTTCTGTTTTATTTTGACTCAGGGTTTTACTAAGTCACTAAACTCTCTGGGTTGGGCTTGAATTCAGAATCCTTCTGCTTTGGCCCCAAGATTTATTTTAAATATCTTTAACAAATGATGATACTTTCCTCTCAAACACCTGTATTTGACTTAAGTATTTTTGTTAGCAACTTTATTAAATATTTAATACATGTTCTAATATCTTTCAGTCTGAAAGTTTAAGGTTTAGTAAATTTTCCAGTCACATTATTTATTAAGAGAAGCAGAAGAGAAATTGTCCTGCCATCTTTCTAGTTTTACCACAAAACTTAAATGATCTTAAAACTATTAATATTTAAGCCAAACTTTGACTCTTAGGTCAGCATAATTTTCATAGTAATATTTTAATAAATTGATAAAAGAAATTCTCCACCTTAGCATAAAGCCAAAGAAAAATAAAACAAACAAAATACACTTAAGATACTTGTAAGTCACCTTAAAATCCACGTAGATTGTAAAGTACATTAATACCCATGCCATTTTATTTTTCCCCATTAACTGATGCACTGAAGACGCCTTGTCTTAGAGTTTAGGAAATACAAATAATTCAAGGCAATAAGATATCTGTAGCATTCTACATTTAGGAATAAAATGCTACAGGAACACTGGTGAAGATGCATGTAACTTGGCCCAGGGACTGAATCTGCAACAAGGAGATACAGACTCTTTTACAGTGGAGGTAGCTTTTGAGGAGGACCCTTTAAGGCAGAAGAGATATTTGCTAGGTGGAGAAAGAAAATGATATTGAGGACATGCAGGGAATAGCAAGAAAATAAATGTTCTGGCATGGGCAAATTGTAACAAAGAAGAAACTAAAAAACAAAACAAAACCAAAGCCTCAATGTAGGAAACCACCTGAAGGTGTCAGGCATTCCAAGGTACTGAGTGAACGTTTAACTTAACTCTAAGAGGAGCTCGTTCAATCTTTAACTTATTCAGGTCTGAACTATGATATGACACCAAGAAGTCAGACAGGTGCTTCCTTAAAACTCAGCTTAGTGTTACTAAGGAAGGTAAGCGCATTCCAAAAAAGACCGTGGAAGGTGATACCCAAAGCAAAAGAAAACATTTGAAATGATGTTTGAAATGTGAGCAAAATTTGAGCAAGTGTCATTAGTATTTTAATGAGGATTAGTTGAAAATACCACTTAGTGCATTTCTTAAAATTGGCCCATGCTCAAGACAGCATTTAAAAAAATTTAAAAACCACATAGTTGTTTTGATAGACAATGGTTATTAATATGAGTTTAAATAAACACAAGAAAAGATTCCTTTTAAAAAACATATTAATTAGTGAGATTAAAACTTACTAAGTAGTCCAGGATGTCCTTGAACTCATGTTCCTCTTGTCAAAACAATCCTCTTGCCTCAGCCTCCTGAGTGCTGGGATTACAGGCCTGCACCTCCCCCCCTCCCCCCCCCCACCACCTTTTTTATTGTGCTGGGGAAACTCAGAGCGTTGCAGGCACTAGAACCACCGTGTTATTCCTCCAGCCCCTCAGCTCAGGACTTTAACCCAAAAACTGTACAGAACGTGTGAACACATTTCTTCCCCTGCCTCTCCCTCTGCTGTTGAGGAATTGAACCAGGCTTAGCGGCTGGGAGGGTGAGACAAGAGGATTTCAAGTTTCAGGCCAGGCGGGTCAGTTTTACAACTTGATGAGACCCAGATCAAAAACCAACCAACCAACCAACCAACAAACGAAAAAAACCCCACAAAAACAAAAAAGCCCTGACCGCCCCCCCGCCCCCAGAAAAAAAAAAAAAAAACAACATAAAGAGAGCTGGAGATGTAGCTCAGCGCGAAGGCTCTGAGGTTAATCTCCAATACTGACCAGGAAAAAAAAATTATCCAAATAACAATTTCCACACAGTTTTTTCTCATTCAAATTAAGGAATTAAGTAAAAGGGCCTCTTCTCCCTCAAATATATATTTTTTGTAGTGACGTGGAAAGCTGATTTTAAATGACACTGAGGAGATTAAAAATCTCTGGAGATATTTGGTCTGGTGTTGACAGAGTTATGTGATTTTTACTTTGAGCAACTGAAAAAGAAATTGAACTTTAGAATTTTGAAACTAAAGCTGTTTTCAGTCACAAATTTTAAAACAATTCTGTTTTTTCCCTCTTTAATTCTACCGGAGGAAAGATGCAAAACATGTGGACCGACTGCAGTCGCGTCTTAGGGAAGGTTCTAAAAATAGAAAAAATAACGGTCCCTCAGCTCCGCGGGCTTTCAGCGAGAGGCTACAGCCCGCGGTGGGGGGCGGGGGTAGGGCCCGGCCTCCGCGGGGGGGATGGGCGGGGCCTCGGTGGGGGGAGGATCGGGGCGGGACCGGGGCGGGGCGAGCCCGGGACAGGAGGCGAAGCTGGCAATGCAGGGCGGGGCCGGGGCGTGTCCAAGGGGGACGTGGGGGCGGGGCGGAACAGCCTGGCTCCTTTTTAGAGGCGGACGTCTGACGGAGACCTCAGGCGGCTCTCCTGGAACTGTGGTTATGTCGTTCTCGCGCTCCACACCACAGTTCTCAGGGCCCGGGGGGTCTCCCTCCTCATCACCGCCTTCCGAAGACGCTGGTTTCCAGCCACCCCGTGGCAAGCGGCTTCGTCTGGAGGAGCCCAGCTCTGTCTCTGAGGGGATGTGGGGATTGCTTTCGGTGCCTCGCTTGTCTGAGGCAGAAAAAGCCTGGCAGTTGCCGCCCAGACCCTGCAAGGCATTCCTTGTTCCAACGATTTTTGATAATCCCGCAGACTCGTGTGTGGAGAAATCAGTCAGTGGGGAGCAGATATGCGATCTGGAATGCCAAAATAGCGTATTTCAGGCGAACAGCTCCTTGCAGTCTGTCTCCTCACGAAGGTTTGACTCTGGTTTGAAGACTTCAGGAACGTTTTCTGAAGCAGGACTGCAGGACAGAGAGGTGTCCTGTGTGGCTTGCGCTGATAGATTCGAAGCAGAAGTTAGTCAGTTTCTATCCAACACTTCCATGCGTGATACACATGAAGTCAAAGACAAAAACGGAAAGCAGTATTTAGTCCGAGGGGGAGACAGTAATCTGAAAAGCAGCAGTTACACAAGACAGACAGAAAGCCCATTTTTAGATGTTAACTTTTACAAGGAAATTAAACCAACATTTCATAAAATTAAGAAAATATGTAAAGTTGACAATATGATACCTTCAAGTAAGAAAGAAAGTGATGTTTCTTTACCTATGCTAAAAATACCAAATTCTCAAAACCAGCTCAGGTTGAAAATCGCCAAATCCAGCTATTTTAGAGATAGTGTCACAATAAGTATCCCTGAATTTCCAACAGATTTAAATAGCAACTTGTCCTTTGTCTATTTAAAGAAAATAGCAAAGAAAAAGAATGACAAATCTGAGGCATATGCTAGGGATTTCACAAACATTTACTGGTTCCAAAATAGACACGATCTTGAGAAGCAAAAGTTACAGGATGGTGAAAAGATTGTAGAGGCAGAAAATATTTTTCCTGAATATTATGAAAGTAACTACCAGTTATCCAGCAATCAAAATGTTTTTGAGAAAAGAGAAGACTTGATCAGTTTATACTACTGTGTCCACAGTAATATCAAGTGTGATGTAAGAGGCTCTAAAAAGAATTTCACTCTAAAACTAGAAAATGTTAGTAGGAAGGAATCAAAAACAAGCCTGGACAGCTATATATTTATTAGGTTGGGAAAATCTAAATGTTTGGGCTATAAAGTTGTCCATATTTTGAAAAGAAATTGGCAAAATTGTTGGATTATGGAAACTTTTAAGACTAACTGTGAAAATATGGGAAGACCTGAAGAAAAACTGACTTTACTAGAAATACAAAAAACAGACATTTTATACAGGGAAGATTATAACAATACAAAGGTCATGAGTGTATATCAGCAACAATCAAAGGCTCTGATGGTAGAAATGCTGGGTAACCAGAAAATTTTAATCATTTGGTTAAATAGTAAAGAAGACAATAATAACATGTTACATTTGAGATACTGCATTGTACAGAAAGACTGTCATTTAAGCAACATTTTTCAAGTTTTCATTAGAGAAATTCTTTATTTTCATGAAAGTATTACAGAAGGTCAAAAAGATAATAGTCTAATCTATAAAATTTTGAAGTGTGGAAAGCAAATTGATGTTCAAAATATAACTGCAAGTATTAATGTCACTATAAAGAATGGCATTTTAAGCAAAGATTTACAAACCAGTGTTTCTGAACATTTACATAACAACTTTGACTTTTCAGTCAGAATGCAAAGTGATTCTGAATTAGGAGAGGGAAATGTTTTCAAGTGGATAGAACATTTGAATTATACAAAAATTGTTGCAGTGGCAAATCATATTTCATATCTAATGAGGATTTTTACCTTTCCAAGACTATTAGAAAAATATATGAAACCTCCATTAAGAAAAAGAAAATTATTTAAAACTCAACAAGATCCTGAAAGATTTAAGAAAAGAATCTTTGACTGTTGTCGAACAACAAAAAATCTATGTTTTCCAAATTTTGTAACATATGAGGAAAACCCTATTTTAGTGGGCTTTAATAGTATGGAAAAAACTTATTTGATAAAAGAATCTAGTAATAACAACCTGAGTTGTCTTGAAAAATTTACAAATATGAAAAATTCATCTGAGAATAGCTTTAGTACTGTTAAAATACAAGTTAAGTATGATCCTCAGCTCACACAGGATAATTGTGAACATATTAGTGACAAATATTGTGATTATTATGAAAGAGATATGCACAAACAAGATTTAGATATTGACAGAAAACAGAGTCATAAGAAAACCAGTAGCTTCAATTCCAAGCACATATTTGGAAATTCCTTTAATGTCAAGCAACAGGCCACACTGGCCAGCCCAAATGTTGTGCAGAGTGAGCAGATCAACACCATGGCTATACAACCAGTGCTGAAATTTGAAAACTTGCAAAGTGAACTAGAAAGAAGCAAATGTGATGTTGACTTGAAGAAGGAAGTAAAAGTAACTACACAGAGTTCAACAAATAGTTGCCAAGTTCATATTAACATAGAAAAGGAAGATGTTTTTTTCTCAATAGATGGCATGCTTTCTATGCAGACAGTTTCACTAATGAGTAAGAAAGTAAATGTGAAAGAAACTAAATCTGTTAATATAAATAAGATAGCTGACAGAAATGAATATGAGAGTAAATTGGAAGAAAGTGAGTTAGCCAATTCATACCATTTTCATCCAAAGAATGACAGTACATTATATGTTAATAGTCAATTTGAAACTGATTCAAATAGAGGGAAAAATGAATGTTTTCAGGACTTAACTGCAAAATGTTTATCAGTAGAAAATCTAGCAATAGTAAAAGATTCGGGGATGAAGAAAAAATTTGATTTGGTACTTGAAGAACTTCATATGTTTCATGAAATTAGTAGAGAAAATAAAAACCCAAGCACCATGGAAGCAAACAATAAGGAACAAAGTTATTTTGGAATAAATAATGATGTTGAGGAGGCAAAAATGGCTGTAGAAAGGGATGTGAAAATGGCTACACCCATGAAGATATGTGGGTCTCCTTTGTCCTCTGATGCAACAGCAGGTCCTAATATGCGTAGAAGACACCAAGCTTTATTTAAATGGAAAATAGGACACAATACAGGTGAACAGGAAGTTCCCAATGAGTATTGCTGTCCTAAAACATCACGAGAAGAATTACCCTTTTCCCCTTCTCAGGAAGGTATGCAATTTATTCTAAAATATTCTTTTTCATAATAAAAAATTACTGCTTTTTGTCTGAGTAGATTAAACATGAAATTTTGACAAAAATGTTAGAAATAAAGTAGAAGATAAATATTTATTGCTGCACACTATTTTCCCATAAATATCTTTTGAAGTGTTACATAATAAGCTGTTGTTTAAAAAATTGTTAAAATTTTAAAAGTAAGTATAAAGAGTAATATTTCATTTTTGTAATTATAGGAGCCAACTGAAGGAAGTATTTCTAAAAATAATTTGTTACAGTGTTTTTTATTTAAAGGTTACTTTTTTAGCATATAAATGAGTTACTTTACACTGAGTCTAATTTTGAAATATTTTGTAACAAATTGAGTTCTTTTTTCCCCCATTTTACTGATACTTATAAGTGCAAAATTTAAAGTTTACATTGATCTTGAACATTTTGTGCACAAACATATAATGGCAAAGTTACAAGACCTTCGCCTTTCGCCTTTTGGTCCTTCCGCCATTTGTCCCCTTCTCCCCCAGTTCCCATTATTTTCCACATTAATTTCCATGAGATAATTGTGATCTGGTGGGAACTTGAGACTATCATGTTTAGTGAACTGAGTCAGAAGCAGAGGTGAAGCATCGAATGGTTTCTCTGACATAAATATTACTTTTATTAAAATGTATTATTTTTATTTTCAGATGGCCAAAGGCTGTTACCTGACAGATCTGCTTCTTTTCCTGAAGAACATAAGGAAGAAAAATTTAAATATTTATCAAGAGGAGGTAAGACCTTAAGTTATTTTCTAGCATGTAAGAAATTTATTTGATAAAATAATTCAGTAATAATATTTTTGTGATGATTACTGCATTCTTATATTTTAGCATGATGAAAATATGCCATTAGAAAATAAGTAATATTTTTGTGCTTTTTCAAAATAATACTTTGCTGACAAAAATTCCCAAGATTAAGATTTGATTTAAAAAATCAAAATGTTTGAAATATTATAAGGAAGTGGACTCTGCAAAGTTATTTTTGAATATTTGCATTGGTGTATGACAATTTTCACATGACAAGATATGTGTTGTATATATCTAATGCGAACATTTTAGCATATACAACATCAATTGTTAAAACCAGAAAAGGATTTATCTCAGTTGGATTTCTATTGACATTGAGCTACCACTCTTAATTATACTTTTTACCTTTTATTGTTATATATGGGTCTGTTTGTATGGATATTTTATTTTGTAAATTTAAAAAATTATTATTATTTAGGCATATTAACATGATTTTAACTATGGAATTTATATTATATTTTTGGTTACTATTAAAAACAAACCTAAAGAAAAACAACTAAATTTATCCTTTGCTTAAGAGGTCTACAATATCAATAAAACATAATAGATTTAATACCCATTCTAATTTGTGGTATTAATGGATATGGATAGAGGTAGTATTAAAATTAAGGAACGAGATAAAGTTATAGTTGGGTCAGAACTTTCTGGTATATTATATAACAAAATTAGATCTAAAAAAAAGGTAGCATTGTAAGTCAAGTGCATTTGCCAAAACAGTATCAGTGGTGCATTGTCTCAAAATGTTTCGCTTTATTGCTACCTCAGAACTGTACCTTTCCCTCTTCGCATGTAATGAAATTATCTTAAAAATCAATTGATGCCTTTAGAAGATAAAAGACTGTGGGTAGTCTATTCTCCCCTGAACAAAAGTTATATTTGATGGGCCACAACTCTAGAAATCGAAAACTAAGGTTGCAAGAATTAACCCTGGCAGCCTAGAGGTATGGTGATGCACAACTGTAATCCTGGTACCAGGGAGGCGCAAGCAGGAAGATTTTGTATTTGATGGCAGCCTGGCCAACTTAGTGACAGTAAGATCCTGTCTCTAAATAGAAATAAAAAGGGTAGGAAGGGCAGAGCTCTACCTCTACCTCTGTGGTTAAGTGGCCCTGAGTTTGATTCCCAGTGCAAAAGAAAAGAAAAAAAGAAAAGAGATATTCCAGTACCCTTGAGGGGTGGGAATGGGGAAAGGAACCAAAGGAAGAAATTGAATTTTAGGAAACATGTTTTTATGTAAGAATTCATTAGGGAGCACACACATGTGTTGTCATCTTGGTTATAATTGGGATAGTGAAGTGAATATGTGAAGAATATTAGATAAAATATAAGAATGAATTAGAAATGTCACCTTTGAAATATCCAAGTCCATAAAAATGTGACCCTGCTTTCACAAAATGAAATGACTCAGCATAAATTAAGAAGAATAGTGTATGAGGAAAGCCAGAATTATTGTTTGAGTAATTGTCTCAGATTTACTTTCAGAGTGCATAAAACAGAACGATCCTTTTGATGTTTATTAAAATCCATAATGTAAGGAAAACATTGGGAGACTCTTGGACGTGGAGTTAATAAGAGCAGACAATGGTGTGGGCATTCTTCTAAACTATGATTTTTATGGGTGTCAAAATGATCTCAGTTTTCTTGAAGTACTTGGTACCTGCTCAACTATCATTAGAATATCTTCTCTTGTAAATAAAGTTTTTACTACTGTTTTCAGAGCATTCTCTCTTTCTCTCCACCTTCTCTTTCTGTGGTATAGAGAAGGAAAGTATTTTAAAAATATTCTGAAAGTAAGTTGTATACGAGTTAGCTAGTTTCCAAGGTGTCTTACATGTCATTTAGACCAATGCTTCCATAACTTTAATATATGTGTGAGTGGCCTGAGAATTCTGTTAAGAAACTACGTTTCAGCTGTGCATTTTTAGCAGAATCTTTAATGTAGATGTTGCTAATCTGTGGACCACACTTATATTTGAAAGTATTTAGAAATAGATTGAAGAAGGCCTGGTGTGCAGGCCTACAATCTTAGCACTCTGGGAGGCAGAAGCAGAAGAATTCCAAGTTTAGACTCAGACTATGCAGTTTAGCAACTTAATAAGAACCTGTCTCAAACAATAAAAAGGGATGGGGATGTAGCTCAGGGTAAAGGTCCTAAGTTCAATTGTCAGTACCACAAAAAAGAGAGAAAAGAAAAAGATTGAGTCAATATTATCTCTATGTAAAAAGCTCACATACATTTCATGACAGTTTAACATTGACTTATAGAACGAGCAGTTTCTTATAGTACACTTGAATGATTAGATTTGTTAGACAATAGAAATAATAGAAAACAATAGACTAATCCAATGGATAGTATTTATAAAGGTATTATAATTTAACAAAGGAGACAAGGGGGTACATTCCTACAACCATAGCTTAATGACTATTTTTGTGACTTTCTCATTACTGGAACACAACATTTGACACTGAAGGGAGGAAAGATTTATTTTAGCTTAGATTTCAGAGGTCTCAGTCCATTCTTAGTTGGCTGGCAATGGGAGAATGGTAGAGGGTCTGGAGAAGAACATTTCACCACCTCGCAAGAGGAAGGAGAGAATTATTAGGGAAAAGCCGGGCAAGACTGAATATCCTCCTAGGCCACATCCTCAGTGATCCACCACCACACCTTTAGTGAACAACCACATTTTTTGGTGATCCATCACCTCTTCAGTGATCCACCCCTCCAGATCAGACCCTGTCTCTTAACAGCATGTGAAATCCATAGATTAATCAACAACATTCAATTTATTTTCATAATTCAATCACCTTCCAAATACATGAGACTTTTGGAGGACATTCCAGATTCAAACCATAAAAATGACCATAGTCCTATACTTTCTAAAAGACCAGCTATTGATAGAAATTGGTTCCATGATATTTTACTCATTGAAAAGCACCAGAAGTATCTATCGTAGAAATGAAAAAATGGTCTGGAGGCTTAACTCAGAGGTTAAAGTATTTGCCCAGTAGTTGCAAGGATCTGAGTTCAATTCCCCAGCACCACGTAAGCCAGGTGTACTGGTGTACACCTCTAGTATCTGCCCTTTGAAGGCTGAGGCAGGGCATTGTGGTGTATTTGAGACCAGTCTGAGCTACAGAGTGAGTTCAGGAACAGCTTGGACTACAGAGCAAGTCCCTGCTTCAAAACAAATAAAAATAAACAAATAAAAGAAAATTATACCTTGAGAAAATAATTAGGCTAAAAATCCTAGCTTTGTTCTGAAATAATAATCTTAAAATGAATAATATGCTTAGCATACATTGCTGGAATTATCAAATTTATAGCCAAATCTAAAACCAAATCTAATATATCAGATATTATATGAAAAATTTGACTTATTTGGACAACCTTTTTTTCTTTAAAAATGTTGAAACAAAATGGCATTTTCCCTTTATTATAATTAAATTCATAGTTTTAATGTTGAATCAAAAATTAGAAAAACTGGTTTTTAGCTATTTTGTATAAGCTGCTTATCTCTTTATTTACACATAGCTTAATTTTATATTCTACTTCATTAATGTTTACAAAGATACACAGATTGTTTGTCTTAACTTGGAAATAATGCTATTTATTTATTTTGTCAGGTTTAACCTTGGGTTAGTTACACAATTTTTAGTATAATGTCCTATTGAGGTCAACTAATTCACTAAAGTCTGACTTATATTTTGGCTTTATATATGTGCATGATAGCTTATTTACAAAAACAAAACCCCAAAACAAGATATAACATCTCTGAAAGTTTTAATCATTATTATATTTTATTATAAAATCTTGGTATGATGGTGATACCTGTTATTTCAGCATTCCGGGATGCTGAGGCAGGAAAATCACAAGTTTAAGCCTTGATGAGGCAATTTTGTGACATAGTGAGATTCTATTACACACACACACACACACACACACACACACACACCACCACTGCCAACAATAATAAGCAACAATAACAAAAACTGCAAATACAATTCCATGAAATGTTCATTATATTATAGAATGTGATGTTAAATAAAAACCTAAAAATCATAGCCATCCGATGATGAACACATTTGAGCTCTATTAGTGATAATAATCTTAGAAACCAACCATAATCATTAACAATATTACATGGCTGCTTTGCCTTCTAATTGAAAAACAAAATGTTTAAAGTATTATATCAAGTTGGCTTTAAAACCTATTAAGTTTTGCTGTTTTCATTAAGTCAGACTGCCTGACTAGCATGGTAATTTTATTGGTTAAGTGACTTAAGTTTTCTGTGCTTAGATTCCCATATTAAAAAATTAAATACAGGATTACAAAAAATAATGCATTTCAAGGGCCTATCACATAAATAAAAAATGTCCACTAACTGTTCAGTAAATATTGCTAGTGTTATTATCAGAGGTAAGCAAAGAATTTAAGGAATATTAGTAATATTATTTCTTTATGTAACTTTTATTGTGCAATGTTTTTAGGTAGCCATTTTTCACATGGTATTTCAAGAATACAACCCCTTAAGACGTGCAGCCGACCAATCAGGATTGGATTGTCAAGAAAAGCTAGGCTGAAACAACTTCATCCCTATTTGAAGTAAATGTGTTTTGAGAAGTTAAAGAATGTTTTGGATTTTCAAATGATATTATAATATCTGAAAATGTCTTTTTCCTCTCTCTCTTTTTTTCTTTTCTTTGGATAAATGCTTTTGTTCAGTTTGAAGTCCCTAGGGCTTTCTTTGTTATAAAATGTGAAAGGTTACTTTGTGTGTGAATTATCTTATTTCCCTTTAAAGCTAAAAAATTTTCATTACTGTTTTCATGCTGTGTAGTCCATATGCATATTAAAATTTTTCATAATCTCATAAAACCTTTCAACTGTTGTTTTTATGATATATATATATATATATATATATATATATATATATATATATATTCTTTCTTTTTGTGGAAAAGATTGATAATCTTTATAGATTTCTCAGAGTATTTGTGGCTCATACAAAGATAACAGGTCATTGTTCTATCCATCTTTTGCATATTTTAAGTTGGAGAAATAGAAGCTTTTCAAGGTTAGTATTAAGATTGGACTAGAGGTGCTTCTCTTGTGGCATTCCTTTCCACTTTTTGCAGCATTCATTTTCTAATCTCTTTTTTCTTTTTTGTGGTTCCTGGGTTGAATCTTCACACTGATCTACACCCCCAGCCCTTTTTAATTTAATTTCTTTTTTTAAGTCTTCAAACAAGGTCTGTTTTAGTCATGAAGTTCTCAGGCTGAGCTGAAATTTACCATGTTCCTGTATCAATGTCCCAGAGTGCTAGCGTTACTGGTGTATGCCTCATGTTATTCACTTTCTAAGCTTTATTTTTTTCTACAGTTTTCTTAGAGTTTTTGGCTCCAGAATAGAATCATGTTTATACAATTAATAACTTCTAGTAACTTATCATTCATAGAATAAGTATACTGTAATATTCCTATTGTTGTGATAGGCTTAATGATAGAATAGAGAAGACACATGCAAGATCATACCTTGCAGAACTTCTTTTTTCTTTATTTCTTTTCTTTTTTTAAAGGCAGTTTTTTGCTCTGCAGCTTAGGCTGGTCCTGTGCTCATTATGTAGTCCACGCTGGTCTCAAATTCATGGCATCTTCCTGCCTCAGCCCCCTCCCCCATCCCACTGACTGTTAGAATTAGGGGCATGCACCACCATGCCTAGTTTATGTGGTGCTGGGGAATCAAACTCAGGATTTGGAGCTTGCTAGGCAAGTGCTTTAATTGCTGAGAAAGCATTTTAATTGGTAGAAAAATACAAGATATACATAATTTAATGGTAAACATTAGTAGAATAAAGCATATTTTAAAAACATTAAACAAATAATAAAATCAGCTACTTAGTAAAAAGAAAAAAGCATAGAAGATGGCATTCAATGACAGATAAGACTAAATGTATCATTGAATGGATTAAATTATTTTATTATAAGCAAACTTTTTGGGCTCACTAAAAACGACCTTAAATTTGACTTCATTTATTAATTTCCATTCCCTCATCACATATTTTGCCACTTCAATATCCTGCTCTTATCCTCCCATCCCTCAGAACTTCTCACACTATTAAGATCTTGCTAGAATACAAGATTCTTAAAGGAAGGATGGTATTTTTCTCCATTAGCATATCCCAAGTGCTTAGAGCAGTATCTGGTCTCAAGCAAATATTCATAAGATATTATTTGAGTATAAAAAATAATGTCTGCTTCTGTGTCATAGTAGTAAAATCTTTTTACATTCTTTTTATTTTATTTTGAAAATCAACTTTAAAAATCACATGTTGGCAGATTAAATTGTATTTATGTGTGCAACATGTTCTGAAGTACTGTTATATAGTATGTATACATTTTATTAATCTCCAAAATTAACATGAACACTATCTCACCTAGCTCCTTCACCCTCTTTTTCCCCCCATAGTCCTGAGAATTGAACAGAATCTTTGCACTAAGCCACTAAGCTGCATCCACAACTCTTCTTTAAAGACTTTTTAAAAAAATTTTAGGGCAGGATTAAATGTGTAAGCTTCCTAGATAGAGCTAGAACTTGCAATCCAATCCTCATGCTTCCGCTTCTCAGAGTGCTAGAGTTTTCCGTATCTACCGCCCTGCCTAGTTTCTTAACAATATTAATATCTTTATGACTTTGAGAAATTCTTCATCTCTAGGAGAGAACATTTCAGGATTATCATGAGGAGGAGAAAATAATACATCTTAAGGTTATTGTGGGAATTATATTATGTACTTGAAACAACTCTCATGCATAATTTTCAATAATGAATAGCTATTTACTAGTATAGGAACTACTCAATAATTGGTAGCAAAGAATGTTTGTTTTTTCCTTGAACTATTTTGCATTAGAATGTTTTCCGAAATACAGTATTCCTTTGAGTTTATGAATCTCTCTCTCTCTCTCTCTCTCTCTCTCTCTCTCAGCAAAAATATTCTCCTTTTTGCTACCTTTTTATTATTTTCAGTCCCATCCTGGATCTTCCCCCTTATATTTATACAAGCCAAATCTCATCAAAATCAAGATTTGTCTGCACAAACTTGATCCTTTTACCTGTTTCTTGTTGCTCTATGTGAATATTGAGTTCTAGTCTCAGTTCTGTTTCTTCAGGGAAGGTTTATTTCTAGTTCCTAAGAGACTTATGGATGAATACTTTAATGTCTGCTCTAATAAGTAGCTACTGCTGATCCTTTCCTACTTTGAACTAACTGAGTATGTGATAAGTTCGACTTCCAAGCCCACACCATTCACAGTAGGTTAGCATGACACCACACATCACTGCTTTCGTCTGTAGAGTTTTCCTGAGAGGTAACACACATTCCCAAAGGCAAAAATCATTACCACGTGTGCCACTTCCAATCACACACACACTGTGCTGCCTTTCCCTGCAGCCTAATTCTGTAGATTCTTATCTCTGGAATTACAAAGTTAGCGGTAACAGGGAGGTAACATTATAATTTTTACTGTTTTGGGGGGGGGGGTCGCTGCAGATTTAGACAGGTTGCACTGCAGCTGTGGTTGAAGACATTTTTAAATTGCAATCCATTTTCTTGTTTTTTAAATCTTTGTTCTGAAAACGTAAAAGTGGAACACATTCAGATCAGAAGACAAATATTCAAAGGTTATAAAAGCCACTTCAAATAATACTCTTTTGTTCAACCTTAGAATAAATCTGGGTTATTTGTATGCAAATAGCAAGTTTTTGGATGTATGATTTGCAACTGAGAAGAGAAGCAGAGCTTTAATTTGGAAAAGTTGATAGTCAATTAGTTAAGTATGTAAATCTCTGACTTAATATCCACTTAACCTTACTGAGTTAGGAAAAATGGAAAATTCAATATAGAGTGACTCTGATACTCAATTTCATATAAAATCACTACACAAAAAAAAAAAAAATGTTCACAGAGCCAGGCTCGTTCTAAGAAATTTTTCTAATGATGCAGTCATTATATATTTTCATAGACATATAATAGTTCATACTACCAAAAATAATTTGTGGACATAAATAGAATGATGCTACATTATGTTTTTCCACTTTATTGGAAAACAAATATTTATTTGAAGTCATCCTTACAGTATATGCTGATTTAAAATTTTTAAAGAATAGGCATATGCTACAATAGAACATTAGAAGAAATAGTCACAAAATTATTTCACCTGTTCAACCTATGGGTAAAATAACAAGCTCAAGATCTACGATATCTATAATTATGTTTGTATAACTGGGTATATTTTGTAATTTGGGGCACATCTAATTTTTTAAAAAGGAAGTCTTACAGATTTCTTCTTTGAACTTGAGATTCATGACTATTTACATTGTTATCTCTAATAGATGCCTAATATGCATCTCAAGTCATCATGGTCCACATTGAGCTACTGTTTCCCTCAAATTTCTCTTCCCACACTATCTCTCACTTTATTGAATGGTAACTTTATTGTTTCAGACGTTCAGGACGGGTATCTCAGAGTAATTCTTGACCCCTTGACATGTCTCTATTTTTCATAACCCATAACAGGCCCATCAGCAAAACCTGTTGGTTATAGCTTCTTTTGCCTGGTTTATTGCACTTGGTTTTATTGCTTTAGTCCTTGCTCCCTGTAGTCTGTTCTGAACAGAATGATTGTTCAAAATATAAGTCATAGCACATAAGTATTCATATAAAATATACAAGTACCTTATGTGTATAAGTCACGAAATTTCCTTTTTTCTATTTTATGATATTGAAAATAAGACAGTGTAAACATAAAACTAGTACAACTTGACCTCATTTTTGGAATCTCATGCATCAATGTCTGATTTAATGAGGTGGTTGCAATTCTTAGTGAGTTCTCGAGGTGCTTGTCAGAAAGCTTTAATCTAATTGTACTCTTCATGTGCTTTATCTCTGAAATGAGTTGTTCACAAATGTACTTATTGGTATAGTGAGGACATGAATAAAGCATGCTTATGAAAGGAGAGAGATTTTTCTCTGTATAGATAGGTATAATAAAAGTTTAGTAAAGACACGTAATCAAGTTTTTCTTTCAGTTGAATGCCTGATTGTAACTCCATATGTTCCATTTACAATTTTGCAGGGATTATATTGATGTCAGCTGGAAATAGAGTTGCAAATACACCAAAAAATTAATAATTTTTTCCAGAAATGTTGAAGCCTATCAAAATCAAATTAAGGTTGCATATTTTTCACTGTTTACAAGATTGTAGATAGTCAACATGTCAAAATGTATAAAATTATTTAGCACAACCTGTCCTCATTTAAATGTTGTTTCCAACATTGTTACAGTTTGAAACACAGTACAAGTTGATTTTCGCCTTGAAGAGACATGTTTAAAACATTTGAATGAATAATCAAATCCGCCAAAAATGCTAAATCTGCCAGCCATTTTTTATCTTGAATTTCTGGCATTAATTTCCCTTTACATTCTATAAATTACTTGATTTCATTTTATGGCACAAGTCATAAAATCTTTTTAACATTTTATCCTGAATTAGCCACCTTACTTCAGAAATGTAAATAATCATGGCCTGCATATTTTTAAGAAACTCCTGGGGTTAGTAATGATTTAATTCACTGGACCTCATGAAATTCACAGCTTTGACAATAATTTGCACCATGTCATCCATCTTTAAAGCATACAAGCATAAGCGCTCTCTCTCTCTCTCTCTTTCCTTCCCCCTTCTCTCTCATTACATATACATATATGTATATATACATATATATAATATTTTTGATGTGGGGCTTAAACCCAAGGCCAGAACACTGGTCTACATTCCTAGCCATTTTTTAAATGTGAAAGTTCTCACATAGTCACTAAGTTGTTAAGGCTGGCTCAAATTTGCAATCCTCTTGACTCAGCAATTCCCTCTCTTTCAGGTTTGTGTCAACATGCCCAGCTCTCAAATATAAATTTTCTTGTTGTACGATGCACTGACATTTCATAAAAATTGAGGTGCTGGCAGCAATTGAGCTGTTTTCTGTTAGTGTTATAAATCCTTTTTTAGAAAGAAGGGGAAGGAGCATGAGTAGCTTCATCACATATGCTGATAAAAGTGAAAGGAAATCACTTTAATGTATGGTTTACCGCTTTGTACAAATCAAGGGATTTGTTGTATATTAAATGGTACCTAAAAGGCCATTCCTTCAGTGACATTATTTTGGGGTCTCTGCCACACACAATAAAGTCTCAGGGAAAAGCATAAAAAAGGCAAGTTGAGCCATATCTGTTGCCTCAGCACTTATATTTTCTCCAAAGCATAACATTTGAAATTAATAGCTTCATTCTACAGATTTCCACCAGTAAATTTTCTTATTTCTTCAGTGCACCTGGCTACAGTCTGGTGAAACAAGCTGGCTTTAAAAAAAATCTATTCTTTTATATTAGGAAAAATTGCAACTGTCATGCTTTTCATACATTGCTTAATAAACTCACCATCAGTAAATGATTTTAACTTTCTCGCAATCATAGTTGTTAGCACATAATTACCTTTTATAACAATCTGTGAGTTGTAACTTCTAAAAATTATTTGAGATGACAGAAATTTTTCAGTTTTCAGTTCTGCTATTTTGTCTTGAAAAGTACTTTGATATGCAGTGAATTTGGCAGCATGTTTTGCATATAAAGTCTTTTCACATTTTAATCTTGGATAACTGGCATAATTTTCCTACATATTAAGGATAGCCTAGTGCCTTATTATTTATCTTGACAAGAATAGTACTCATCTGTTCATTTTCATTAACACTATTACTCATCCATAATTTTTTTCTGGGTTCTGTTTTCTTTGAGGCAATGTTGAAGCCATGCCAAAATTGAAAAAGGAACTATTTATTTTCTAGTATGCATTTATAACGGTATCATGAGCAAAAAACTGATACTCTTTTAACTTTGTTTTACAGTTGCTTAAAATCTATTTTAACTTATTTTAATTATGTTAACATGCATACAACAAGCTAAAGTTTCATAATTAAATAAAAATTTACATGTCTGCTTAGTAACAATAAGTACCTAATATTCACAGGCACACATTTTTAAAATTTATTTATTTATTTATTTATTTTGTAAATACACAAATCCCAAACTCTGTAACACATTAGAACCGTGGGGTTTGGGGAATCAGGAAGAATCTATGCCTACTCCTTTTTCAGAGGCTCACCCCTTTCCTTTCTGAACATTGCCTTCTTTCTACCCTGTCGTTCATGTTGGGTTTTTTTACGTCATTATTTTTTGTGCATTTCATAAGAGGGACACCATCTATAGTCAGTCTTTTATGCACATGTTGTTTTTGTTTAAATGTGGAATGTTCCTCAAAGCCTCACATATTTGGATGTTGTGGAATATCTATGCACTCCATGTGCTGTTAAGATGTGGGGCCTGGTTGGAAGGGGCTTGATCCGGAATAGGTCCTTGAAGGCAAAGTGCTAGTCTCCTCTTCCTCACTGCTTCCTGATAGGATGACATGAACAGCTTTTCTCTGGCTGGGCCTGTGCAATGTGCTTCGCCATTGCCAGCTGCCCATGGATGGACAGACAGCTTCTGAAACTGTGAGCTAAAATAAATCTTCCCTCCCTTAAATTGTGGATGTCGGATACTGTGTTTCAGCAACAGATAAGTAACAAAAAAACACTTGTAGATAGGTTGAGATATCATTATTGGGTAACAGTTGTGTTTTATTTGATAAGCTGTATAAATGCATCTGATACACAGGGTTTTCCATGTGACTGTCTGTGGGAGGCACCAGAAGCAGCCTTGTATTATTCCCTCCTCTCTGCAACATCCAGTGGTTGCTTAGAGTCTATGCTGGAGCTTTAAGTAATCACATCATGAAAAATATCACCAATAACCACATAATAACGTTGACAGTTTACTGTCTTGTGAAGCCTCATTACTAGATGTCCAGGGCTGCATGTGGGCCACCAGATGGACACACATGTGTATTTTATCATAGCTCAGCTCAGTTCAGCTCAACCTTCTGAAAGCTTTCTGTCTCACTTTGAATAAGAGCAAGAACTTAATTTGACATATAAGGCATACATAATAATCTGTTTCTCCATTGCCCCCATAAACTCTTCTCTACTATTTCCTCTTGACCCTTCCATTGAAGTCACACTGGCCTGCTGTTTTTAAGGTAGGTTAACCATATCCAGGCATCAGAACTTTTGCACTTGCTTTCTTTTCCTGGAATGCTTGTTCCTAAGATAGTTGTACAGCCTGCTCTGTAGTTCTTTCCTAAGAACTTAATTTAAAATTTACCTTTACAGGTGCTAGAGAAATGGCTCAGTGGTTAAAGTACTTGCCCAGCAATCTCTAAGCCAGGTGCTAAGTACCTGAGTTCAATTCCCCAGCACCACATAAACTGGGCATAGTGGCACATGACTGTAATCCTAGCACTTGGGAGGCTGATGCAGGAGGATTGTGGTGAGCCCAAGGCCAGCCTGGGCTTCATAGTGAGTTCAGGACCAGCCTCGGCTGTAGAGTGAAACTATGTCTCAAAAATAAACAAACAAATAAATAAATAAATAAATAAATTAACTGTACAGTGTGGCCTTTACTTCATGCTAACATTTAGATGTTCTTTTTTTCTCTGCTTTTAGCTTTTCTTCTTAATACTTTGTGTTAGACATACTGTGTTTTCACTTATTCATTTTGTTGCCAGTCCTCCCACTAGGTTTTAAGCTTGGAAAGTAAAGGCATTTTTTTAAAAAATTTTATTTACTGCTGTAGCCTCAGAACCTAGAATAACACTTAATCTGTGTTCAAAAACTGTTAATTGAATGAAAGACTGAACAATGTGATCAGGGGTGAGTACAGCTTAAATATATTATGTTGAATATACTTTTTTGGCCTCAGCATATTGCTGTTTTCTTCTGGAATTTAAAGCTTATTTCTCTCTTTCATAATAGTCTGTGTTACATTTTGCCTTGAATCAAATAAATGAAAGCAAACCTTGGATTTACTTACTTTGCAATCAAAGTATAATATTAGGTTCTTAAAATAAATTTGAAAACTAAAATATAAGTGTACTTTTTGAGATTCAGTGTTTCACCTTTTATCTTATTTCAAATCTTGGCAATGAAAGGAAAATAGTAAATTTAAATCTGAAAACGGTATTGTCCCTTTGCATCAGTAAAAAATCTTAGAGTTCTACTTTATTTTTGCCATGGTACTTCTTTTTTCCACTTCAAAAACTCTCTAAACAGAATTACTAATGTTACATTACTAATGTTTTAGTAGTTCTTTTTTTGGAATAAATACATAAACATGGTACTTCAAAGGATTTTTTAAAAAAGAATTAGTTAATATAAGTCCTCCTTTTTTAAAACATTCATATCCAGCTTTTTCTGAAGCAAGAAGCAATTGTTAATAACTTTCTGCTTCGACATATTTCTACGAACAATAATATATTTTAAACACATACAAATATTATTGTCTATTTTATAACTAAACTTAAAAAATGTTATGCAGCTTGCTCTTACTTTTACATATTGTTTTTACTTGTTCTTCTTAAATATATGCTCCAAAAATAAAGTTGGTAATTACAATATACTTATTAAATTAATATATTTCTCAACATGCTAAGCTCACAGCTGAGAGTTTGCCCTGTATCTCAGAGGAGACATTGGACTTGGGCCTTTTTTTTTTTTTTTAACAGTACTGGAATGGTTAAGACTTTGGCAACTCTTAGAGAAGGACTAAATGCCTTTTGTTTAAGGGAGTAGACACGAATTTTGGGGGGTCAGGGTTGGAATGACGTGGTTTGGACCTGGAGTGGCCCCCAAACCCTCATGTGTCTATAAATACTGTATAGTGTTGTGAGGGGGGCCTGGCTGAATAGGGCAGAAACTTGGGGCTTGACCTGGTGGGGAATAAGCCAGTCAACCCTTCCTCCCAGGCTTGTCTCTATTCCACCATGCTGTTTCCACCCTTTCTCCCAGATTTGACTCAATTCTGCTATGCTGCTGTGAGGATCTCTGTTTGCCAGAGCATTGGTTCTGGGTCTAGCTGTGGCCTCACCATGTGATTCCACTCTTTTTCAGTTGCCCACCTGTGTATGGACTGTGACATTTTAAAGCTGTAAACTAAAATAAGTCTTTCTCCCTAAGTTGTGGATGACAGGTATTGAGTCATTGTGATGAAAAAGTAACTAAGACAGCCCCTAGAGAGAATAACACTGAACTTTTTATTAGAGCCAACTATTTGGAATCAGCACTACAGGACAGATGCCCGAGGACATTTCAGGAATCAGCAAGATCCCATGCTTCACTCATTCAAGGGTACAAGGCAAAAGACTTGGCTTTGAAAAGAGCACTAGAGCATTCTACAAGGCAATTTAGAAAAGTGAGTCCCCAAGGAGTTCAGACATCTAAGAACCCAGGGGCCTCTGTGGCTACAGCCTAAATGGGCCAAATTACTGCTCAAGCCAGTGCCACACTTTGGCATCATCCATGTGGCGTTAGCTTCATAGGCACGCAGAATGCAAGAGTCATGGGGTCATTAGATTTCCACCCACATTTCAAGAGAAGGTCTTGGAGGCTAGGCATTATGTCCCTGGGCAGGCTGTGCACGGAGTTGTGAAGGGAAAGCTGAAGGTACAGTGGAGATCCCAGAAATCTGGAGAATCCTGGAACTTGGTTCATCTGTAAAGGAAGGTCACTGTCTGTGAGTAGAGCAGACCATGGATGTTGCAGCGGGAGGTAAGTAACGCTGTAGAGGGGGGCGGTCTATCCAGGTCCTTTGGAGCTCACATTTTGCCAAAGTATACTCCAGGTGTTGGAGACAGAGCTAAAGGATTTAAAGTTTTCTCTGTTTAATTTCAGTCCTGCTTTGATCCAATTTCTGTTCTTCTGTTTCTTCCTTTTGAAACGGGAAGGTTTGCTGTATATCATTGTATGTTAGAAGTGTTTAACATTTTATTACTATTATTATCTTTAGTTTCCACGAGAGTACGCAGATAAGAGTTTGCCTTGGGTTTCAGGGGAAACTTTGATTTAAACTTTTTTCACACCATTTTTATTTATATGTGATACATAATGTTTACAGTGATAATGAGTATTTTATGCACATGTATGTCACATCAACTTATAATCTCTTCCCATTTTTGGCCCTCCCACCTCCTCTCCATCCCCCCTAATTCCCACTATCACACCCATTTGGTTTTATAGAATGCCTATAATCTGGGTTTACCAAATCAGAGAAACCATGCAATATTTAACATATTTAATCTTCTGAATCTGACTCATTTCACTCAAATCACCACTCTTTAGCTCAGCTTCACACACCTAGAATGGGCTGCAGTGGTCAAATCTTGATGTCTCTTCTCTGAGTTCAGCAGAGCCCTTTATTGAGATATTTGCCCAAAGTTCTTTTTTTCTATAGCTTACTATATCTTTGTTGAGATTCTTTAACATGGCATCACCCACCAGTCCACATGAGAAGAGAAAAATAACAATGTAATTCATAAGGCTAGAGAATGTGAGAAAGAAAAAGAGAGAAGTTAAATTTTAAATGCCTTAGCTGAGCACTGCAAAGTAAATGTTTGTACATTCAAAAGATGTTCAGGCTATCATTACATCAATCAGTTTCCTTAGGATAAACTTACATCAAAGACTGAATAAGTGAATTGCTATAATAAATAAACTTAAGTCTATATCAAATTGCCACATTAAATGAACTTTATATCACATAAGCATAGTATACTTAAAGCAATAGATATAATGAGATAGTTATTTTAGAATTTCTTAAGCTTTCATAAATTGTTTACTCGCATTTCACTAATTACTAACATTTTGCCAGATTTGGCTTATCATTTTATCTACTTATCCATAAATTCATGCACATATTTTTTTAAAAGATTTTATACCAATTCCTTACGTTGACTATCATTATTATGTATTTCAAGCTAATATGGTATTACAAATAAAAATTATGTGGGGAAATGTCCCAGATTTTATGAAACAGCTGGTACTGTTTTAGAAGTATACCAATCAAATGATTCAAATACTGACTGCTTTTTTTGTTATACTTTCTCTTTAGATGTTTCCTTTTCTCCATGTTTTTTGGTGCTGTTTGTCTCTCTTTGCCTCTCTCAAAGACTCCCTCAACTATTTTCTGCAATGCTGATCTAGTGACCACAAATTTCTTTAGGGGTTTCTGGTCATGAAAAATTTTTACTTCTTCAATTTTCAGGGATAATTTTGCTGGATACACCAACCTGGGTTGATATTTGCTGTCTTTTAAAGCTTAAAAGATTTTTCTCCAGGCTCTCCTGGCCTTTAAAGTTTGTGTTGAGAAACTGTAGTAATTCGAATGAGTTTGCCTTGGCAGAATAATGCCTGTTTTCTCTTGCTCCTTTTAGTATTTTCTCTTTATGTTGTATCTCTGAGGATTTAATTATGATATGTTGAGGTGAGTCTTGTTGCTGGTTGAGATTATTTGGTGTTCTACAAGTTTTTGTACCTAAAAATTATTATTTTTTTAGATTTGGAAAAATTTCTTGATTTCAGTAGACTGGTGGGTGATACCATGTTAAGTAATCTCAACAAAGATATAGTAAGCTATAGAAAAAAAGGACTTTGGGCAAATATCCCAATAAAGGACTGTGCTGAACTCAGAGAAGAGGCATCAAGATATGACCACTGCAGCCCATTCTAGGGGTATGAAGTTGAGCTAAAGAGTGGTGATTTGAGTGAAATGAGTCAGATTCAGAAGATTAAATATGTTAAACATTGCATGGTTCTTTCTCGCACACCCATAATTCTGAGATTGGTTCTCTTTGAATCATCCATCAGCTGTTGTATCCAGATACTTTGCTCATTTCTAATTTTGGAGCCATGCCTAATCATAGCATTTGTTTCCTCAGCCTTGTATTCAAGGTTTGAAATTCTGTCCTCTCAATATTCAAGTCAATTTCCCCTCCTTTCAAATGAATTTTTCGTATCCTGAATTTTAGCTAAATTTCTTTTCAAAATTTCCACTTCTCTATTAAAATTTTCTTTCATATCTTTTATTTTCTTGTTTGCTTTAGCCAACTTTTTATTTGTGGATTCTATATGCTCAGTAAGTTTTGCCTCCATTAGGACTACTGTTTAATAAGTTTCTTTTTAAGCCCACTGATCAATGCTTGCATTTCTTTGAGAATAACGTGTTTGAACTGGTTGTTCAACTCATTTATTTGCTTTTTGACTTCCTTCTTTATGATTTCCATTATTTTAGGGCCCATGATGTTAGTTTCTGGGGTCTCAAGCATGTCTGCGAGTGTCCTATTGCCTTGTCTTCTTCCCATGTTTTTGTTGTTGAGGGACTTAACTTGAAAGGCCTAGCAGAGAGATTTCTTTGAATGAGTATGAGGGTGTGTGGGGAGCAGCATAAATTACTCCAAGTTCTACGCTGGAAGTAGGCAGTGAGGGAGGACCTAACAGTCTGACGGCCTCTGAGGTGTCCTGGCCATACCCAGCCCTCTCAGCAAAGCTCTCCCACATCCTGGCTTCCCTCCCCTGAATGCAGGGCTCTCCACTCTCAGAGGTGCTCCCACTACACCCAGCTGTTCAAGAGGTTGGCAGCCTCTCTCTCCTCCCCACACCTGTTTCTTGCACCAATTTTTTCCTAGGCACTGTTTAAGAGTGACCCCAAAACTCCAATGCACACTCTTCTCTGCTTTCTTTTACTCTAATCAGTTCAGTCTTAGGTTCTCTTTCTTTCTTTCTTTCTTTCTTTCTTTCTTTCTTTCTTTTTTTTTTGATGGCTCCTGCTTACATCATTGCCTGTTAATGGCTGCCAAGTGCTGCTTCTAATCTTGGTTCCAGGAGGTGTTTTCTAGGGGAAGCTTGCAGTGCATTTGTAGTATGCACTACCTGCAGGCTTGTTTTTAGAGTCTGGGGCTACCAACTGCTGTCAATTCCCACTCCTTTTGAAGCCACACTTACCTCAGTCTGAGGTTCTGGTCTCCACACTTCCCTCTGTGGATGTTGAGAGCTCAGAGCCACATTCAGTCAGCTGCTGTTTTCCTCATATCTTCAGGATTTCTGACATTCCTGTGGTCTCTTTTTCTTTGTTGGGGTGCTCCTTCCTCTCCTAGGTTGGTCAGACTCCAAGCCGGCTTTTCTGTTTGCAGATGCTGGCAGCTCTCAGCTGTTTTCAGTTGGCCTGATGTGGCTTCCTGGGTTGCTAATTTTCCCCCCACTTCCAATGTTTCTTCAAGATTTCTGATATTCCTTAGCTTCCTTACAGCTTTTGGGGCACTCCTTTTTGTCCTACCTTCATTAAACAGGCGATTTTTGACTATATTCTCAACTTTTAAAGTGATTCCAGGAGGAGACAATATGCAGCTGTTACTTGGCCACCATCTTGACCAGAACCTCTGAATTTAAGCTCCCCCCCCCCCCTTTTTAAATTCCCTGCTGGAACTGTAATGACTTTGGCAAGTCTTTAAGAGATTAACTAAAAGAGTTTTGCTTAAGGAGATTGTGTTATTTTTTCATCACTGTGACTCAATAACCAAAATCTACATCTTAGGGAAGAAAGATTTATTGTAGCTGATGGTTTCAGAAAGTCTCAGTCCATTCATGGGTGGGAGGCTGGGAAGTGGTGGAATGACATGTTTAGGGCTACAGCTGAGCCAGAGCTGCCCAGGAGACAGAGATGCTCACAGCATGGTGGCACAGAGAGAGACTGGGAGGAAGGGCGGAACCAGCACGTGCCCTTCCAGGTCAACCCCTGAGCATCTTTCTCTTCCGACCAGGCCCGCCTCCCAACTCTACACAGTATCTATAGAAATATGAGGCGTTCGGGGACACTCCAGATCCAAACCACCACAGAGGTAGATGTAAGTCTTTTGGGGACCAGAACGGAAGGGAATATTTTAGGTGTGAAATGTCTCTCACAAACCTCAAGTTGTGCGATATTTATGGATTGCTTTTGGGAGGTGGGGCCTGGTCGGGTTTGGCAGAATTACTGGGCATGTGGATTCAACAGGTATATTTTTGCTCCAGCTCTTCCTTTCCCTGGTTCTTCCTTTTGCAATGTATTGAGCAATTGCTCTCCACCAGACTCTGCCATTGCTTGGCCGTTGGGTGTTCTGTGCCAACAACAAAAAGATTAACTAAGACACCTAATTTATTAGGCCACAATTCAAGAATTATACATATTTTGATCAATTTGTTTTAATGAGTATAATACACTGTGACAGGCCTCATGAGGGATCTTTTACTAAAATTAATGGAAATGAGATTTAGCTTTTATTGTAATAAAATATACATGAAATTTATCATTTTAATTATTTTTTCAGTGTGCAATTGAATTAGTAACATTAATTACAGTAGTACCATATAGATGTTGTTTTGCTTTATCAAATATATTTTGCTCATTTTTGAAAATCAAGAGCGACATCACAATGCAGTAATGGAAAGAAGAAAACTCTCACTTTGGCAACTCTTTGTAGTCTTTGACTCAAACTGAATTATGGCGCAATTCGTAGCTATAGCTAACACATTTCCATGGTCTTTGGAAACTGCTTGGGAGTTAGTCAGAATTTGAATATAAGTTCCCTTACTTTACAGCTTTTTCTTACCAAGAGGTTACACTAAGGACAAAAGTTTTAAATTGAGATACAATAATAAAAACAATTGAGATCATACTTTAAGTAAAATTAAACTCATAAATTATGTAATAATATTTGGACACAGAAAAATACTGCATATTGGTAAATTTGATGGAAAGCATGAAGTGTATTCAAGTTAATATAGTTAAAATATATTGTTTATTTGAATAATCATTCTCATATGATTTGATACAAGGCCTTTGCTAATTACTATAAGAGATACAAATATAGCGAATATGTGGATTTTTACTCTAATTGCTGAGCAAAACAGTTTAGGGTAAGTAGCCACAGAATCTATTTTGAAGGGCGCAAAGATGAGCAATTTAGTTTAGCTGAGGAATTACAAATTTGTTAGTGGTATATTTTATTACTGTTTACACATAATAACAAAAGATTGCTTTTTAAAAAGAAAATGTGCTAAAGAAGTTAACTGTCTTCTTATGCAAAAATATTTCTTATTTTGTATTTTAAGATTCTTTTTGATTTGTTTCAATAAATCTAAAAATTAATGAAGATTTCTGGGATAAGAAGCAATATATTAAAATTCTAGAACTTAGAGAAAATTATTTTTTAATATCTGACATTACAGCTCTCATAAAGAATAATAAATGCTCTCATTTTCCAGTGATTCATGTTCACTTGGAGAAATTATTTCTCTAAGCCTTTTGTGCTGATGTACAATTTAAAAGTAAAATACTATATAAACTTCCCTCCTTTTTTCTCTCCCTTTTTTCCTTCCATCCTTTTTTTATATATCTCTTTTCTCTGCCTCAACTTTTTTCTTTAAAAGTTCTGTCTTAGCTTTTCTGTCAAGTTCTTGTTTTCCTAAATACTATTCTTTTTATAAAATACTTCATATAGCTACCATCTGCTTCCTTATCTACTTTTTATAATGTTCCTGATTGAAAATGCATATGCACAGAATCATAAGCTTTTTAGAACTGACACTTCCTGATAACTATCTCCATAGTTGTATAAGATTTATTACTCTAAATAGTTATTACGCATTTTTAGATTTTTATTTCAGAATTGTCTTTTCCCCAAACTACTCAATAACTATTTGAAGAATACAAAATTAATGGTTTTATTTTCAACCATTTCTCTTTAGGATATTTTTTTCTACCTTGCTGTGCTGTTACAAGAACAAGGAAAATTTAACTTTATCTCTTAAGTTACTCTAAATTTCATCATGTTTGAATGCAAAATTATTATTAATGTATGAAAGTGTTGTAGTTTGTATCTGGAGCATCTCTCAAAAGACTCATGTACCTATTGATACTGTGTACTGTTGGGAGGTGAGACCTGCCTTGAAGGGGTGGACGCTCTGGGCTTGACCTGGAGGGTTGTGTGCTGGTTCCTCCCTTCTCCCAGACTTTACTGTTCTGACATGCCATGAGGATCTCTATCTCTGGACCTCCAGCCATGTGGTTCCACCATTTACCAGCCTCCCATAGTGAATGGACTGAGACCTTTTGAATCTGTGAGCTAAAAATGAATCTTTCCTCCCTAAAGTTGTAAATGTCACAGTGATGAGAAAGTAAAACAAATTTTGCAGCTTTGAAAATTAAGAGATTTGATAAAATATGCCTGCCTTTTCTGGGGAAATAAAAATCTTTCTGCCAATAAGTGGGTGCCATATTGGTGCTTCACTGATGAGAGTGTGTTAGGAGTCGATCTTTCTGATGTAATATTTTGTGTTTTACTATTTCTCTCTGACCTGAGAACTATAGAAAAACATGAAATAATATGTTTGGGAATATATTCAATATTGCATTGTGACTTCGTAGTGAAAAAGAAGGCAAGCAAGAGATGGAAATGAGCACACCATTTAAACAAAGCATATATGGTCTATATGTAGCAGAAAGAATATGGGTTTGGAATCATAGAAATCTAGCTCCATCTCCCAGTAACATTTTAGATTTGATTCATCTGCAAATTATTGATGGGAAAATCTATCAGGGTTTTTTAATCAGAATTATAGGTAAAGTTTAAAGTCATTTAATAGTGTATTTCATATAGGATACGCATTTAATAAAGGTAGCGATTAATTTTCAAGTAGACACTATAATAAAACAGTTGCTCAAAAAACTTATTAGTGTTCCTTAAAATGAAAACGTACAGAATGTATTTATTTATTTGAGAATATTTGTTGGGTAGCTACTATGTATAACACACCTGTTCTAAGCATTTTGGGATATACCAATGAACAAAACAGACAGTAATTTTTACTTTTGTGGACTATACATGTCAGTGGGAGCAGATAAATAATAAACAATAAACACAATAAATAAATAAATCTGGCACAAATATGCTAATAAAATGGTGGAAAAAGAATTACAAACCGGAGAGTCATCAGCTTGTAAAAAATATTTAAGGTCAGAGGGGCAGATATGATTGCTAAAAGAGTGGGTATTAGCAGAGGAGTCAAGAACAAGGAATGTGGACTCTCAAATATGAAATTGTTGATGAAAAGAGGATATATCACCACAAAGAGAAGAGAAATAAGTGAGATACTGGATAAACCAAGGGAATGAGATTAGTTCTTTCTCAATGCCGATGAGCCATTTCTTTGAATATTTCATTGGCTTTAAGCTGAATAGTTTCAGTGAAGTGAAAGCTTCAGTCAAAGTTTCAGTCAAAGCTTGACTGACATGAGATTAAGAACAAAATGAAAAGTTATAAGAGGCAGTGGCTGCCAACAATTGTTAAGAGAGTTTTGGGGCAAAGAGGTGCAGATAAATGAGGATGATATTTATGGAGGAAGAGGGAGAAGAGAATCATTTTAAGTATAGTATAAATAATAATTGTTTGTCAGTAGAAAATTAGTGTAGTAAAAAAATTGATATGGCAGGCAAAGGAAAGAACTACTAGTAGGTAGAACGAAGGTTATCTAGAACTGACTTTAGAATTGCTCTTCAAAGAGAAAAGAAGAAGAGCTACTCCAGTATGGGAATTTTATTACTAAAACAAGTAAATTCAAGTTACTAGAGTCAAGGGTGCTGAAAGAGTTATTTACATGCATATTGAAATCACCAAGAATTTGACTTTAGGAACTTGAAGGCTTTTAATCTGACAGGTGAGATGACAGGAGTGTATTTAAATGATGGCAAAAATCTCCTAATGTTCTCTTTTGTTATTTTAGATCTTTCAAAAGGTAGAAGGATAGTTTTCTAATGAGTGTGATGCTTGCAAAGGAGGTATTTATTGGGTTTCCAAAGAACAAAAGCATGTCGAGTAATCCTCTACAACAGGAAATTAAACAGATTCAAAGTCTATGGTATGTTTTCCTGGCATTATTGAGGTCCCATTTAGGATTCATGGTGTTTAATGTAAAGTGAGAACAGTCATATATCAGATGGGAATTTTCTCCAGTCATATCCAGTCATCATGTTTTTCAGCTCATGGTAGTTATAGGGTTGAATTAAATCAGGCGTATTATTTTCCCAAGCCTATTCAGAAGAGAGAAGGACTATTAAGGAAAACAAAGATATATGCAAACAATGGTCATGAGGTTTAATTTTGTAATCTAAATTGAGAAGAGCTAAGGCATTAATGGGATTAGAGAATAGGGAAAAATAGTAGGATCAAAGCCTTGGAAGTCACAGTGGGATCAAAGGGTAGCTGGATTTGAGAGACCATGCAAGTCAGCAGGAAAATTGGATATTGTGATCAGAGAATGAGATGAGCAAATCTGAAATTATGAAAAAGTCGCTATATCAACTTTATAACAATGATGAAGTAGATCTATATCAGTATGGGAGTTTTATTACTATAACAAGTAAATTTAAGTAACTAGAGTATAGGGTGCTGAAAGAATTATTTACATGCATATTAAAATCACCAAGAATTAAGAAAGGCTATAATGCTAGAGAGTGACAGGGATCCAAGCTGCTATTGTTGAGGAGAGGCATGATCTAGAGACCTACAGGTGAGAGCAACAATAATAAGGCAAAGATTGAGCTCATACAGTGACTTGAAATTCAAAGGTATGGGCTTTAGGAAGGAAGAAAGGATAGTGCTTAAAAGTTGCAAGAAACATCAAGGGCTTTTGCTTCATTCCAGGCTCATCAGTGAAGGCCTATGGGAGAAAACCTTTCCTCCGTTGGAGAAGGATGTGATAGAAACTGTGTCCTCACCAGAAAACCAAGTTGCTCCTGGTGTTAACTATGTGGGAAGTGTTAGCAGAAAGCTAACACAGTTGAGAAGAGATTCATGGGACAGGAGCGGAAATAAAAAGACTAATTCTAGCTGGTCATTGGAATTGGTGGAAGTTAGGAAATGAATAAGCAGGTAGACAGGTGCTGAGGTTTAGATTTAGAGTGTCCCCTGAAAGCCTCATGTACTTACGGATACTGTGCACTGTTGGGATCTAGCTGGAAGGGGTGGATACCTGGGGCTTGATTTGGAGGGGCATGTGCTGGTTCTACCCTTCCTCCAAGACTTGGTATCTTAGTTACATTTTTGTTGCTATGACTCAATACCTGACACCCACTAATTTTGGGAGGAAAGGTTTATTTTAGCTCACAGTTTCAGAAAGACACAGTTCATTCAGGGGTGGTTGGCAGCAACATGGCAGAGGCAGAGGTGGAAGCAGCTTCTCAGGACATCACAAACAGAAAGCTAAGTCAAGGCAAATTGAGACTAGTCCTCCAAGGAAGACAGGAAGCGGCTTATACATCCTTCCAGGTCTCCTCCCAGTGATGAGCCCCTCCTGGATCCGAGTGTGGAAGGTGTGGTAAATCCCCAATGCATGCCAATAATCCAATTTACATGCCTGTAATCCACTCCTCCAGACTAGGCCGCAATCTCCCAACAGCTCATGGTTTCATAGACAATCTATAACATTCAAATACACGAGACTTTGGGGGGACATTCCAGATCCAAAACACAATACTTGGCTTTGCCCAGCCATATTGTGAAAATCTTCTGTCTCCAGAGCACTGGCTCTGGCTCTGGCTCTTGCTGCGGCCCCACCATGTGACTTCACCATTTTCCAGCCACCCACCCATGAATGGACTGTGACTTTCTTAAACTATAAGCTGAAATAAATCTTTTCTCTCTAAAGTTGTGGATGTCAGGTATTGAGTGACAGTGACAAAAAGTAACTAAGACAACAGGTAGCTATGGACTCTGGAGAAGCCAAGGGCAGTGCACCTTGGCCCAGCACTCCCAGAAGCTTCGTGAGATCTCTCCCGTTTTGTGTCTTCCACCTCCTGTCTGCTGTCCTCTATCCTGCACTGTAAGTCATCTAGTGAATTTATAAGTAAGTTACACCTCATTTTTCATCAAAAAATGCATGCTTTGACTAGTAAGCATTGTCAGAAAGATCTGCATTCTGTACAGTGCTGAGTGAAATTGTTGTTGTGGGGCACTCTTTAATTATACACCTTTTTACCTTTTGGTGAGAGCATCGGTGCCCCACTCAGCATGGGTAAGACTATTTATGATCTGTTCCATTTCCTCGATTTATACTCTCACCTTTCTAACATCCTATTAGAATCAAGAACGAAGGGTTGGACCCTAGACTTTTGGGTGGGTGCTCACAGGGAGAATCCACTCACAAATTTGAGGCTTGAGGCTTGGTAAGAAGTTATTCCCATTTTATTAACTTCTTGATGTATAGCTTCATTGATAAACAATGTAGTCATGCTGCTGCCACATTTTGAAACATACTGACAACATTCAAATTGCCTAATACATAATTCATATTTATAAATATGTCATGGACATTTGAAAACATACCTTTTAGAAGGTGGGTACAAGCTTCTATAATAATAACTTAAATGATCAACTCTCGGAATCTTATTTGGTTCTAAGTGCTATGGTCGTTTAGAGGGTTTGTCTTTTCTTCTACCTCAGCTACTTTCTCGCTTCTGGTCTCTTTGTTTTTCTTTCTCTATGCTTTCTGCTTTCCTACATTCACCTTATATTTTTGATTTGCCTTGTGTGATAATTTTTTTCGATTTATCCTTACAGCTTTTTAGAAATTCTAAATCCTAGGTCTAATTAGTGCAGATCAGTAGTTCTCAATATGGCAAAGCATCAGAATCACAGGAAGAACTTTGAAAAACTGTTGCTTCTAAAGTTAAAGGCCAGACATACTGAATTGAAATCATTTTGTTTGGGGCCCTAATTTTTTAAATAATGTTGGAAACTGGCCTTGTGCTGGACCCATCCCCCCTGGGTATGAGAACGAGATGACCTTCCTACCTTAACTAATGTCCCAGTGCCGGTGTGCAAAAACAGGCGTTCCGAAAAAAAACCAAAGAATGTTCCGGGCCTGCAGGCAACACCCGTAGTAGATGTTTAACCCAGATGCCTGTAGCGATAACCCTCTCCCTTTTTTACTTTCCCCATGCATATAAGCTGTTACAGTTTCTTAATAAAACAGACCTTGATAATTCTTGCTTGGTCTCGCTCCTTCTTTCTCGCCCATTTTCTTTCAGGCTCGGTCCCCCTCGCGCCCCGCTAAATACTAGGTCCCGCGGGTCGGGGCAAAATAAAATATCAAAGATGATTTTAAAACATAGCTTGTATTGACAGCCACCATTTTAGTGCTTTCTTAAAAGTGTATATATGTGCATAAAATATATACATAACTATATTTTGCTTTTGATGTAGATAATTAAATGGTATACACAAAACTTTCCTCTCTTATCTACTCATATAAAACGAGATTATCAGGATACTTTTTCCCCATTGATGTTCTCCTTCCCCTCAACAACAATCTTGGAACATTTGGAGTTTCAGGAGTCTTTTAAAAGACTCTTCCAGTTTAGAACTTGTTTCTTAACAATTACAAATGCATTATTTTTCTTTATATGTACAGTAAAATTGTTTAAACCCAACTATACATTTTGTTTGTTTCTTTGCTCAGTATTATAATTTTCTTTTTAAAGTCTTTATTCTGTTTTTGTTTGGTTGCTTTGTTTTTCAGAAAGGATAAGTAGTAGGTGGTAATGCCTTGATGTTGCTCTGACTGTCTGCTATCTAATCTATCTACCTTCTTCTGGCAATTACGTGCATTCCTCTAGACAATCGCTCCTTCAGCATCGTTTCTTTAAGGTGAGCCCTGTGGAATTATTAGTCACAATACTTTGCTCATGACCACAGACAGAGTTATCTGGTTGACTTTTGGCCAATTGTAACAGAATATCGCCTCCAACACAGAGGTTTCTTTTTTTTCTTCAAAAGATAAGCATATGATTCAAGTCAGATCAGAGTCTTCTGAGGAGACAGACAGACAGACAGACAGATATAGATAGATAATAGATCATAGAGATAGATAGATAGATAGATAGATAGATAGATAGATAGATTTGGGGCTTTTTGTTTTTATTAATGGAATGATAAAAGTTTAAACTATACCTCCATTTTCTGCAAAGTAAGAAATAATGTGTTCTGTAGAAGAAAGAGTAGCAAGTCTAGGAGTAGCAAAGGGAGAAAGGGAGAGAAAGGGTGGGGGATTGACTGACGTGATAACAGGATAATAGTTGAGACCTGGACAGATGCCAGCGGCTCATCCATTCTTCCCATATTATGAGCCAACACAGTTTTTCTGTTAGATTTAGTTAATTTGAACATGAAAGAATCCTAACCAAGCCAACTACAAAATTTTCACATCCTTTCATGCTGAAAAAGTCTTTGTTTTGTCTTCGTGCTAGACAAGGAATTTTAGACTTATAAACATTTTCCTTTAGATCTCAATAGACATTTGTCCATTCCTCTGTCCTTACCAAATATTGATATCTGTTCTACTCTCGTGCCCCCCACACACATCCCCACTTCAAAAGAACATGATTTCCTATCTTTTCTTGGAGGTCAAAAGTTTCTTATGGAAAATAGATAACTCATTCAATCCAGCTATACTTCTTCTGAATATCATCTCAAAAGAGTTAAAGTCATTCTACAAGAACTATACATGCATACTCATGTGTACAGCAGCACAACTTATAATAGCCAAATCTTGGAAGAAGCCAATATATCTAACAATAGATGAGTGGATTTTAAAAAGGTGTGGTATATATATATACACAATAGAGTATTACTCTGCTATAAAGAAAGATAAAATTGAATCGTTTAAAATAAGATAAAAAACACCTTGAGACCATTATGATTAGTGAAACAGAGGGTCAAATATACAGTTTCTCTAGTATGAGAAAACCTAACCATAAAGAAAGTAAAAGGAGAGGAAAGAAAATTTAAAAAATAGATTTTGTGGAGAAGGAAAAGGGATTTTTGTGGGAGATGAAGCTGGTGATGGGGTAGGGTTGGGAAAGGAATCTGATATGTAAATAAAAAAATTAAAAATAGTTTCTTCAGGCCTTGTCTAGTTGTGCACCCTTTTTCAATATTAGCTTCTGGCACTTACATATTTCTTCAAAATCAAAATTGAATTTAGTGTCAGCATTGTATTAATAGAAATTAAGTAACTTTTTGAGTACAAATAAGGGACATGAGTTTATCCTCAGCTTAGACAAATTTTTCTTTCTTTTTTCCCCCCACAGTTCTGGGGACCAAACCCAGGGCTTTATCTATGCCAAGCAAGTGTTCTACCACTGAGCCATACCACCAGCTTTATCTCTATTTTTTTCTATTTTCTTATTTCTGTTAAGTAGATATTGGGTTTACTAACTATGTTCTATTAAAAAACAAAAATAATCCTTCTATGAAAACTTTCTTTTTCTATGATGTTTACCAATATGTTCTGGAAGTATTCCTTGACTTTCTAACTCCCTAATCAGCTTTTAAATTATGTCAATTTTAAATTATGTTCAACATTGAATCCCAGCTTTTATCATGGTGCCTAGCATACTGCAAGTTCTTATTTATATTTGTTGAATGAATGACTATGTTCTCCAAATAAAGAATTAAAGTAAATTAAATTGAGGTGATATATGGCAATTGTGTTTCTGAGGGTAAGGTTTCTGGATGCGGAGGCTGTCTTGCATTGTGTGTCTCTGGGCCTGTTCCATATCCACTGGGCTGTCTTTCATTGTAATGAAGATGACCACTGCTAAGATGACCATTTCTGCGTATGTTTGCCCTACATCCCCTCAGGACAATTCCAAACCTCTTTCAAATTTCTCTTCACATTTCTTTTTCCACACTTCTTTTTTCCACACTCAAGGCTTCTCCAACAACTCTGAATGGACATCTGTGAAACACTGCTCTGCACTCAGGCTAGAGTGACTGTGAAGTTTGGGCTTTGGCGCCTTTGAGGCACAAGTGAGTTGATGCTTCCTGCTCTTTCCCCTGAGAGGACCACTTAGACACACCTTCCATGAGGCCCCTCAGCAGTTCTGAGCACTGTTTGCCCAAGGCGGTGGTCACGCCCTTTATTGGCTTCTCCTCCTTCCTTGTCTCGTTCCTCTTATCCCTCACTTCTGCTCTCTGGGATCATCTCCCAGATAAGCTGCTTGCATGTAGGCCTTTTTTCTTATACTTACTTTCAGGAGATTCTGACAGTGGTATCTCTCAAATGAAAGACTGAGAGCAACGTCACAGAGAGGAGATTCTCTGAGGTCAATACACTCTGACATGCTTTCAGGGCTTTTGCTACCATACCATGATTTCTCTCTCCATGATTGTGTGGCTCAGCTTGTCAGTGCTATGCATGCACTGAGTGTTTTGGTTATTATTAGAGCCTGTTAAAACGTGACAGGGAGGCATATGCTAATAAAATGCGTGGGTTTCTGGAATGCCAGCAAAAACTGTTTACGCCATGGTTAAAAGATTATTTGAAGAATTTTAGGTGTTTTACCATCTGGAATGTCTACAAAATATAATACCATATCTCAAATTTGCATGGTGCTTAAACACCCTTGTGCATATAATTGCATGCCTGTAAGGTTTGCATAGCAAGAAATACTGCTGAACACTGTCATCAAATTTTTATGCTATTTCACATATTACAAAACCTGTAGTTGATTTTAAGATATGAAAAAGTCATCAATCATGACAAGATGAGATTATAACTAATAGTTCTCAATATGGCTGACCAAATGTGCTATAAAACAGGATTTCAAGGTTGTTTTGCAAGTGCATCTACAGGGAGGTGGAGGTGTAGCTCCGTGGTTGAAGCACTTGGCTCACAAATTCTAGGCCCGAGTTTGATTTCCCAGCACCACGTGAACTGGGTGTGGTGGCACATGCCTGAAATCCCTGCACCAGAAGCTGAGGTAGAAGGGTTGCACTGATTCCAGACCAGTCTAGGCTACATAGTGAGCTCAGGACCAGGACTATAGACCTAGTTGCTGTCTCAACAAGCAAACAAACAAAACACTACAAAACAAAAACAAACAAAAAATATGACAATGTTAAGAGTAGATTTAAATAAATGCTACATTCTATAGTGTTTACTATCTGTAGCGCTATACTTTCCAGAAGTTGGGAGAATATATTGTTCTGCACAGACAGATCTGTCACTATCTGATTTGTAGCTGCTTTTGACAAACTGTAAACTCATGCCAGATGAGAGGCGGTGCATTAATCTGTGTTAATATGTGTGAAAGTAAATGTGATCACAGTCATCCAAGAGTCTGGATTACCTTACTCAAGGCCAAAAGTACCCACAATGTTTCTGTGTCTGAGAGCTGAGGAATGGCATTAAGACCCAGCTTGTCTCTCTTACAAGGCGCTGGACTTATCCCAGTGACGCTTTCCATTAGAGTGGTGGCTCTATTCTTAGGGAAAAAGAAAGTAAGATTGTTTTGGAGAGAGCATGGGTTACCCTATTCTGGCGTGTGGGAAATGTGGATTCTTTCCACCGAAACAGCCAGAACAAGGAAAGATTGATTAAGTATTATTTTCCCTGGCCTTCTTGACCCCTGGTCCTTTAGGGCTGGAAAAGTCCTTGCTATTCCAGCATTAAGTTAGGGTAAAGTTTAAGAAATGCAATTGGTCAATAATTGTTGTTTTTTGAGTTCTTGATGTAGGCCATTCTTACTGGAGTGAAGTGGACCCTCAACGTTGTTTTCATTTGCATTTCTCTGATGGTCAATGTTGTTCAAATTATGACTTTCAAATAATAAAGCAGAATTTTAATGGAAAAAAATAAAAAGAAATGTGATTGGTTAGGTTTAAAACTTGCCTCCAAAAGAGGATTTTTCTTGTGGTTATAAACCACCCATTAATAGTGCCAAATATGGCTGATCAAGTGTGCTGTAAAATAGGATTTAGTGGTTGTTTTAAAAGCATATCTATAGCCTTCTAAGTTTTTCCTTTAGGTCTACTTAATTTTTGATAGGGCCTGTATATCGTGCTAAGTAACGACTGTATCGTAACATGTTGACTGGATAGAGGCGGTTTCAAAACAGGGCAATGACCTCAGGCATTTATTTTACTGCTGAGTGGAGTTGAGGAAACTGGCAATGGGAAAGTCAGTTCAGCAGCTGTTGATGTAATATAATAAGAGATGATAAATGATCTCACTTAGAAAGTGGAAGTAAGAGTGCAAGCACACATTCAATTTAGGAATAAGAGAAAACAGCTCACTTTATCTATTGATTAAGGTAAAAGCATAATTTCACACATGTTGTGTAAGATCTTCCCTGCATTGTTGGATTTTTCTCAGATATATATTACACTTTTAACATTTATTGAAATTCATTAAATTCACTCATTTATTCAGATATTCACAAAGCCCCAAACATATGCTAGGTTCTATACATAGCAAAGAAAAGAAAGATTAAATGAAAATTGTTCTGTCTGTGATGTTAGATATAACTTTGATTCCTGCTTTGGGGAGGAGATAAGCTTCTAGGAGGCATCTAAGCTTTCTTTGTAATATGAAAGACTATATTTTTATGAATATATTATATATTTTGCTTCATAGACAAAAACAAGCATTATATAAAGAGCTAAAAGACACGTATTCTATTATTACCACTAAATTTCTGAATCACCATAGGTAAATCACCTTTTTGCTTGTCTCTTAATTTGAAAGTAATAAACTTGTAACTAGAAGATTCTGGGAGCTGCTCAGTGTCATCAGTTGTTAGTAAGATGCGAATCCAAACCTCTGTGAGCTCCAGTTTCACACAACAATAGCAAGTGTTGGAAGACACAGAAACTCTTAACCAGTGCTGTTGGGAATGTAAAATGGTGATCCCACTTTGAAAACAGTTTTACAGTTTCTCAAAGAGCTAAATATAAAACTACCGAGTGATCCACCAACTTTGCTTTACTTGATTGTTTAGAAAGAATGAAAATGTATGACCTCCAAAAGACTTGTCAATGCTAGGTATAGTGGCTCATGTCTGTTAATTTTAGCATTCTGAAAGGCTACCTAGGGCAGCAGGAGTGCAAGCTTGAGCTCTGAGCAATTCAGCAACTTAATGAGACTCTGTCAGAAAAAAAAATTTAAAAAGGGTGGGGACACAGCTTAGTACAAAAACTGAAGGTTCAAACCTCAGCTGGAAAAAAAAAGATCTGTGAGTGTTTATGGTAGCATTATTCCTAGAATCAGAAACTAGAACCAATCTAAATTTGTCACCTTATACATATGGAGGACGCAATGAGAGAACCACGTGGTGAAAGATTATGCAGCAACAAAAAGGAGTAGACTGCTAACATACGTCCTCATGGAATAACCTTACAAGCACGCAAAATAAAACTGTCCAGACATAAGGCTATGTTACATGATTTATTATCATAAATAATGGTCATGCAATGTATTAATTATATTAATACTCTTTATATAATATACACCACATTTTATGATTTATAGAGACAAAATAAATGAAGTATTGGCTGGGACTAGAGGTCAGATAAAATTTTAACTCTAAATGAGTGTAGGAGATCTTACTGAGGACATTAAAACATTTGAAAAACTGATTTGTGATCATGGCTGACTATTAAGAATCATTGAATTTTAAGCTCAAAATGAATGGACTTTTTGATATGTAAAATCCATCTTGATAATGCTGTTTGAAAGTTGCCATCAGCTGCAGAGGATGGCCTCAGCTCTAGTGCCCTGTGAGAGCATGCAGAAATAGATGGAATACAGCTAGAGCCAGCATTTTTATGAATATGATTTGTACATTTTTACATGGAAAAATTAGTTAAATTTTTATAATATTGTATTTCAATGCTTCTCACAATGTGATTGAATTTGTTTTCCTTGAGGCTTTTCTAAGTCAGGTCTTTCAAGCACTTGCCAAAGGGACACCATGCTCTTGTTTCATTTTCGCAGAAGGAATAAGGAATAGATAGAAGTCGGTTTGGTGTATTCTGTGGGAGTGGTTTCCTCTGAGCACGGACATCACTCCACTGTACTAAAGACAGCTGCTTGATTCCCTAAGGAAATGCAAGCATAATGCAGCAGTGCTCGCCAACCCAGGAACCTGTGCAGATTGGCTGGTGGGATTCTCTGTAAGCTAATTCCTAAATTTCATAGCTCTGTTTTTGTTTTATTCTGCTTCCTAATATTTAAAGTTGTTTTCCATTAATTTTTTTTTCATTCACTAGAATAACATAATAACTTTTCCTCCTTCTCTTCCTCTTCTTTTGAGATAGGAAATCACGATATCCTCATACTGGCCTTGAACTTGCTATGTAGTCCAGGCTGGCCTCAAAATCACAATCCCCCCTGTAGTCTCCCAAGTACCAGGATTGCTGGCTTGCATCACCATGCACAGCAACCGTTTTTATTCTAAATATTTTTACTTCTTTCTCCTTTTCCATTTTATCTGTCTGCTTTAGAATTTCCTTCTCATTTTGGAATTCTTGGTTTTTTATTTTGGCAGTAAAGTCCAATATGGGGAAATATGAAGAAAAATAAATTCTTAGAAAATTATTTTGTGTTTCTTTTTTCAGTGTTTATTGATAGAAGATTCAAATGGAAGGCAAAACTGCAAAGATACTAACTAAAATCATCTTGAATACATTTTCTATAAATTTTTAAGGACTATTTTGCTTTCTCACTGACACAAGAGTACCAAACCATTTATTACGGTAACATAGCCAATATTTAATTTTCTTCTTCAGACCTACTCATGATTTATCCTGAATTCTTCAAAAAAGAGAGATGAAAGCTTACAGTCTGATGACGAAGATCTCAAGATGAAATTGTCCACTCAGCATGACAGGTGGTTCATAGAGAGTAGTACTTGCAATCCTCTCCACTTATCTTGGGATTACACCTATCCAGTTTATTCTAAAATTCCAGTCTATAGGTTATTACAGCCTACAAGTCTCCTAGTATTTTTATATTAAATTGGTATTAAATAGGCACTTGCCCTTGATTTTATTACCATCTCTGTAGTTTTATGCTCACCTACATAAAAACATTATGAAGTCCCATTTAGTAATTCACGACATGTGGAAGTATAGGGCCTTTAAGTTCTTTGTATTTGCCAAAAACATTTGCAATACTTTGTCTCACGAAAGTGTATTCTAATGAATACAAAAACCACTCTACAAGCACTAGTGTTATTTAAGGCTAGTCTGAGTGAAATCACTTTTAAAATTTTTCTTACTCTGTAGTACATGCAAGGTGGAACCTTAATGATGTTAACAAACCCTTATCTGATACATACAACGTGCTAACATTTCAAAGACTAGCTCTTTTAATTTCAGATATTATCTCATATATAGGTGAGGTCACTAAAGCAGAAGCAAAGCAACTTGTACAAGTTCGCATGCTGGAAAAGGGCAAAGTTAGGATGGGAAAACTGCAGTATAAATACGAAAGAGATTGTTTTATTTAGATTCCATACTCACCCAGTGGTTCATTTAAACACACAAACATCTATTTTACAACTATTCGGCGTCTCGAGATCATCTCTTGTACCTGTTCATTTCCAGCTGAAAAGGCATCTCAGAACCTGCTTCCTTTTTTGCACTAGATAAGTGTCTTTTTTGAACTTGGTAGAAAAGCCAATTGGAGAGAATGCTTGTGATGGCTACAGGTTAGAGAGTTTCACTCTTGGATTGTGAGTTTGGATTTGCATTGAACACTGAGGTGGAAAGCAGTGAGAGCAGTAAGCAGGTAAGATTGGTTAGATAGGCCGAAATTATTAAGCTTGACATTTTTTTTTTTTTTGAGACAGGGTCTTGCTCTGTAGTCCAGGCTGGTCTTGAACTCACTATACTGCCCAGACTGGTCTCAGACTCACAGCAATCCTATTGCCTCTGCCTCCCAAGTGCTGAGATTATGGGTGTTCACCACTATATCTAGCTTCCGTGTGGCTGGGGAATCAAACCCAAGGCCTTGAGCTTGCTAGGCAAGTGCTTTAACCCCTGAGTTATTCTCCCAGATCCTTAAGCTTGATTTTGAATGTAAGTTCTATAAAGATTTCATGACAATCAGAAGGGCTGAGGAAGATAATTGAGGACATATGAGCTGCTGTTTAAAATACTCAAAATAGAACATTTAGAAAGTATTTAAAATGTGCTATGCTGTACATGTGTACAGTTAAGAAAGAGCACAGGATTCTTGCGTTCACTTTATGTTATCAAAGAATTTGTCTTGTAAAAAAACAGAGATAATAATAGCATATTCCATGAATGATCAAAAGGGTAAATCAAACATATCATGAGCAGTTCTATGTATTTAGCATCTTGCTGTGCTTGGTGGCTGGTGAAATTAAGCTTAGTTTCCTCTTTTCCATTATTTGGGAATGTAGAACCTGTCAATATAGTGCCAACTCTTGGATAAAGGCAAAAATCAGAAAAAGAAAACTACTCTTAGTTTACGATGATCAGGTTATGCCTTCAGAGAAATATTGGCCTGAGATTCAGAGTATAATTTTAATGAGAGAAAAGAAGAGAGCAATATATTTTTAGAGGAGGAATAAGTAGAGCAAATTGAAGGAAAGTTACAGTGAGCAGACTCACAAAAGGCAAGCTTTGGACTAAGATGAGTGGCTAGTGCCACATGACAATTCTTGAACACTTTGGAGAAATACAAATTGTTACATGGGAATGACATCATGAAACTATTGTTAGAGATATGAAAAAGAGAGAGGGGAGCTAGAAGAAGCAGATACCTATTTGGGGGCTGTTTTTGGTAGGTTGGTATTAAGTTTGGTCCTGACCTAGAGTGGTAACAATGGGGACATAAAAGAGAATTCTAAGTAGCAGCCATGCCTGGGCTTAGTGGGTAAAGGAAATGTTAGTGTTGAAATTGGATAACTGAGGAGATGAGGAAAATTATCAGGCTGAATCAGCTATTGGGGAGAAGACAACTTTGTTCTTTGCCCTGAGTCAGAAGTAGAAAAGAATCCTCCAGAAAGAAGCACCTGACTGGAAGGTGACGATATAAAGTTGGAGCTTGTGCTATTAATCTTAAAGTGTCTTAAAGTGTCTCTAATTGACATGAGCTCATATCCAAGGATGAGTGCTTTCAGAATTTGGAAATATTTTATCTTTAAAAATATAAAACATGCCTGAGGCTACAGCTCACTGATTAGAGCACTTGCCTACAAAATGTGAGACTCTGGTTCAATTCACCAATACCACACAATAGGGGGGCATGGTAGCACACACCTGTAATCCCAGCAATCAGGGAGGCAGAGACATGAAGACTGCTGTGAGTTCAAGGCCAGCCTGGGCTACATAGTAAGTTCAGGACTAATCTGACTACAGATAGAGAAACTGTCCCCAAACAAACAAACATATCATGTAAATGTCCAGATTTAAGTGTATGTATGGCTTCCTAATTACTGTTTCAGTAAGTTCAAACTCTGTGATGACTTCAAACTGTTGTCTTTTCCCCACCCGCTTTATTTACTCTGTCATTTTTCCTCTCCACAGCCCAGTGTAGCCATGACCTTTGTCATCCTTGAATGTGATTCATTCTTATCTGAAAGTCTCTGTTACTTGTCTATCTCATTCAGCTTTTCCAAATGCTATTTTGTTCTTCTCTTTCAGGATACAAATGAAATGTTACTTCCTTAGAAACTGTTCCTTGAAACCTTCCTAAAGTAACCAACATTTTCTGCATCTTTCCCCTTCCTTCTGCTTCTATAGTTACCTTCTGTCAAGTCACTTTATTTCTTTATAGAACTCAACAGAATCTGAAATTATCACACAATGCAGAACTTTGGAGATTAGACAAGAAGACCCTGAATGCTTCTATACTGTAATAAGGAAGACATACATTTATATTCAGGCCAGGAATATGAAATATACAAAATGGTTCAACCAGAAGGAAGTTAATTCGTGGGAGAAGGAAGGTGGCTGGGACTAGGATGATGTACACAGAATGGTTTTGCTGTAATTTGAGTGGTGGTCATTTAAAAATAATCTATGAGATCAAACATTTGTTTTATTTTATTTTTCTTGATCTGTGTATAAATGTTCAATAAGAATATTATTAAAAGTGCTTTGAAGAGAAACATGATGCCACAGCAAGTGGAAGCAAGAAAGGAGTACACCTAGCTATGCTTGTTTGAAGTTTCTTGGAGGAGGTGACCAATGTAGTGCAATCAGATTTATAGGGTTACTATAATTTGGAATGTAAGAGAACCTTCTGGATAGGAGAAGAGGAATAAATAAAATCCCAAAAGAGGAAAACATTTATGTATTTAGAGATGGCTGTGATCCAAGTGTATTTCATTGTTATTGTCTCTGATGGCAGGGAGATTGGAATCATGGAAACATAGGTGACAACTTGAGATAAGTACTGTAAATTCTTGATTCAAATAGTCATCTTGTAAACACTTTTTTGAATAATGGCTTCTGCATTAGGGGATCCACAATTGCCTTAGTGTCTGACTTGAGGCGAATTTCTATCTTGAAAAAATAGATTTGTCATATATTTCTGTCCACCACTTATGCATAAAAAGCAACTGTAGAAAAGAGAGAAATATAGTTGAGATCCAATAATAGCCATTCATCAAAAGGCAGTAATGTGTGTGAAAATTTCAAAGGCGTGATAAGTAGTACGTTTTAACTTCCGTGGTAAATTTTTCTTAAATTTTATAATATTCATATGTTCCATTATAAACTAGGAAATGGGGCAACTTGGAAATCCAGAAGAAAAAAATCAATGAATATTAAAATTGGAAACACCTGGGGAATAGAAGCCTAAACAATTGTGTGGAATAAGTTGGAAGTAAAGTTTTAAGGGTGAAATGGGAATTAATACACAGTTCCATGCTTGAGGAATAAAGTGCATATCTCCTGTATGAAAGTGCTTTTGAGTTAGGCAGACTTTAGATTTTGAATCTTGGTCATTCAGTGACTGTATCTTGGTTATCCGATGACAAAATGATACTTGTCGTCCAATGACATGAACAAGACATTCACCTTACAAATTTCAATTCTGTTCAGGACATACATTGTTGGACTTGAATGAGGCACTTAATATAAAAAATTGGCACTCTGCCTGGAACCTTGTAGGTCTCAGTAGCAATGGTCACCTTCCACTTTCCCTCAGCTTTCTCCCTCACCTCTCTCTATAGTCACATAACACAACATAGCTGTGTTTCCTCACAAATTTCGGTGAGTAAAATGCAGTAAATTTTATTTTACAAGAATCAGAATTAGATAGCTATCTATCCATTCTGATGGCTGCATGTCTTTTCATATTTGATCTGAATCAAGACCAAATTCCATCTGGAGTTTATACAATAACTTTTGCTTGTCATTTTCAAACAGATTTTTCTGCACGTGTCTACTAGCAGGTTTGAAAGCTGTAAGAAGGAATAAAATGTGTAAAAAATTTTCAAGGTATGTGGACTATTTTATTAAAATCATTATCAAAGTTACCAACCTGACTTCCCTTAAAGATAAAAAATTCTTAATATGCAAATAATGTCCTCCATTCTGAGCCTAGAATTGTTTCATATTTATTATTAATACATGAGTTTCTCCAACATCCTGATTTGCAAACTCTGATTTGTAGTCTCATTTAAGCCTCACATTGTCTCTTAAGTAGCAAGATGAGTGACTTAATTTGTCTCTGTGTCTCCTAATAGAACTCTTTTTTGCTCCATATCAGATGTACCTCTTCTGATACATTCTCTGCATATCCCCACCAACTGTGCTTTTTCTCTCAATATTCCTTCGATCTACAGCGTCTTTTTCCTCACTTGTGATTCTGTTTACCCTGAAAGGTCTGGCTCGAGCTATAACTTTTCATAGGCCTTTCTTGATGCTTCTCTTTGGAATTTTAGTTCCCTTTTCTCTATTCCCAAAACATTATGAACATTTGTTATAGCCAGGTATCTAAATTTGTTGTATTAGAGTTAATTATTGTACCAAACATACTAATTTATCCTCAATATACATTTTCCCCTTCTCTTTGAGAATGTAAGAAACTTCTATTTTTTATCTACACACAAGTAGTATTCTCAACCTCTCTTGTAGATAGGAACACTGTAGGACTAAATACCATTACCGGGATACAAATGGGAGTGTTGTGTGCTTTAAGCGATATTTAATGAAAATATGATTTATCTTTGTCATGCCTGCTGCTTTCTGCAATATGCTTGTTGTTATGGCTTGACCCATGCAGCCATGTTGGGTCATGAAGTGGGGCTATGTGATAAGAAAGGGGAAAGAATAAGAAAGAAATTCAGGCCTGTGATAGCTTTAGTACTACCTTATCAATTCTGGTCTATTATAAGATTTCTTTGGGTATCTTTTTTTTGTATGAGAGAAGCTGCTCTTGTAAGCAATTGTTATTTTTGAGTTTCTATTATTTCAGCCCCGTGTCATTCTATTTGATGCCATTGTTATCATTCCTAGACAAGTTCTCTTGTCTACCTAGTCTGCCCTTCTCTCTCTCTTACCATGAACATGAACTGCTGAAGGGGAAAACTATGTTACATTCATATTTTCCATTTCAAAATATAAGTGTCAGAGAGGGTTACTCATTTCTGTTTTTCCCCGTTTTATTGGTACGTATAAGTACAAAATTTAAGGTTTACAATGAAGTTGAGCATTTTGTGCACATACGTATCTTGTCAGGGTGACAAGGACTTTCCCACTTTCCTTTTGTCTCCTCCCTTACTCCTACCCATCCCTCCCACCCTCCCAAACCTACCCCCTGTTTCATTTTGTTTTTTGTTTTAAGTTCCATGATATAGTTGTGATCTGGGTCTCTCATACCAGAGAGACCATTTGATGTTTCACCTTCATATGTTGCTAAAGAAAATGTATGTGAAGAAGAATTTATTCAAATGTCTCTAGTATTTATCATTGAATCTTTTTCTGTGATGAGTGGCTGTAGAATTGTTGGGTTTTGGATTAGTTGAACAAGGAACAAACTGGAGTTTGAGTCTGTAGAATGTGTTACAAGCTTGTTATTGCAGACAGCAACATACATAGGGAGGGGAACTTTTTAACTGTTCCAAAGGCTATGACTAGGTTTAAAACAACTTAGACACAAAAATGGCAACTATAATAAAGCTATATTACAAAACAACAGTGATAAAAATCATATGGTATTGGCATAAAAATAGGTAGACCAATGGAACAGATCTGAGCCTTCAGAGGCAACTCAAATAACCTTACCTACCTTATATTTGACAAAGGATCCAAAAACCTACACTGAAAAAAGGATAGCCTCTTCAATAAATGGTGCTGGGAGAGTTAGTTATCCATATGCAGAAGAATGAATCTAGATATGTACCTATTGCCACGTACCAAGATCAAATCAAAATGGATAAAAGATTTAAGTATTAAAACAGAAACACTGGCCTACATAGTGAGTTCAGGACCAGCCTGCACTGTAGCACAAGTCCCTGTCTTGGGAAAAAGAAAACAAAAAGGCCCTTGTACACAGTTGTAACTCAGGATTTGTAGTCTGCTTCTCCCTGAAAGGCTGATGTGCAACCTTGGCTTGATCTAGACAGCCAAGAGAGACAGTGCTGTTTGCTCTGTAGATAATGAGATATTCTTTGCATTAAAAACTATAATGCCTATTATTAAAATCAAGAAGGCTGTAAAATATTCTTAATATGCTATTAATGAACTCGATAAGTTCTTATTTATTAATTTAAGTAATTTCTGAGATTTTTGTAATAATGATAAAGACTGACAAAACTTTAAGCATTTTTCTAGATAAAAATGTTAGAAAATGTTATGTAAGTTTAATAATTCATTTTTAAGAAAAATCTTTGTCTATTAGAAAATTGCACATTCTTAATGTATACCATAGATGATCATCAGAATGGAAGTAAAGTAATTAAGAAAGACTCAGGTCTCTAAAATCATAAACATCTGTGCATACCCAGGAGCATACAAAGATTGACAACAAAAGTTCTGAAAGTAATTAAAACTCATATTACCTCATTATAATTTAAACAGCACATAATTAAACAAGCATATATTAAGTTGTTTATTTACTTAAAGTGAAATATGGTTCAAAAACAAATAAATAACTTGTTTTATTTTGTGTTGTCTTAGCCAAGTAACTTCACTAAGTCTAAAAATTTATAGTAAAGCACATTTTCTTTGTATGTACATACATATACATGCATGAATTCCCACCTGCGGTGGTTGGAGAAATTGTGTCAACTTGTTGCAACTGGGAAATGTACAGAGAATAGCTCTGAGGTGTGTGTTGTTGACTTCAGGGCCAGGTAGTGGGGGAAGGGCACCCAACTGGCAGCTTGAACTGAGTAAAGGAGGGAAGAGGAAACATTGTTGCAGTCTCTTCCTAAAAAAAAGCTCTGGCCTTGCTCGGAGTCTGAGAGACCTCAGCTTTGCTCCCAGTGTGCTCAGCTCTTTACTTCACAGATCTGCATAGCAGATTTCCATCAGTCAGTCTCCCATCTTCACGGTGCTTTTTGGAACAACCCTCTGCCCCAGGCTCTCACTGGCTGTCCTGCAGTCTTGAACTGGTGTCCTTTTGGCAGGAGCCTGAGCTACTGGATCCTCCAGCTCTCCCATGTGTGCACAGCCTATGTGGACTCTCTCTCTTCAAACTTGTAAGCCCTCCAAATAAATTCCTTTTATCTCTACAAATTCTATTAATTCTGCCTCTCTTAGAACCCTAACCAATACACCACCCTTACCTTATGTCAGATCTGAGTCCAGAGTTGGACCCTGCAAGTTCAGATCCAACCAGCCTGAAGAGAAAAGGGAGGAAATGTCGGAAGTCTAGTCATATTTTGTCTAGTTCCAGAAAGTATACAGTGTTGGAGTGAAGTCACCACTTATCTCTTCCTCTGTGCCCCCGCCTGCTGCTGCTGCTTCTCTCCTTGCTGGCTGGCTTCTCTGCCTTTCTTCTTTGCCCCAGCTACCTGAGTGGCACCCTCGCACCCTGGCATCCCCAGGCCTGACACCTGGTGTATTGAGGCAGAATCTGTCCTTGGACTCCCATCTGATGCCTGAAATGAAAATCAGGATCTAGGACAGTCTATTTTGTTCCCCCAGTACCCACAGAGGGTGGAGCTGGGGGCAGGCAGGAGAGTGTGCTATGTTCAGTGGCCTGGCCCCTCCCTGTGATCTGCTGCCTACCTTGGGCAAGCATTTGACATAGTTGGGACTATTGAAAAAGGAAAGAGCACCTGGATGACTACGGCTATGTGGGTAGGTATTCTTAACCACTCTGTGTGCAGACCCGAAGCCGTCCTCTGACTGTGCAGGAAGCTAAGAGAACTATGCCATGCAATGGAAACCGAAAGTGCTGGTCAGAAAACCTTGGAAGACAGCAAAACTCTGCTAAAACAAAAATGCCGAACTGAAATACTAACAGCCTTGTTTCCAGGCCAACGAGTGGTGCAAAAACTCAGCGGCAGGTGCTGGTTGAGCAACCACCCCAGGCCTAACCTTCATAGCCAGCCCCAGGGTGGTTCTACCTACATCCTAGGGCAGAGAATGGAGCAGCTTTCACCCCTCACCCAAAAGCCTAAGGGGGGACCCAAACATGACAAGGCTGTTCCCAGATTGATGGAGGTAGGTAAGCAGTCCTGGCAGAGGGGGAGACAAAGCACACCTGACGGGGTGCAGGTCACAAAGTCCAACAGGGGCAACAGGAAAAAGCCACCTGTGGCTGAGCCGGCCAAGCTGTGGGGTGAGAGCACAAGATAAGCCTGTGGGAAGTGGCGACAGAAGACGTTGCAGCGTGGGACCAAGAAGTAAAGAGTGCCGCAGGTGACAGCCAGGGCCAAACAACCTCGGTCCTGAGCCCAAGGAAAACGCACTGCCTAAAGGAGACAATACAAAATTCCTGTGGGATTGGCTGAGCAGCTACTACATCTCACAGGAAAAGTCTGGAGCCATCAACCCATAAATCTGCTGGAATTAATGCAGCACCACTTCCTGCATCAAAAAAGAAGCCAACCAAGCTATTTATTGGTGGCCCCTCCCAAACCAGTCAAACTCTCCCAGCACCATTTATTGAGAGAGACGGTAGAAGAGAATAGGCTTAATGCCTCTTTTAGGGTACCTCTTTTCCCTGTTTTTGAACAGGAGGTTCTATATTTTGGTTTTACATATTTGGTTACTCCCAAATGTGTAACACATGTAAATCTAGAAAGTTATTGATCTCCCAAATGTATAACAGATTCCAGCCCCAGATGGCATCAGGTTAAATGTGTGTTACTTTGGGAACCCCCCAAAATTTCCCACGTCCCCTATATTCTGGTAATCAGGGAGGCATAAAGGGATAACAGGCACAATCTGGCAGTTTAGAAGGATGGGTACTGTGCAACCCTCAAGCAGCCTATATTACACCACAGTACAGCCTATAAAAAACCTGATAGATCTTGGAAAATGGCAGTGGACTCCCAGGAGTTAGACAAGATAATGCCACCTCTGACACTAGAACACCTAAGGTTTAGCGAACGTACGTGCAGACTGGACTCACACATATTCTTCTGTAGTGTACCAGTCCTGAGTGTACACTCAATTGCGTGTGACACTGGGCTGCCATGGTAACTGCTGGCTGTATTACCCAAGAACTGGACTTTTCAACAATGGGACCCTGAAGACTCCTCACGGGATTAAACATAAAAACACACTGGACACTTTGTCCATGGACACTGTAACGGGTTATATCCAGTGATTGAGACAAGCCATCTGTGACAGCCCTCTGTGCTCGTGTCATTGTGCTTACTGCTGTGGTAGAACATGGATGCAACGCCCCTCCTGGCTATCCCAGGTATTTGTGGAACACATGGACTGCATGGCAAGAAAAGCCAGTGGAGCAAAAGGTAAAAAAGTAAAGATTAGTCCCTGGACCTTCCTGAGCCTACTACTGTAAGAAGTCATAAGCTTATTAGTGTATTAGAGAGTACACCCCATTCTGGGCAAATTTTAAAGCCTTTATATGATCTGTGCAAAGACAGCACACTCTAGGGTGAAGATTAATGCACAAAGAGGTTTTCATCACTGCAGAAAAGGCAGTAGCTCAAGCCCTACAGGTAGTGGTGAAAAATGGGTGTTGTTTAAAATAAAGTAATGTTTAAATAGTCTGAATAGAGGGTGACTGTGACTGCGTGTACCTGCTATCTTATCTGAGGTGCAGAGAAGCAAGACGCTAGTAGGTGAGAAGAGTACCAAGCAGAGAAAGAGAACAGGGAAGCAGAAAGCAAGATGAATTCACCCCTCTGCTGTGTGCTTTGCTGGAACTAAAGTAGAACTGGATTTTCTAGTTGCTGTCCTGCTGCCCAGACTGATTGGATCTGAACTTGCACCCTTGGACCTTAACTTCTGTCAGGCCTGATACCTGGCACAACTGGGCGAGATTTGACCTTGGACTCTGATCTGGTACTGTCCTGGGACTTCATACTGAAATCTAACCTCAGCCCTTCTTATTTTGAGAGAGGGGCTTGTTAAGTCACTAAATTGCCTAGGCTGAGCTCAAAATTGTGATAATCCTGATTCAGCTTTCCGCCATTACAAGCTTGGTACTGCACGGGGGCTCCTTTCTTCCTGAGGCTGGTGTGCACTTCTCTAATTAGAAGAACCATCTGGGAACAGACCACAAAGTAGAAACTGCGTAACTGTGGTGAATCCATATTTGAATTAAATGATCTGATACTTGCTCTTAAAATTAGCAGGGCACAATATAAAGATGAACTGTAAATTTTGTTCTAATAATTAAAACTTTATTTTTTCTTAGAATAACTTTAAGTAGCAAATAAAACTCAGAAAGTTAAGAGAGAGACGGTAGAAGAGAATAGGCTTAATGCCTCTTTTAGGGTACCTCTTTTCCCTGTTTTTGAACAGGAGGTTCTATATTTTGGTTTTGCAGAGATTTTCTAATTATGTCGCCAGTTTTCTCTGCCATCTTTTTCTCAATATTATGCTTGTGAGACTAATCTGTATTTTAGCATGCAGTTAAGATTTGCTCATTACCGTTGCATAAAATATGTATTATTACATAAATGTACTCTTTTACCTTTTTGACATTTAGTTCGGTCCTGGTAGAACATATGCTGTGAAAAAATTATATTTATCTTTCCTTTGCAAAACTTTTGTGAGCTATATGCCTAGGTGTGGTATATGTGGCATGTAGACTGAGTGTATTTTATTAGATAACACCAAGTAGATTTCTGAAGTGGTTATAACAAAACTTATTTTCCTAAGAAAAATGTATGAGAGAGCTCACAAAGCCCCATACTGTTCCCAGCCCTGGTATTGTGAGTTATTTTTTAATCGATGCCACCTTTTGTTTCACTTTCCTTATTACCATGGCAGTAAAATAGCTTTTTAAAATAAATATATTGGCTATTTGAGAACACTTTCTCTGTGAAATCTGTTAAGTCTCGTGTGTGTGTGTGTGTGTGTGTGTGTGTGTGTGTGTGTGTGTGTGATTTTTCTTCTGACTGTTTTGAAGGAGCATTTTGCAAGTCTTGATATGAATCCTTTGGTTCTAAACACAACTAAAATCTCTTTTTGGCCTGTGTTTTGTCTTTTTAAAGCCTTTATAGTATCTGAGGCACAGAATCTTGTATGTAGTTATGCAGTCTGAGTTTAAAAGAGTCGTCTTCTCAAAGATATTTTTGTATTGTGTCCTGGGAAGAATTAATACTTTACCTTTCACACTTAGACCCAAACTCTTATTAGAACTGAATTTTGAGTTTAATGTGAAATAAAAGTGAAGACTTTTTTCCCTGTTGAAAAAAATAAAGGATGACCTTGTATAATGATGATCTTTCTTTCCCCATTGGTCTACATTCACTTTTTTCATAATTTTGTAGTACTGTTTTACACAATTCAACTACTTTTCTTCAACAAATTATGATCATTATTAATGCATTTTTGTAATGAATCTTCATAGCTGGAAGAATAAGTCTTCCAACTTTGTTCTTTGAAGTTGTCTTAGGCTTCTTCAGACCTTAGCCTTTTAAAATAAATTTTGAAGCAGCATGCTTTTCACAAAAACAGTACCAAAATTTGATAATTATTAGACTTAATCCATGGGGGAATTTTGAAAGCTAATAAGTTTATAACTTGTACCTTTACTATTTCTGAAGACAATCTGTCATTCATCATTAAATCTTTACTTCAGGAATTGCTTATAGGTGTTTGAGTTGTTATCCCATTATAAATAAAATGAAATTTTTCTTACATAATTGCTGCTATATGAAAATATAGTTTTACACAAACACATGTACACATGCACACACACACACCCTGCACACAGAAGTAGCCAGCAATCCTAAACTTATAAATTTTCATACTTTGGCTTAGATTCTCAGATTTCCCGGATATACTTGGGTCTTTGGCCTTAAGGCTTTTTTCTCTCCTTACTAGCCTTATGTTGTTTTCCCCCATTCTTTCGCCTTCTCTTCCCCTTCTGATTCCCTTCCTTGTCTTTCTCCTTGACTGACGGGTTGAGACCTCCAATATGATATTTGAAAAACATATTGATAGTGAACCAAGACAGGTAGAGGAGATGCAGGGATTCTGTTATCCACTGAGGGAAGGATTTGTCCTTCTTCTTTTTTCTCCTTTGCTCAGTGTATGGGATGCCCATTCTTCTTATTACCAAGGGCCAGGGGCACCCTAGCAGAAGGAGTAGGGGGCACTGTGATGTTGCCAAGTATGAAAATAACTGCTGATTCATATCTTACGCCAGGAGCAGATCTTGTAAAATATTGAAAGGTCTCCAAAAAGTCATACTTCTGACTCAGAGAAAGGTATTAATCCCTTAAAATTACTCCAGTGGTGTGGTAGAAGCTGGCTATTTGTGCACAGGCCGCTCTGATCTCTGTCAGTTCTGTGTTTGGTTTGCTTCAGTTGGTCATGCTGAAATGCCTTCCTTATTTGTATTCCTTTACAATTAAAACATTTCCTCAAGAATTTGTTCTACTGCCTAACTTCTAATTTTCATTATTTTTGAAGCGAGTCGATATGTGTTTCTTGTATTAATAGTAGACAATCTTGTCTCTTCTTAACCACAGAGAAAAAGCCTTCGGTATTTTGTTACTAAGTATGTTGCTTCCTCAAGTTAGTTATGTGTATTTATTTTCCTAGATAACCTTCCTGAAATTGGGAAAGTAAGTCTCTTTTTCTACTTTTGTAAGAGAGGTATTTTTTTTTTCTTCTTTCAATTTTTTCTTCCTGGCCTGTATTGAGAAAGAACGGAGAACTACTTTGATTGATCTTCAGGTGAAATGCCAATTTTGCATTTCTGGAATACATTGAAAAATATTGTGATGCATTTTCATTTAAAGTATTGCTAGTCTCAAATTGATAATATTTTTGACAACAATTTGAAGGAACATCCGAAAAAATCTTGCTGAAGTTCAGGATATGAAAAATTCACTTAAAGCAGGGGAAATTGGCTCAAACATTGCTAGGACAGAATTTCTGAAATTGAATACAAGACTGAAGAAACTAATGCTGTAATCAGGCATGACATCAAAATCAGAAGTGGGCAAAGTAGCTGGATACAACACCTGATGGATGATTCAAAAACAACAACCTCAGAATTATGAATGTGGGAGAGAGTAGAAGATAACACAAAGTGTATAAAGAATTCATTCACTAAATTCACAGCAGAACATTTCCCGAATCTAGACAAAGAAATTAATATTTGGGTACAAGAAGCTTATAGAATATCAAATAACCATGACCAGAAAAAATCTTGTCACAACATATCATAATGAAAGCCTCAGAAATTGAACACAAAGAAAGAACATTAAAAGTAGTATAAAAAATGTTATTCTCCCAAGGCAAGTCCATTCAAATTACTGCAGATTTTTGAGTGTAAACCTTAAAGGCCAAGAAAGAGATGAAATATTCCAAACTAAAAAAACACAACTGTCAACCCAAGTTGTTATATCCAGCAAAATTTTTCCTGAAAATTGAAGAAGTAAAAATTTTTCATGACCAAGAAGCCCTAAGGAAATTTATAACTACTAGTCCAGCACTGAAGAAAATACTTGAAAGAATCTTTGAAAGAGACGGAGAGGAAATCAGCACCAAAGAACATAGAAGGGAAACATCAACAAAGGAAGTGTAACACAAAGGAAAACAAAGAACCAACTCTAGAAAAACAGGACAATAGTAGGATTCAATAAAAATCTGACAATAATTACTCTCAACGCTATTGGTCTTAACTTGTCAATCAAAAGACACAGACTGGCAGAGTTGAATGGGAATGTATACTCTGTGTCATTGTGTATTGGAAATGTTTCATATCTCTTTGATTCTCACAGACGCTAATAGGTGAGTTTGCCTTGAGTCTCAGAGAAGACTTTAGACTGGGATGTTTAGCAATGTTGAAATTGTTAAGAACTGTTAATCCTAAGAGATGGGCTAAAGGCATTTTGCATAAGGAAGTGGACATGATTCTTTTGGAGTCCAAGGATGAATGTCTGAATCTAGAATGTTCTCCCAAAAGCCTGTGTTGAAAGGAGACATCCATTGATTTCTTGTGTTGTTATGAAGTGGGGCCTGGTCAAATGGGGATGGCTCACTGGGGCTGGACCTAGAAGGGGTAGATCACTGGGACATGACCAGGAAGGATGTATGCTGGAGTCACCCTTTATGTTTCCTGACCACTCTGCAGTGAGCAGCCCTTTTTTTTTTCCAGCTAGGTACTTTGCTAAGCCCTTCTAACATCACTGGTCACCCACAAGTGGATTGAAACCTTCTGATTCTTTGAGCTAAAATAAACCTATTCTTCTTTAGGATGTGAGTGTTGGGTATTGTGTCCCAGCAAAGGAAAACTAAGACAAAGTTTAATTGAGTTGAATAATTTTGGACTGAGGATATAGCTGCTTACTGATAAAGTGTTTGCCTACCATGTGCAAGGCCCTATGGTTCAAACTTCAACTCTTCAAAAAAATGAAAAAAGAGAATGATTTCCTAATATTTTACCATCACCAACCCCACCTCTGGCTGTGTGGATATTTTCTCCAAAGTTCATGCAATCCGTGGCTTATTTTACTTTTTCTGAATCATGGTTTTCTAGTTGCATTTGTGTGTGTTTGTGTGTGTGTGCATGTGTGTGTGTGTGTGTGTGTGTGTGTGTGTGTGTGTGTGTGTGGTTACTTAGTTCTGTATCTTCAGTTCAAATTTGGAGGGCTTATGATTTTGATGGTCTATTCTGACAGCTTTTTGGCTCTGTCTCTCAGGTAGCATCTGAGTATTTATCATTTTGCTTGTACACATCTGTACGCGTGTAAGAGATGGCTCCATTCCCTGCTGCAACCAGGCCTAATTGCCTGTGTTCTCTTTAGCCCCATATACAATGAAACATTGAATGCAGGTAGCATTTTCATAACATATGCAAATGATACCCATGTTAGTTATGAAAATTAAATTGGTAATCTTTTAGAAGGTTCTCAGAAATAATATTTCATCTCTACTCTTTGTAACTCTGATATTTAAATCAATAAAACTTAGACTCAGGTAGTGTGTGCTGAGTCAGAATGACCATTTTCCTGTCATGGTTCATCTTACGGTATTGTACAACTGTCTTTTGTCCCAGTCTACTTCTCAGCAGATTAAGGGTAATACAGATACGTTTCTGTTCATAGAACTACTCACTACAAGAAAACAAATACATGTTTAAGTGGGGGAGAAAACTAAGTAGCCTCAATAATTCAGTGGGGATAAAGATGGCAAAAATCATCATATTTCCATTACCAGATCATTGGTATGGTCTGCAGACAAATGTACTAGCCAACCTCAGATCTCCTTGGAATTGCAGGTCTCACACTAACCTTTCAGAGTCAGAACAGCCCAGACGGTTCCTGACAAATTAAAATAGGAGGGGCAGTGATCTAGAGTGCTTAGTTTAAAATAATTTCTTTTGCAAAGTTTTTGATTGACTGGTCACTAAAAGTGGTTCTGTAGCAACAGAAACTCCAGAAGGTGCAAAAGCCGTGGAAGGGCAGGTTTACTAATGGTAAGGAGCACTTCTTAAGCAAAACACTTGTATTTGCTGCATGTGAGTGGTGAGGTTTGGGAGCCATAAGTATTTGAATTAAGTTTGTTTGTTTATCTGTTTTTGTGGTATTAGGAATTGAACCTTTGACTTTTGTACTGAGCTACCTCCTCAGCAGGTTTTATTATCTTTTATTTTTAGACAGTCTCTCTAAGTCACTCCATTGTCCAGATACTTGAACTTGTGACCCTTCTGCTCAGCATCTCAGAGTACTGGGACTATGAACATGAGCTATCATGACTGACTAAACTAAATTATTTTAAAACTCATGCAATGAAATACTCTTCAGGCTTTAAGAATAATAAAATCATGTCATCTGCAGAAAAAATGGATAGAAATTAAGTTCATAATATTAAATGAAATAAGTCAGACACAGGAAATTGAATATTGTGTAGTTTCTCTTTTATAAGAAAACTGAAACACAGAGCTGGGGGCGTAGCCTACTGGTTAAAGCATTTGCCTAGCAAGAACAAAGCCCTAGGTTCAAGTCCTCAGTATCATATAAGACAAAAGTGGCGGTGCATGTCTGTAATCCTAGCACTTGGGAGTCTGAGACGGGAGAATTGCTGTGAGTTTGAGTCTTGCCTAGGCTACATAACAAATTCAGGACCAGCCCAGATGGACTATAGAGTAAGACATCGTGTCGAAAGAAAAGGGGAGGGAGAGAACTAAAGCATAAATATAATACAACAGAGAGATGGTAGGTAACAAAAGACTGACTTGTTAGAAATGAAAAGATTGGGGGAAGAGAGTAGGGTATGAGGTAAAGGGATAGTACATATTTGTATACATGTACTAATTCCCTGAAGCAGATGTAACTATGATGTTTTCCAAACACAGTAATTTAACTAACTTAAAAATACATACACCTTATACATAATATGTACATCTTCCTCAAAGATAAGAGAGAGAGGAGAGAGAGATCACTGAATAAATATTTATAGCCAGTGGAAAGGTTTGTATATGCATGAAAAAGCTTAATCCTTGCTGAATTGTTTTGATGACGAGACTGAAAATACTTTTATCAGCAAGTGAACTAATGTAAATCAAAGTTTAGTACATATTAACATATGGATGTTTATAGAAGAACACATAAAAGACATTCTTATGTAAAGTTCTGTGTAGAAAAGAACATACATATAAAATTATAATATTTTTTCTTCAAAAGATATTTAGAAAACATCTAGTCAAATATCCCTCATTTTACTTGTTTTTAAAAATTAATTATTTTTTTGTGGCACTGAAGATCAAGCACAGGACCTTTACAGTGAGCAGCATTGCCAGAGCCTTTTTATTTTTAATTTTAAGACAAGGTTTCTCAAAGCCACTAATTTGCCCTGACGAGGCTCAAACTTGCAATGTTCTTGCCTCAGCCTCCCCAAGTGCTAGGATTACAAGTCTGCATCTTTAGGCCTGGGGAAACCTTTCATTTTAAATATGAAGAAATCATCCAGATTACAAGTGAGAAAAGTTAGAAACTGAACTCCAAATCCTTCTTCGTAGTTTTGGTGATCTGGTTTACTCTAGAGTCTGTTATAATTTGGTAGTAAGAAAGGTCATTACATTTTACAGATTGTCAGGTAGTGCTATTAGTTCACAGGATTCAATATTTACCATACATTACAGAATTTGTGCAATATTTTCCTAGAAGCCAAATGCTTGAGCTGAATGTATTGCAAACACTGCCTACTTTCACCCCTACTCCAGCCACTTATTCTGGTTACCATTTTTCCTAATCCTTTAGCTTCTGACTTAGTATTTACATATTTATTCAATTTATTCTTTAATATCTGTCCCTGCACCTCCCATAAACATGTAAGTTCCACATGGACAGTAATTTTTGTCTGCTATTTCACTGATGTATGTTCCATGTCTAAAACTTCTGGAAATATATTTGTGATGTAAAAATACTTATGGAATGAATAAATCAGTGAATGAGTGAAGAAAAGAACTTTCCCAGACTTAAGAGTTTATTTGGAAAGTAATGAGGGAGAAAGTGACAGACGAGACTAGAATTTGAAGAAAGTGAATGTTAATGAAAGACAGGAGCTTATGTGAAACACAATGGGAAAACAGAATTTGACAACTGCCTGTGAACCATAATGTATATTGGCTTACATTGATCAAATTATATTTTTATTACTTGGTTACAGTGAATACTTCCCTCCGAGAATCCAGACAATGTGAACATTTATTTATTTATTTTTAAATTTGTGTTATTAAAGGTTGAAACCAGGGGTATACATATTCTAGACAAGTGCACTACCACCAAACTACTTCCCAAGCCCTGAATTTTTGCTTTAAATAAAATGCAATCATTATTTTGTCATGCTGAACTATCGGAATAGTGGAAAACATTCTAAAAGAGAAATTTTAATTTTGCTGATGTGAATGCACAATCTACATGTGTATATTATGTGTTTTGAATAATAAAGATTTAAGCCAAAGTACAGGATGTCTTTTGTTACCCACAGTAGATTCTGGCAATCGTTGTCTAATAGTCCTCAGTCAGCTCAAAATAGAAATTGCCATAATGTTTCAACCAGCCTTTTAACAACGGAACACAGGTGCCAAATGATAGACTTTAATATAACCAATTCTGATTTTTCCTCAAACTTTTTATAAGAATACATAGAGGCAAACAAAGACCTTACCAGAATTCAAGTGGGTGATCCTTATTTCAGTTTCGTGATGACAGATTGAACACATTCATTTTCTTGTAAACTTTTATTTTGCCCAAATCTGTTAAAAGGAAGGCCAACACCGTATGAAGACTACATCTTCGGCTTAGACAATATGTTAGCTTTACTCAGCTTGCTCCCAAGATTCTGTGATTCTGTTGTAATTGTATGTAGGTATATGTATGCATGCATACATATGGATGTGTTCTTGTAAATTCTATAACAGTGCTGAAAAACAAGAAATAATTAAATAAGTTTACAATTATTTAATTTTTTTGGTTCGGTTTTGTTGCCAGAGATTGAACCCAGGACTTTTCTGCTGAGCATGTACCATACCATTAGGTATATCACTCTCCCTGCATAATTTGTGAATTACAGAAAGCAGGTGGTGTCAGATTAGCAAAGGGAATTGTAACTTGAAAAGACACAGACAAGGATAAAAGCAGCCAACTACACAAGTGAGAGGGAATTTTAATCACAGAAACTCTGAAAACACTCAGAATCAAGTAAGCATGAATCAGGAAGCTTCTTGGGCTAATTACCAAGGTAACTGATGAAGTGACTCCTCATAGAGGAAATGTATTTCTACCCAAAGCAGCCAGTCCTAGAGCTTCCTCCAAGTGAAAATCCTGAGACTTCTCTTAAAAATGAGCAAGGCAGAGTGTTCTAGACAGTCATGCATTACTCAAACATGGGCAATATTGACACATTCTGATAGTGTTTCCTTGGGTAACTGCATTGTTGTCTAAACAGCATAAGCATTTATACAAACTAAGATGATCAGAATGCCATTAGATGATATCTAATGTGATCACTGCCATAAATGTGGTCTGTCATTGACTATAATTGTGTGTTAGAACTACGAAAAAAATAGAGTCAAAAAAGTAAGTCTTGTTCCCCATAACTGTGCTTATTTTATAAAATTGAAAAAAGAATCATCTCAAATTCAGTTTTAAACTATAACTTTAGGAATAAAGTTTAGCCCCTTAGATTCATTTATCAACATTGATTACATGTAGGATTACATGTTTATCCTCTTTTATATTTTCAGTGACACATTTGTACTTGAAATTAAGTTTCTTGAACAACACATTTGTGCAACTTGTTTTCAATACCCTACAATAATAAAGTCATGTTAATGGCAACAGTGGCATAATGTTATGAAGACAGGTTTAGGTGTAATCCTATTAATCTGTGTGGTTTTCAAATGGTTCTATTCCCACATTGAATTAAATGAAGCAAATTGGCATATTTTACATAAATAAAACATTGTTTGCCAATAAGTTAGACATAAATTTTTGTGCATCAAACAACATACAATGAAAATGTAAAACAATAATACATGTACAATGTAAAGAAGTCCCAGATAGATTAAATATGCAATAGGTGATGGGCAGTGAGTAGGAATTATTAAACTTAAGTGAAAAGAGTTAGTAAATATTTAAGTATAAAATACACATTTTTTCAAATACTTGTGGGGCATGTATAGAAGTTGAAGCCTCAAAGAAAATTTCAGTGTATTTAAAAATCTAGAAATCATTCAATCTAAACTATTTGATCACAAACTAGTAAAAAGTTTACACATAAAGATTCAAAGTTGAATTAATAAAAGAATGAGGAGTAACAACTCCTTTGAATAACTCCTGGTTAACTGGAAAAACCAAACTGAAATTTCAAAGTAAAGTCAAAAACAGTAGAAAAAGCCAATTAAGGTAAGAAGAACCTTCACACATAAAAATGAAAAGTATAAAATTCTTACCACCCATTTCCTTTCCCAGCCCCCTGCCTCCACAAACTAACTACAAGCTTCTGGCTAGCCCAGAAATGGAAAGAGAGCGCCTACTAGTCTCTTCCTCCCTACTCCCATATACATACCAGAGAAGGAGCCACACATCTGACTTTAATCAGCATAGGTTAGTTCTGTGCTATGGTTTGGACCTGGAGTGTCCCCCAAAAGCCCCGTGTGTTTGGGTGTGGTGGGCTAACTGTGGAGATGTGTTTTATTGGGAAGGAAGTAGAGCCTACTGGAGGGGCAGGTGCATGGGCTTTGCCCTGGAGGTCTTGAGTTAATTTGTTGGGACTGAGGAAGTACCCAGGGCAGAGCTTTCAGGTGGTATTGATTCAATAGCCAGAAAGTGAGAGGGGGCACCCACCCTGGGTTTGGGGGGCCCACCTGACAGCTTGAACTGAGTAAAGGAAGGAAGAAGAAACACGTTGCAACTTCTTCTTGGAAAATCTCTGACTTTGCCTGAGTCTGCAGATAGCAACTGCTCTTCACTTCATGGGTTCCTGCTTCACTTGGATTCTGTCTGTATGCCATGTGCTTTGACCCTTGCTGGGCTACTCCTGAAGGAAATGTGTGAGATCTTCTGAAACTGTGAGCTAAATGAATCTTTCTTTCCTCAAATTGTGTATGTTGAGTATTCTGTCACAGCAATAATAAAGTAATTAAGACAGAAATTGGTACCAGAGAAGTGGGTCGCTGTTGTGACTTTACCTGACCATGTGATTTGGAAACCTTTGGAAATGGCTTGCAGGAGGAATTTGGAAAGGTTTGAAGATGCCAGCTACAGAAGACTTAAAATGTTATGAGCAAAGAATGATGGGAGGTTTGGGTCAGAGCTCAGAAGACTGGAATGTTTATTTTTAAAAATGTGCATTAAAAAGGCCTGGCCCAAGAATTTTCAGATGGGAAGGAGGACTTTATTGGCAATTGGTATAAAAACCATGCGTGCATGCCAAGTTCTGGCAGAAAGTTTGTTGGCATGTTTCCCTTATCTAGAGACTTTGCCTGAAACTGAAATTAAGGGCAGTGGACAACTTAATCTGGCAAAGGAAACTTCAAGACAGCCCAGTGTTCAGGCTGTTACATAGCTACCATTTATGGCTTTTAGTGAAAGGCAGGAAAGAGAGATATAATATAAAAAGTTTTCAGTTTTCCCAAACTGAAGGGTCCCATAGTGGTTGAGCAGAGGAACACAGGGAAGTTAAAGAGATCAGCATTAAAAAGAAGCCAAGTATTTACAATTAGAACTGTAGGAAAGATGTCTTCAGTGAATATGAGAGTTAACAAGACACCACCCTTTGCCAACCCAAGTGTGGAAGGACAAAATACTTTACTCTGAGAAGTGTACCCCAGGGCCAAATGAATCATCATCTAAGAACTCAGAGGCCTTGGCAGCGATTGTCCAAGGGTCAGTGGCAGTCCTGGTTTTATAGGCTTGCAGGAAGCAAGGGTTGTGGGTTCACTGAGGCTTCCACCCAGATTTTAAAGGAAGGCCTTGGAGGCCAGGCAGTGTGCCTCTGGAAGGGCAGTGAGTGGAGTGGTAAAGGAGAAGCCTAAGGAGCAGTGGTGACCTCAAAACTTTGGAAAATCTAAAAGTGTAGATTATTGGCTGAGAAAAGCTTCAGGCTGCGAGTGGATTCAGCCCAAAGGAGAAAAGATGGAGACTGCAGTGCGGGGCAATGCTGTAGCGGCACAGACATCCAAGCCCTTTAAACTTCGCATCTCACTGCTACCACAGTTTACCCCATGAGCTGGACGTGAGTCTATAGGACTTAAGCCCTGCCCTTCTAGGTTAGAACTTATTTTGATCCATTTGCCTTTTATTCTTCTATTCCTCCCTTTTAGAATGATTCTTTTAGTGTTTATTCTCATTGTATGTTGGAAGTGGTTAACTCTGATTTTCACAGATACTTACAGTTGAGAATTTATCTTACATTCAAAGAAACTTTGGACGTGAACTATTTTTTAACAGTGCTGGAACTGTTAAAACTTTGGCAATTCTTAGAGAAGGGCTAAATAAATTTTGCCTAAGAAGGTAAACATGAGTCTTTTGGAAGCCAGGGGCAGAACGTTGTCGTTTGAATCTGGAGTGTTCCCTGAAAGCCTCATGTGCCTGTGGATACTATGTACTGTTGGGATGTGGGGCCGGCCGGAGAGGTGAATACTTGAGGCTTGCCCTGGAGAGGTGTGTGCTGCTTCTGCCCAGACTTAGTTTTCCCGTGCTGTGAGGACCCTTTGCTCTGGCTACAGCCCCAGCCATGCCATGTGATTCTACTATTTTCAGCCTCCAGCCACAAGTGGAACATGACCTTCTGAATCTCTGAGCTAAAACAAACCTTCCCTCTGTAAAATTGTAGATGTCAGATATTCTGTAAGACATTCTGCATACTCTAAAATTCTATATAGATGGAGCAATAAAGCACACAGTAGTCACCCCTTTGCCAGGGTTCTGCTTTCTGAGGTTTCAGTTGCTTGCTGTAAACTTCAATCTGAAATTATTGAATGGGAAAATTTCAGAAACAAGCAATTCTAAGTTTTAACTTGAATGCCATTCTGAGTAGCATGATTGAATCGCATGCCACTCGGACCCACAATGCCTTGGATGTGATTATCCTTGTGTATCAGCTACTCTCCCATGTGCCATAGAAGCTGCCAGAGAGAATGTGGGGACATCACAGAGCCTGTGTTTAAGTAAGACTTACTTTACCTAATACGTTACTCTATTAGTTACTATTTTTCGTGCCTTACGGTGTCTAATTTATATGTTAAGTTTTGTCAGAAATACTTATACACAAGAAAACACATAATATGCATAGACTTTCAGGCATTCACCGAAATATAGAATTCACTATGAATTTGGTAGTGTATCTGATGATAAGAACTGCTGCAAACTGTATTCTAGTTATTTTACTTAGCATGTCTTGGGGATTCATTCATGTTGTCTGTGTCAACCATCAGTCTCTTTCTATTCCTGAGTAATTGTCTGTTGGGTATATGTGTGTATATATATATATCACATTTGTTTATCCACGTGCCAAAAGATGGCTCTAATTAACAAAGCTGATATGAAAACTCTTGTGCAAAGCCTTTTGTAAACATTTGTCTTTAATTCTTGCAGTCATAAGGTAGGTTTATATTTCACTTTTTAAGAAATTCAAAACAGTTTTCCAAAGAGATTGTACTACTTAACATTCCTACCATCAGTGTTCGTGAGTTCCAGCTGGTTTGCAGCATATTTATTTTCATGTAGGCCATTCTTAAGGGTGTAATAGCAGTTCGTTGTGGTTTTAATTTGCATTGTCTGATGACTAATGATTTTTAGCCACTTTCATGTGCTTATTATTCTTTAGAAATCTTTTTGACCTATTTAAAATGTTTTTGCATTTGTAACATAATAGACTTAAAAGAGAAAGCAGAATGTAAATTAACTTTTTAAAACTACTTAATTAAAAGCCCTTATTAATGCTGACCTTGCATGGATCTGAGTTGGCAGATATTCTTTATTACTTCCTTTAAATCCTCTATGAAAACATTATCATCTCTATTTTTAAATAATAATAAGATACTAGAACATAATCAGAAGTTACATGCCTGGAAACCTTTTTTTTTTAATTACTATGAGCTTAATTTAATAAAACTACATCTCTACTTAAGTAAATCAAGCAAATCTCTCTCTCTCTCTCTCTCTCTCTCTCTCTCTCTCTCTCGATTTTCATTTTTAGACAGTCATTCTGTGCAGTCCAGGCTGGTCCTGAACTGACTATGAAGCTCAGGCTAATCTTGAACTCACAGCAATCCTCCTATCTCAGCCTCTTGAGTGCTGGGATTAGAGACTTGTGCCATCATGCCCAGCTTATGTGGTGCTGGAGAATCAAGCTTAGGGCCTCGTACTTGTACTTGCCAGATAACTGTCCTAACTGCTGTGCTATTCTTCCAGTCTGGAAGTATATTTAATAGTGTCATATTAAAATGAATTTAATAGTTTAAATTCTTTGTTTTGGAATACTTTGCCTTCTAATTTCATCTAGTTTGGTTTCAATTATAGCTTTTAAAAATAATTTGTACAAATTACAAGTTTGTATTGTATGTAAATTTCTTGTTTTACATTATTTATTATATATTCTGCTTTTTTAGAAACCAATAGTTCTGTTACAGGTCTTATTTTAAATTTTGCTGATCATATGATCAATAAAATGAAAAAGTCAAAGCCCATACATTTATCCAAGTAAAGTACATACAGTTTTTCTGAACAGTAACGGGGAGATAAAGGTGGGAGTGTGTATAGAGCCCAAATACCCTGTTTACTTTCACTGGGGTCATGACCATGAAATCAGCTTACCAGAGATGACTAAGTTTCTGCTTTAGTGTATGTCCTCTTTGTTTCCTTTCTAATATGAAAAATGCACTTTTTATATGTTCTTGGAGGCAGAGATTACCCTAATGACCACAGAACAGTGAATATTTAGTTTTATCAATGATGCTGTAGCACTTCGTGCATTTAAAAAACTTGAATATTTGTGCATCCATGATATCCTGCTACCATGCTTGTGCAGTCAACTGGATGTGAGATAAGTCATTGAGACTTGTTAAGAATGTATGCCTTGAGGAAGATCAAAGTGCATCAAAAATGAAATTAGAACCCAGGCATCTTCACTTTTTCCAAAACTCTATGAAGCCTTCCGTGTTACATGGCTTCTTCTGTAGAGATTTAGGATTGGGAGTTTGTTTGAGAAATTGGGAAAAGTCATTTCTCTGGAGCATCTGATTTTGTGATGTACTAAGAAGTTTCATTTGCATTATAAATAGGGAGCAGGTATCCCAGTACTTGGGAGACAGAGTCAGAAGAATGTAAATTTGAGGCCAGCCTGAGGTGAGTTCAGAACCAGTCTGGACTACAGGATGACTGGCCCTTGTCTTAAAAAAAAAAAAAAAAGATACCATATGTCCACCTGTTGATTTTGATTTTTAAAACATTTTTTACCTCCATTGAACAGTTAATCATTTGATTTTCATTTTATATCACCAAGATTTGGAAGTTAGGAGAGCAGAACGAAAATTTCAACTGAACACTTAGTATTCTCTTACTTTCATTCTTTTTTTTAAACCATTGAAGTTTGAAACATGCATTTGCATGAAGAAACATTAACTTTAAATTATGACAGTTCCCACTGGTAAGCCAGCCTGTGAAGTAATGAGACTGCCTTGGGTGGGGTGAGGGGAATCCCACCTTGGAACTTGCTGAAGGCTCCTGTAGGTCATGAGAGTCTCCCTTCCCCAGCCTGAGCCAGAGCAAGGACCTATGACTTTTCTTTGACCAGTTTATGAAAATGTGTTGAGATGGTTCCTGGAAACATTTGTATTCTTACAAACAAACTTCCACTCAGAAGTCAGAAGACTTTAAAGCCCTTTCTATTGATCCAATGATCGTAAGCAAAGAAAAATATCACAGGCCCAAATCTTCACCACAACCTTTGACAATGGCCTGAGCTTTGAATATGTGATGTTCTTTAGCAATATTGAGAAAAGAGTGGTTTTCTTTTTTCAAGGGTTCCTTCACTGCCAATCTCAACATCAAATTTTCAAAATCTATTCCCCTTGGTCCTGTTGTGTGGTAAGCAGCCAGAAAGGTGTCAATGAAGGAAGGAAATTGTTGTTTTCAATAGTGTTCGAAGTGTTGATAAGGAGACCAAATCCATGAAGGCAATAAGGTTATTTTTATTGCTGGACTCTGGTAAAGAATTGGCATAGAAGAGCTTGTAGTTGTTCCAGTGTTTTGCATGTGACTCTCCACCCTCCTGGTGCTCTAACTTTCCACTTCCACTTTTTTTCCAACTTCTGTTTTTTGTTTGTTTGTTTGTTTTTTAAGAAAGGGTCTCACTCTGTAGCCCAGGCTGGTCCTGGACTCGTTAGTGTAGCACAGGCTGGTCTTGGACTCAGGACAATCCACTTGCCTCAGCCTCCCAAATGCTGGGATTACAGGAGTATGCCACCACGCCCAGCTTATGTGGTGCTGGGAATCCAACTCAGGGCCTTGCCCTTGCAAGACAAGTGTTTCAACCACTGTGCCATTTCTCTAGCCCACTTTCCACTTTCTAACCTTTTTATTTTATATTTCTATCAGCATGACAGGTTTTCTTTCTTTAAAAAAATCTCATGTGGCACATTTGCTTTATCTATTTATATCTTTTCCACTGTTTTATTAATATATTTGTGTGATATGTAATGTTTACATTGAACTTGAGTATTTTGTGCACATGTACATCATGTCAAGATTATAATCTCTTCCCCTCTCCCCTCTTGACCATTCTACACCCTCCCTCTCCCCCTCAACTCGCTTACCACCCCCACTGACTGTATTCTGGCTTTCTTATACAAGAGAAGCCATTCAATATTTAACCTTCCATCTGGCTGAGTTCACTGAGCATGATCGTCTCAAGTTGCACTCAATTTACCTACAAAAACCTAAAATATATCTGTCTTTATAGAAGAGTCGTACTCCATTGTGTACAGATACCACAATTGTTGTATCCAGTGATCTGCTGATGGGTATTTTGGTGTCTTCCACATTGCTATTGTTAGTTGTGCAACTATTAATGAACATGTCACCTGTAGCTATGCACCAAAATCAAATCAAAGTGGACCAAAGAGCTAGATATTAAAAGCAAAACACCGAACCTTCTAGAAGACAAATTATGCAAAAATCTAAAAAATACAAGTGTAGGCAAGGACTTTCTTAATAAGACAGGCATTGCAAAAGAAATAGCCTCCAAAATCAACAAATAGGATTATATCAAATTAAAAATTTCTTCACAGCAAATGAAATTATGAACAGAGTGAATAGAGAACTGACAGAATGAGAAAAAATGGTCAGCACTTATACCCTAGATAGAAGACTAATAGCTAGAATTTATAAGGAACTGAAGAAAAACAGACCCCTGAAATTCAAAGACCTGAATAAAAAAAATGGGTAATGAAAATGAATAGGCAATTCTCAGATGAGGAAGTTAAGATGTCCAGTAAATACATGAAGAGATGTTCAAAATCCTTGGCCATTAGAGAAACGCAAATCAAAACATCACTAAGGTATAATCTAACCCCAGAGAGAATGGTGTATAACAACATCTCAAACAGCAATCAATGGTGGCAAGGTTTTGGACATAAAGGAACCCTTTTACACTGCTGGTGGTAATGTAACCTGGTACAACCACTATGAAGGGCAGTATGGAAATTCCTCATAACGCTGAAAATGAATATTCCATTCAATCCAGTAATATCTTTTCTGGTGCTCATTCCAGAAGAGTTAAAAGCAACATATGTCAGAGATACATGTGGACCTATCTTCTAATCTCTTTAACAAGAAACACTTCCTGTGAGAGTATCAGTAATTCTCTCTGACTCAGAATACATGTATGGCTCTTCTGAAGTTTGAATGGGCTCCTTAAAGTTGCACAAGGGTGACATCTGCCCCACTGCAAACTGAAGAAAAAACGTGTATCAAAACTTATAGAGCATACTTGGAAGTGACAGGAAATCAAATGAAGGAAGACATATGTAGGGCTGTGCACACCTGTACATATGTACACATGTTGTAAGTTGCAAAATTAGCTTTTCTGTACCTGAGCAAACAAATCTTCTTGGATGAAGTGGGAAACATGGCCTACTAAAATGGTTACCTCAGATCTGTTGTCTGGGATTCCTGGTATTAAAACCACTGTACTTACTGCTTTAAAAAAAAAAAAACTATATCTGATACAAGTAAGTACTTCTCTAGTGTGCCTTTTAAAGTTTATGTGTCCAAAACTTAATATCCAATTCTAACGTATTCTTCAGTGTGTCATCTTACTTGAAATTTGAAGACTGTGTTTGAAAGATATACTTAGTTCTGCTTCCGGTGAAGAGGCTGAAGCAGGAAGAGATTAACTGACTGACTTGTGTTACTGGCAGGTGACAGCCAGGATAATGCCAGGTCTTCCGGGTCTTGGGCAGCAGTCGCACATTATTCACATGTCTATCTGTGAATGGACATGTCTGTCTATGAATAACACATATATTTTTAGTCTCAAAATAATCTAAGTTAGAAGCACAAAAGAGGATTGCCCCTCCCTTGTTCTCTTTGACCATGTTGACTTTTGCATAGTATTTAATATGTTCATAGAAATTGACAGAGTAGCAATAAATATAGCACGATTGGGTCTACCCTCTCTCAAGATAAAATACACTGAATGAATTTTTCTCTTATGTAACAATGGCTCATTAATATATTAGTATATGAATATCTATTGGTTAATAACAAGAAGTGCTTCTTCAGGAAAAGGAACAGGAGGTGAGAGACTACTTACTTCATTGTGAACTCCTTAATGTGATCCCTTTGAAATTCCTGTCATGCAGTGTCATGGCAGTCTCTGCAGAGAGATTGGAATTGTTCTCCAGCGGAGCTCTGTTGAGAGTAGACGTTTGGAAAATGTATGTCTCGCATAATCTATCAGGTCAAATTACTGTTGTACTCATTTTGTCTCAGCATGCAAGCAGCCATAGAAATTTATCTCTTGGGACTCCTGATCTCACCCTTCTCCTTTTTTCTCTAATCTGGTGTCTTAGTTACTTTTTCGTTGCTGTGACTCAATACCTGACACACACAAATTTAGGAAAGGAAAGGTTTATTTTAGCTTGCAGTTTCAGATGGTCACAGTCCACTCAGGGGTGGCCGGCAGCAATTGAAGTACATGGCAGAGAGAGGTGGAGGCAGCTTCTCAGGACATCACCAACAGGCAGGCAAGTGAAAGTACTCGAGACTAGTCCAAGTCCCAGTCTTAGTCTCTCATGCACATACACACCTTTAGTCTTAACTCACACGCCCCTAATCCCAACAACTGCAATCCATGCCTCCAGGCCAGACCCCAATCCACCAACGTTACATGGCTCCATAGACAATCCATAACGTTAAAATACATGAGGCCTTTGGTTCCCTCAGGGCAATGGGCAGAAAGAAGGGACTGCTTGCTCAACATCTGAGGTCGGGGGACTATAGATAGTCTTACTCAGTGTTAGCTAACCTATCATTTTGTAACCACCTGTTCTTTAAAAAATGTTAGGCCAGGCGTTTTACCCTGGGCAGGAACAGGAGGAGATAGCTCAAATTGGGTCTGGGGGCCAGAGGCAGTTGCTTAATGTTAGTTAGCCAATCACCATGTAACAAGTCTGTTCTCCTGCGTTATGCTCAACCAATCGTGTGACCACCAAGCTGAAAGCCCATCTCCCTTTGTTTGTAACTAATAAAAGTCTGCTACACAGAGACCCGAGGCTCTCGGACGGGATCCACTATGTTGGTGAAGACTGAGAGCTCAAGCTTAAACCTGAATAAAGACTCCTTGCCTTTGCATGCGTGATCGGTCTCCTGGTGTCTTTAGGATGTTCGTGATCTGATCTGGGAATAACAAAAAATTAAAAGATATATTCTCCCAAGAGTTAAGAAAGAAGAGCAACTTGTAGGTTCCTCACACTTCCCTTCTTGGAAGCTACGAAATAGCATGGGATAGATATGCAAATACATGCGAAAAGGGATAAGTACTTTCTTTTTCAAGGACTTCACCGCACAAGCTTGGTGTGGAAAGGACCAGGAAAGAATGGAAGGTTGAACTAAGGCTACGCAAATGCTGAGACCTCAAAGAGTTTACCAGCCACCGTAGACTGTGGAATTTAATTTACAACCCCAAATTAGTGACTCTCGGTCCCAAGCTGTTTAGTAAGATTGCTCTCTTATTCTGCTAGTCTATGAAAGCTGCTAGGTAAGGGGCCTTGTTGGCATCCCCTCCAGGATCCTCTTTCAGCTAGCAGAAGCTTTCACCCCTTTCCCTTTGTCCTCATCTTTGCAAATGAACTGCCCACTTTGCTACTGGTCTCCTTCACTGGAGATCAGCACTGCTGTAATAACAGCAAAGTAATTCATGCAGCAGCTGCTAGAGAAACACTCATTGTGAGCAACACAGCGAGGGATCCTCCATGTAACTCTCTGTTTCTGTAACACCTTCCTTTTTTTTTCTAATATTAGAATTGGGAAATTAATAACTACATAAAGTTTTGTGTGTAAATAGTTATGTTCCTGGAGAAGCAGCTGCTGTGTCAGGCACCCAGAAATTAGCACTTAGCAGCTGAAAATCTTGCTCATTCCCTCCTTTGATGTGCGACTCCTTGATTATTTCTTAATCCCATAACTTTGTAATTTGCTTTTCTGTAGATCAGGAAATTCCCTTTGATGTCAATAGCAATAGAGATAGGTAAAAAGGGGATAAAGGAAATTAACTTAAAAATCGTATATTTGGTAAAGGCTACGGTATCAGTAACCAGCCTAATTTTAAAAATGCAAATTCCTAAAGCAGGCTGTAAGTGGGCTCTGGATCCAAGCCTTTCACTTATTATCTCAACTTCAAACACGTGTAAATAATGTGCACTTTAAACCACAAAATGGGGAGATTTCGCAAGTATAACCCCAATAGCTCAACTTCTGTAGCTTTCTTTCCCTGGGAGAAACTATAGTCTTTATCTGAAAAGTAGATGCCCTGTTTCCATGGATACATAAGTCCCACAGATGTCTACCCCCAAACTCCCACCAAGTGTGTTCATCTCTGGCCACAGAAAGCTTCCTTTCTTTTTCTTTCTGTCCTGTGCGGCCTGTATTCTAAGTGTGTACTTTTAAATGGTGTGTGCCTGCCTGTTTACATCTGTTATTTGAGTGTATATTTTTGAATTTCTGTCTAATCATTGTTTCTCAAGCCTCTTTCTGACTAGTCCTAAAAACGCTTTTTCTGTGATGCAAATCAATGAACCTATACCAGGGGCAGGAAGAGCCTGGGCTTCCATTTTGTTTTGGGGACTACTTGGACTCTGTCCCCTCAAGGCAGGATAGGGTAGAAATAACATAGATAGAAAAGAGATAAGGAAAATCATGATTATTAAAAAATTGTACTTTTAAAGAGTCAGTCAATTTAGAAAGTAATCAGAGCCATCCAAGGTTATCCTTTGGTTTAGTTTTGCATTTCTGCCTAGCTCATCATACCCAAAATCCCTTAAAGACACATTAAGCCTGTAAATTAGCCTAGATGATAAAGTGAAGGTCAGGAACGTGTCTTAAGCAGATTGAGAGAGCTCAAAAAATGTTTTTGGGCAAAACGCCTTAGCTCACTCATCCTACTGGGTGGAGCAATAGAAAATGAATCATTTTATTTTTACATGTGGGTGGGACCTCCCTCAGACTTTCTATAGATTCACAAATTCCATAGGTCTTCACCCCCCCCCCCCAAAGACATAAATATATCGAGCTCTGACTATGGAGAGTACTATCACCATCTCCTTCGGGTCCGCACTTGTTGTGTGCTTTTAAAAGTCTTATGCCTCTACTACCTCCTATGGAGGGCTCACATTTTACGTGAGTATACCTGAATGTTTGCCACATGCCTCTCCTTTTCACTATTGAGGTTCTGTGGGACAGTGAACTAAAAATCCAACAGTAGGTACACTTTTGTAATTTTATAATTTTCTGTAACCTCACATTGATGTTAACTTTCTGTAACCGGGTTGTGAAATGACTTAACTCAGACTGCATACTAACGTGACTCCATTTTGTGGTGATTATGCTATTCAGGTTATGTGTTTGCTGTGTGAGTTAGAGTTTGCTGTGTAAGTTAGAATTTATAAGCCAGTTTGCTGTGAGTTCATCTTGTGAGGCCCCACCTGCCTCACCTTGGAGCCTTGCTTGTGCCCTGGATGTCTCTGGAGTCTTAAGATGAGGGCACAGGCTTAACCTTGACTCTATGGCAACCTGCCAGTAGTCCTGAATTTTGCAAGATACAAAAATTTTCATGCCAGGAATAGCCTGCCACACTGTAATTGGCTGTTTTGTAATAAGAGTGGCTAGATGTCAGGTTATGATTGGTTGCTATGTAATAATGTATGCATTGATGCAAAATCCTCTATATAATCTCTGTGTAAAGCTTGCTTGTGGCTATTCTCTGAAGACTTACCTGGAGTCCAGGGACAGTTCAACTGCTGGTTGTAATAACATCTTGGCTGTAATAAAAGAAACTTTACCTTGCCCCAGTTGGCATTTGGTGGTATCTTAATTTCGATCTATAACACCTGCACCCTATCTTTCAGCGTATACCTTTGAATGTCTTGCACCCTTACTGCCATCCAGGCAGGCCCACATTTTCTGTGTGTACTTTGAAATGTTGCACATCTTGTTATTTCTAACTAATAAGGTAATAAAGTCCACACTTTCTTTGAATATATACTTTGAAATTTTGGTGAATAAATCCTTCCCTAGTCTCTTTTGATTAGTCCTGAAATCGCAAAGCAAGGTGTTAGTTATTGTGGCATCAGGCTCCAGTTCTGACAGGCCTCCACGCAGAATTCCTGTCTTCACAGGCTTGAAGAGTAAGTCGCCAAGACAGGGGCCAGGTTGTGAAGAAAAGGCTTTATTGGGAAACTTACAAAACGGGAAAGAAAGATATGGTAAAGCTTCTGCTAGTCAGAATGACGACCCAGAAATGTAGGTTGCTATGTGGCTCAGTGTCTACGGGTTTTTATTGTGTAGCTGAGTAAGGGGCTGTCCTATGCTAAGCAGATAGATCCATTGCTAGGGTTGGTTGCCAGGTTCTCCACCCTTAAACTCACTGCTGAAGCCCACCCTTAACTACTTTCCCCTTAAAAGATCTTTCTCTCTATTGTCTTTTAATCAAGTTAGAGCCAACTGCTTTTTCTATAATCCTGTCTTCCAGTGAATTTTTTGTTTCTGGGGAACCTTGCCTACAACTTCACTGCCTAGTCTCACATAAGCAAGCAGACCTACTCCATAGGCAGAGTGGACCTGGGCTCCCATGCTGGTGTTGGGCACACTTACATTCTGTTTGTGACATCCTGACACCACCAGGGGCTGGCACACTATATTTGAAAGTGGCCTTCTAAATCACTGCTTAAAATTCAATTTCAAGGAAGTTCAAGAGGCTTCTGTTTTTCAGTTAACTTCTAGGCAGGTTGTGAAGAAAAGGCTTTATAGGGTGTGACTGTTGAAGGGATTATTTCAACTTCAGGGAATTAGGAACCATACCTCCATTAGGATTAGGATTTGCCAACCACCCTAGATAAGGGATCAAGAACTGGTCTGGATTACAGTGTGAGTGATTTGTGGGCTGGCCAATGAGAGAACACCCACCCAGATGTGGGAGCGCCAACTGAAACTCCAGTGGTATAAAAGGAAAGAAGAGGGAACATTGACACAGCTTCTTCCTCTGGGAAAGCTCTCGCCTTCAGAATTGTCTACAAACACTGACTTGTTACATGCTGCAGATCTTCAGCACAGAGTCGCTCCAGTCTCGACTTGTGCCTGTCTGCTCATTGCTGTTCTCCAGTTGCCAATCTTCAGGCTTTGGTCTTCACCTGAGATCTACAGCAGATTCTCACCTCAGCGGCTGTTCTGCAGTCCCGGATGGGAGATCTACTTCACGGCTGAGCAGCCATCTTGGACCACCTCTATCCTTGGTTGTGTAAGCCTTCCTAATAGACCCTTTTGCGATAAAATCGGTAAGTTCAGTCTTTTGAAAGAACCCAAACTAATACATAGGGAAACTTTTAAAAAGAGAAAGAAAAACAGGGTAAAGCTTCTGCTAGCCAGAAGGGGAACCCAGAAATGTGGGTTGCCTATGTAGCTCTCTGTCTAAGAATTTTTATTTTGTAGCTGGGTAAGGGACTGTTCTATGCTAAGCAGTTGGCTCTAGGGCTGGTTGTTAGTTTCTCCACCCTTAAAACGGCTGCTATAGCCCAGCTTTAACTACTTCCCCCTTAAAGTTCTTTCTATTGTCTTTTACCTAAGTTCTAGGGAGTGGTCAGCTACAGGCCTTCAGGAGCTATAGCCAGCTGCCTTTTAGTAAATTCTCCATTTGTGGGAGAACCTTTATCCCTAACTACCTATAACTCCACTGCTTCCTGTCTTTGATTGTATCAACTTGTTGTAACTGGGAAATATCCACGGAATAGCTTTCAGGCATATATATGGTTTTGGCTCAAGGGCAGAGGTGGGTGTGGGTGGCCCAACTGGCAGTTTGGACTGAGTAAAGGAGGTGGAAAAGACATTGTTGCAGTATCTTTTTGACAAAGTGCTGGCCTTACCTTGAGTCTCCAAGACTTTGGCTTGCTCCTGGCTTGCTCTGGTCTTTACTTTTCAGGTCTCCATAGCTGATTCACATCAGTTTTGGGTCTTCACCTTGCTTTTTGGACAATTATCTGTGGCAGGCTCTCACTGGTACTTTGCAGTCTCAGACTGGTGTCCTTTGGGCACAAACCTGAGCAACTACTGGACTCTCCAGCTCTCCCACATGTGTGTATAGGCAATTTGGACTACCTCTTCAGACATGTAAGCCCTCCAAATAAATTCTGTTTACCTCTATAAATTCTATTAACTCTGTCTCTCTTAGAACCATAGACCAAAATACACTCAGCAATCCATAAAGTTCTGTTGTTCTAAAAGACTCCTTTATGTAAATCACACTTCCAAGGACAGTATTAACAACCTAATAAGAATTAAATTACATTTTCCTCAATATGTTTCATGACAGTATAAGACAGATACTTGTAGATGTTCTTCATTTAGTACTTTGTCACAAATAGTTCTATAAAGCAGATTTTTTTTACATTCTATATTTCTGAGATTTTTTATCAGCATTTAGGAGCACATACACTTTCAAACTTCAGAATATTGTTATTTAGCAACAAGGGGGGAAAATAGAGAAGGAAGATTTTAACTCAAAATATGGAAAAGGAAAGGACATTGAATTTTTACAAAGGGGACTGTGAAACATCTAAAGTTTTGCATTTATAATTTGGTTTGTTGACTCTAATCAACACTTCATCTTAAATTTGGATTTCTGTAGGATCCCTTAAATATCATGCTGCAGTGCAATACTTATTTAGCAACTCAAGGAGAACATTTGTGATGCATTTTTTAAAAAAGATTACATTGCTGGTAGCATTTCATAAACATTACTTTTATAGTATCCCCACTTATCTGCAGGGATGTATTCCAAACCACAATGGATGCTTAAGACCTTGGATACTTTCTTCTTTTTCCTATCTGTCCTTTTGAAGCCATTATTATGTAAAACAATGTTAAACACAATCATTTGACACCAAGACAGTCAGCTGATAGCAGAGATAGCCACTAAGTAGGCATGCTAGACAAAAGGACTATTCATGTGGAAAAGAGATGGAGCTAGATGTCATGGAATGTTGTATTATTTTAAACTCATAAATTTTTAATGTGGAGATTTCCTCTTGTGAATTTTGGACTGTTGGTGACTATAGGCAACTAAAACCAGAATCAGAAATGAGCCCATGGATAAGATTGTGATTTAACTTTACAGTGTTGAAAATAAATTTTTCCCTTTGTGAAAGAAATTTCTCAGAAAAAGCTACCATATCAGCATTGAGAATCCTGCAAGATAAATTGACTAATTAGATTAGTGAGGAGAATAAACTATTTCTCAGCCAAATTATCTTATACACAGTGATTATTGACCATGTTAATATAGATAATATGTAAAGTGGCCATATAAAAAAAGGCCAACACTTCTTAGTGTAAAGGCTGGCGTGAATGATCTATGAAATTTCAAAAAGAGCTGTAATTACAAATAGATAGATGAGATATATACAAGCTGTAACTAGAACCCTGCACTTTAGGAGAGCACAAGTTTCTTGGTTAAATAAGTCTTCAAGGATACAAGTATTCTCTAGTTCAGATAGTTGGCATTTAAAAAATTACATACACATATGTAACTACATATAAGTTACAAAAATTACATATATATTACATAATATATATAACACCCTTATTCTGCCAAAGTAGACAGCAGAAAGGACAACATTACAGAATGATGACTCCCAATGGAGTTTCATTTTCTTGACTATTAAAAAAATAATATTTGATTACACACACAAAACTTCTTTGTTCATATTATTTTCGCAAATAATTGTTGCCTCATGGGAAGGGGTGATTCCACTGGGAAGGAATTTCAAAATGATGTATTTCTATTTTGTTTTTTCTCTGCATTGCAACTGCACATTTGCTTCCTCAAGTTAGAATATGGTACAACACAAGATTGACCAGGTTTTTAATGTAGATGTTAAGACCAGCCTTTTAAAATTAGATCCAGCCCTACATGACCCATGGAATCAAACTGATCAAAAAATAAATAAATAAAACTAAATGATAATGGTGTATCTCAAATACTTCACATATTACATAAAATATACAGTACAAAATGTTTATAGGTACAGGAAGAAAACAAGATCAGTCTGATTAGAGTATGATGACACATACAAAATAATTTTTGACTGGAAAGGATGCCAAATTCCCTTACCTATCATCTTTGTATAATTAGCCTCAGACTATGTTTTTGATGGTTTTGATGCTAGGTACTCTACTTTTATCATATGTTACAAGTAAATGTTGTGTCAGATGCAGAGGCTGGCAAAAACCTTAGACCAAGATCGAGATAGCTAATAGATTTGATGGTATCCAATTATTTTTCCTTTAATGGCTGAACCAGCCATTCTTCTCTCCTGAAGACCACCTTCTTTCCTCCTATTCAGGCTCATCTTCACCTGACACAAGGGATGGGCCTCCCTAGAAATGAGGGACATAGAAAATCATTTGACCTTGTATGCACAAAATGGCATGCTTTACCTAGAGGGGGAAACTGTGAAAGGTAGCTTCCACCCTTGTATGAAGGATCCTGCAAGGAGGATCAGCTTACTAGATTAGTGGAGAGAATGGAATGCTTCAGAGCCAAATTATCCTGGGTATGTCATCCTCCTTTGTGCCTGGTGTAACATTCTTGGAATTACTTAATAACCCTTTTGAAACATATGAGCAAACCCATTTCCACCAACCTCAGAGCTGAGAATGTCATCAAGTAGCTGCTGAAGCCTATAGCAGAGGTTTTCCTGCTCTAAGGTAACCTACCTACCTAATTGTCTTAGTTACTTTCTGTTGCTGGGGACGAATACCTGACATCCACAGCTAAGGGAGAAAGATTTATTTTAGCTCACAGTCTCAGAAGGCCTCAATCCATTGATGGGTTGGCAGCTTGGAAATGATGAAATCACATGGCAGGGCTGGAGCCAGTGACAGAGCTCTAGAGACAGAGATCCTCACAGCATGGCAGAACAGAGACAAGTCTGGGAGGAAGGACAGACCAGCATATGCTCTTCCAGGTCCAGCCGCAGGCATCCACCCCTTCCAGCCAGGCCACAGCTCCCAACACTACATGCACAGTATCCATGGGTTCATGAGGTTTTTGGGGAACACTCCAGATCCAAACCATGACATTCTGCCCCTGGCCCCCAGAAGACGCATGTCTATTCCCCTAAGCAAAATGCATTTAGTCCTACTTTAAGAGTCGTCAAAGTCTTAACAGTTCCGACATTGTTTTTTTAAAAAAATGTCTAATTTCAAAATCTCCTGAGACACAAGGCAAACTTTCATCTGTGAGCTCCTGTTAAAACCGAAGAGTTAAACACTTCCAACATACAATGGTACAGGGTAAACTTTTGATTCCAAAAGAGAGGAATAGGAGATAAAAGGCAGTCAGACTAAAATATGCCTTAAACCCAGCAGGGTAAGGTTTAAATCCTACAGCCCCATGTCCAGCACCTGAGGTAAACTGTGGCAAAATATAAACTCCAAAGGGCTTGAGTGGCCCCGCCCCTACAGCATGGCTGCTGGCTGTAACCTCCATCTTCTCTGCTTCGGCCTGAGTCCACTCACAGCCTGCAGCTTTCCTCAGCAGATGATTCATGCTCCTGGCTTCTACAAATTTCTGAGTTCTCCATTGTACCTTTCCAACTTTACATACTCCTCCTCCGGAAGCACCCTGCTCGGTCTCTAAGGCCTTCCTCCGCAACCAGGATGGAAGTCTCTATTAAACTCACAACTCTTGCACTCTGCAGGATTGGATTGCATGCAGACTGTTGAAGTCTGCCACTAGCTTGAGCTAGCCTGGATCCCTCAGACAAACGCTGCAGAAGCTTCTGAGTTTTTAGATGATTGAATCCCAGGAAGTTGGACTCTGGCCAACTGTTTTTCCTTTGGCCCTGGGCTATACTTCTCAAAGCAGCCTTTTGCCTTTTTACCCTTGACATGGTGAAGGGTGGTGTCTTGTTGAGATGCCCTTGTTAAAGGAAAGAGCTTTCTTCCTATTGAGACTGTTAACTAACTAGATGGATCCCAGAGAAACTGCTTAGAGTCTAGGGTATCTGCACAGCCAGACTATGGGGCTATCTTGGCCTTTTCATGGCCACACCAATTGTCTTATCCTTTTGCATCTGATTAACATTGTGTGATAAATCTGTTCAGGTGTAACATACTTGGAAGAGCTCAGTAACTTTTTAAAAATGCCAAGCAGTGACCTCTTGCTTTCTACTAATGCTAGAGTTAAAAATATTTTTAGATAACACCTGAGGCTTATGGCAAAATTTGCCCACTTCAGAGTATCCCGCTTACCTGATACTTCCAACCAATGCTTTAAAATTGTGCTTTGATTTTTTTCTGTTCTAAAACTATTAATACTATATGTAATTGGTGCTTATTGGAACATGTTATTTGTGAAATCCTAAATACATGTTCCTGGACCTGGTCGCTCATATTTGGCTTTAGAATAAACCATCTCTTAAGGACAAAAGTAACTTTTTTTTTTTTTTTTTTTTGCATTGACAGTTTTGGCATCCAATGTGGGGCCAGAGAAAACTGGACATCATTCACTAGAGGACTCATTCTGAGCAGCACCCGGTACCAGCACTTAGAGCCCTTTGTGTTCTACTATTGGCTTTGCCTCTTCAGGTAGACCAGGTAAGTTTCCTTTCTCGGCCATGGACCTCCCTTGCATTAGATTGAGCGTCCCCAATTTTTTTCTAAGCTGGTTTCAGGTAGAATCCAATTCAAAATAGTATGCCTTCATTTGTTTTGCTTTCAATTTTTGGTTTAAGGTATCCTTTGTTTGTTTTCTTTGAAAGCATTTTGTCTGACCTGTCTTGTTTGGTTTTCTAATTTTGACTGGACAGTTTGATTTGGTTTGATTTTGGCTTTGTTGTGCTGTAAGATCTCTAAAAGTATTTAGTTGCAACCAATAGCTTTGCATTTGGTTTAATTTCAAATTGGGTTATTTTCAAAATGTTTCCTTGCTAATTGATAATTGGCCTTCGTCTCCTACTATTTTTTGGAGTGGTTCTATTTCCCTGTTGAAATATCCCATATTGCAGCTACCCAGAGCTTAGAAAATTTATGAGTGTCTAAAAGGGGACTGAAGACAAGGGGCACAGCTCCCTCTAGCTCTTTAGAGCAGAGCTATTAAGGGGGATATACCCTACAAAGTGCAGCAGTCCCACAGGGAATTAAAATGACATACCTCATTCCTCGGTTAGAAGAAACTTATTGGCTCATCTAGGAAGACACATACAAGGGATTGATTATCTAGTGTTTTGAGCCCCTCATGTTTCTGAATAATGTGCAGGACCAACCTGAGACACATGTTAGGGAAAAACTTACTCTAGGGTAGTGCCAATGGGAGCTATCTCCAAAATCAGCACATCTACCGACCCATATACATATTCATGTACCTTAGTAGTTACAGTCCTCAAAAAAAGAGAGAGAGAAATAAAAAAAATCTAAGAAAAACATTGTATGGAGACAAACTGCCATCTAAATCTCCAGTCAGTTTTACAACATTCAAAAATTATGGAAATTAAACTTGCAAGTAATTTTTTTTAAAAAAGGCTTTAACTTTACAGTTCCCTCAATGGGAAACTTTGTTCCAAAATTGGTGATATTTTTGTGCAAAAAACTAAAAGCCATAAAAAAATAAATGGCAGCATATTTTAATTGAAATTTAATAAAAAATCAGCTATTATTGTAAGTTGGCCAATACACCTAAAAAGTGCACTTTGATTATGTGTTATATTGAAAGACCTGAGCTGAACAAACTCCATGATAGGCTTCAGACCCTCCAGAAAAGCAAATAAGCCTGAGTTTTGGGTTCTCAGAATAATAAGACAGTTATAGGAAAAGCCACACGTTGCTCAAGGCTGAAGCCACCCTGGGACCACCCTCAGACTAGCCAATCAGGAAAGGCTAGAAAAATATCTGACACTCTTGAGGAGGTCTGAGCTGAGGTCTGGGGGCTATAGATAGCTACTTTGTATTAACTAGCCAATCACTTGCCACTTGCCCAAACCCCACGTGGGCCCTTTGAGCTCACCTTATAATTGGTCATTTTCAAAAGACTCTCTGAGATTATGGTAGGGTCCCGCCAAACGTAACAGACACCCTATAGATTCTGAGTGGTTAATATTGTTACCATGGGTGCTGTGTAATTGTGATTGGTTTTTGTATAATGATGCTGTGCCTACGTTATGCTCACTGTAAACCCCCCCTTCCCTTAAAAGCCTTGCTCAGCTATTGTTCTAGGCTCTCTGCATGGATCCACTGCATTGATGACGTCTGAGAGTCTAAGCTTAAGCCTGAATAAAGGCTCTTTGCTTTTATATACGTGCTTTGGTTTCCTGGTGGTCTTTAGGGTCCCTGCAATCTAGGCATAGCAATATCTGCTTGTCTGTCTATTAATCTGTGTTTAAGAAATTATGCCCTGCCACAGGGGACAGCTAAACAAAGACCCTTCAAAATATACATACATACATACATGTGTGTGTGTATATATAGTTTAATTGGCCTTAATTTTTCCATGATAACTTTTCCAGTTCCAAGATTAAGTAATATTATTTGTATGTCTTAAACAATATGATCTAAAATATGTTATTGAACTAAAGTTATACAAATATAAATATGCCTATTTATGGTTCTTCACAATTTTTTTTGTCACAAAGGTAAAAATAAATTACTCCTGCGCTGGAATGCAGCTCTCTATATAAAATATTTGCTTGGGGACTAAATCAGCTATTTAAATGCTTCCCTAACAAGATGTTGATTCCCTGGCAGAACGCAAAGATCAGGTGGGCTTGATGATGGGTGTGGTGATACAGGCCTGTTATCCCAGCGCTAGGAAGACTAAAACAAAAGAGTTGCCATAAGTTAAACCCACACTAGACAAATGAGACCCTATTTCAAAAATAATTTAAAACAGGTTGGCTATGCTTAAATACTTTGAGTATCTACAGAGGGTATAAAAAATTTAAGTTAAAAATAAAAACGTCTGGATTATTTATAATTGGAATAAAATACTAAAAACCTTTGGCTAAAAATTTGTATACTCCTTACTTCAAACTTACAATAATACACCACAGTTTAAGTTATGATAAGGCTTCAGTTGCTTATGTTCTCAATAATGATCAAGTTAAAAATAACTTACAGAGTAGTCTTGCTTCTAATATTTTCTTTTGTGTTCTTCACTAAATATTGGATTTAACATATCTAATAAATAACATATTAATTGTTTAACTGACAAATATTATAACTGTTGTCAAAGTCTGAATGAAAATGTGTGTGTCTATGTTATGTGTTAAGTGTCTACAAATTCCCTAATGGTACCCAAAAAATGAGATTATGGAAACAGCCATTAATTGGTTAATAAAACAAAAGCTTTAACCATTGCATTGCCTATGGTATGTGACATATGTGTCTTGTTTATATATGTATTAGAAAAAACCTTTTAGGCTTGAAGTATTCATAAACTTATAACAAAAAAGTTTATAAATGTAAATTGATTGGTAAAACAAAAGATAAAGACGTCTTTTATGTGACAACATCTGAGTCATCAGTTGCTAGGTCTAAATCTTCATAAATTCTAGAGGCTCAACTGGGACTACTAAGTCAATTTTTTAAAAAAAGATATGTGGAAGTTTAAGTATGCTTTCTTAAATTTATTAAACACTAAAATAATAAATGTTATGAGATTAACAGACTTTAGTTACAAAGAATCTGAATTTTAACAAAATTATTTAAATGTTGGTTTATTGCAAAATTCTTTAATAATTTATTTAATATGCAGGGTGAAGTTAACTTTAAATATATATATATATAATTTTATTTTTGATAAAATTTTGTGTTTATTGGTTTAAGTAACTAACAAGCTAATTGGTATTGATGCTATAAAAATAAAATTATTGTACAACTTATTTGCCTGACAAAGTCCAAGGAAGAACAAATATCCTGATTAGTAAAACACATATTAATTTTTCTATATTAAAAGGCTTTTGACTCCATTAGACACAAGATTCTAAAGATTCAATTAGGCTATAATTTATTACTATTAAATGAGTAATGTGATTTAAACCATATTGATTGTTTTCTAATACCACATGCTCATGTTAAAAAATATTTTTAAGGGAGCACAATGAAAGGTAACTAATAAAAAAGAATATGCATGAAAATCCTTTTAGTAAAGAAAAAAATGTTTTGGCAAAGGATTTTTTTAGTACACATAAAAGTTATAAAGATTTTCAGGTATATGAAAAAATTATATGGGGATAAAACATAAAATTTGTATTATGGTTATTCTGCTTGCTGCTTTTTGGTTTCATAGCTTTCAAGGTATTTTTAGAAAGCCTCCCCTCCCTTTTTTTTTTCTGCTAACATAGCTAAAGATTAGTCTTGACTCAATCCTCAGACATTTCTCCCACATAAGATCTTAGATAACTGAAAGTCTAACCATCCAGTAAAGTTATCTTAGTTTGTAACATGTGTGTATACATATAAGTATTATATGGGTATGTATGTATATATATATATGGGATGAAAAATGTGAAGAGGTGTAAATTTTTGGACAAAGTATGCTGTAATTCTAAGCTCTAGCTAATGGTAAACTTATAGAGCTAAAATTACATAAGTTTAATACATGCAAAATAACCAATAAGTACTCATTTAAATACAAGATGCATTACTTCTTAACCTTAAATGTAAAAGTCATCAAAGACTTTGGTATCTTGTTCCTTATATTTATTATAATCAAATAAATGCTATTTATTTGGTACAATTATATAAATACTAAAATCTGTTGGACTTAACTAAATAAATATCTTATGTAAATAAGGTATATTTGTTGGGTGATAAGTATATTACATATTATATTATATTATAGTGGTTAACCCTTTTTTCTAAAAATGTAAGAGATCTAAACTATTTAATTATTGTCAATATCACAATCTAAATAAAACAATCAAAATTTTAAATTCTGCCCTAAAATAAGGAACTAAATAAATCAATTTTTATAACATCTATAAAACTAAAATGCTACATATGCTAACATACTTTTATGTTAGATAGAGTAGCAGATTTTGGGTTCCTTGATTATCTGTGACATGGTGATAGGATGTGCCTAAAACACTATGCATTCCAAATAGCTCCACTCTAACAAAAAGATTAAACATTAGTCCACCAAATATTACATGTATAAAACCAATTGCTTCTAAATTGTTATCAGTTATAATTATTAAAATAAATATCTTAGATATAGCTAGAAAATATTATAAGCTGTTTTTGCTTTGGACAGTTTCAATTTATATTTATACTGTCTTTTCTTTGTCTTCTAACAAAAGATCTAAGTACAGCCTAACAAACTTGCTTGGCAAAATTCAAATTTTAATTGTTCTAAACCAATAGGACTTTTATTACTCTATATTGTCACTATATTTTAAATTTTAATTAATGTCTATTTAACCATCTTACTGAGATTGTGTTTTTCAAGTTCCAAATATCTACGACAATATGATGGCCAAAGAAGAATTTCCAGGACCGATCAGAGAAATTCTTGATCCTTCACCGTTTTGTAAACCACTTTTGACTTTACATTCAAATTCAATACAAGCCACAACCTCTGATAGACAAGCAAAGCCCTCCCACAAACGGGTTCCAAAGCTTCCACATCACATGGTCACATAAAGTCACAGCAACAACCCCACTTCTCTGGTACCAACTTCTATCTTAGTTACTTTTTGTTGCTGGGACAGAATATCTAACGTCCACAACTTTGGGAGGAAAGATGTATTTTACCTCACAGTTTCAGAAGGTCTCATTCCATTCATGGATGGGCAGCTGGGAAACGGTGGAATCATGGCAGAACTGGAGCTGGGTCCAGAACCTGATCTCCAGAGACAGAGACCCTCACAGCATGGTGGAATAGAGACAAGCCTGGGAGGAAGGGTTGACTGGCTTATTCCCCTCCAGGTCAAGCCCCAAGCATCTTCTGCCCCTTCCAGCCAGGCCCCACCTCCCAACACTATACAGCATCCGTAGGTACAAGAGACATTTGGGGGACGCTGCAGACCCAAACCACAACTCTGATGCTTCTGTCCGTGTTTTTAAAAAAGTACTTAGATTTGTGACTTTGTTCCATCCCATCATTAGAAATACTGCATGTAACTGCTAATTTATTCGAATGTGGTGTTTGAAGTAAGCTGAATCCATATTCTTGGGCCATGGCTCCGGAATAAACTTACTTTTATTTTCTTTGAGGTGAGGGTGTGTTTCTGCATCAATAACTTAAAATTGATACTCAGTGACAAAACCACTGTGTTCAAATTAAAGAGTGCAGAAGTTAGAAAATAGTAGGATGCTCACTGAAGCCCCTAGTACTCTTGGCTTTAAGACAATGTTCAATTTTTTACATTGGTGGAGGATGGTGGATTAACAGTTCTGTTCAATCTGTTTGCTGTGTACTGGTTATTAGCAAAGATGTACTTTTCAATGAGATGGGCGTCAGAGGGGAGGAGATGGGAGGGACAAAAGAATGAGGGGAAGAGATTATGACGATGTAATGATGTATATGTGCACAAAATTCTCAAGTGTAATGGAACTGTTGTATATTGCACACATATGCTAATAAAAATGGGAAATAAAAGAGAGCAGCCAAATCATTTTTTGGAAGAAAAGGATTATGAGAACAGCAAATAAAACAAAAATGTTTATTTTCTTTCCAGTTTCTAGACAACACAGAAAATTTAGGGGAAATATGTAAAGGTAAAAGTAGAAAGACTTATATTTTTGGAGACCAATTACCATCTAGTCATAAACAACTAGGTGGAGTCAGAAGCATGGCATTCCTGTTGACAGGTGTGTGGGGTGAGTGCTGTCTCTTCTGCTACAGTTAGCCTTCCATGTGGTCTTGAAATTTATACTTTTTTCAGGACTCCTTCAGAGTTTCCAGTTAAAAAGACAGTTAAGAAATTGCAAACATCTAGTTAAGAGGCCCCCATGCATTGTTATCATTGGCCTGGTGTTGTGGTTTGGCTCTGGAGTGTCCCCCCGAAAGTCTCTTGTATTTAAGTGTTAGGAATTGTCTATGGAACCATGTGCTGTTGGTAGATCGGGGCCTAGTCTGGAGGGGTGGATTACAGGCATGTAAATTAGGATTAATAGCGTGTAGTGGCCACACCTTCCACACCTGGATCCAGGAGCGGCTAATCACTGAGCTGAGACCTTGAAGGAAGCTGCTTCCTGCCTTCCTTGGAGAACTAGTCTCAACTTGCCTTCCTGTTAGTGATGTTGTGAGAAGCTGTCTCCACTTCTGCCTCTGCCATGTACTTCGATCGCTGCCATCCCCACCCCCGAATGGACTGTGACCTTCTTAAACTGTGAGCTATAATAAACCTTTCCTTTCCTAAATTTGTGGGTGTCAGGTATTGAGTCCCTGCAATGAAAAAATAAGTGAGACACCTGGGACTCAAGCAAATAAAATCAATTGTTAGGCCTGATGTCTAAGGGGATAAAAATAATAAAAACAAGAACTGAAGTTCCCTGAAAACTGCCTTACTCACAATGACCATACTATGATCAGATAATTGAATTTCCAAGGACGTGTGAAGAGGCTAGATGTTTTGCACAGCCAGATTCACAGGAGCTATATTGGACTCTTTCATGCCCACATCTGCTGCCTTCCTCCCAAAATATAACTTAGCATTCTGTAATAAATCCTTTGATAAGCAACATTCCTGTGATTTACTAACTAACCCTTTTGAAATGTGAAAATAGATCCTCTAGCTTCCCACCAGCCCAAGAGTGAATGTCTCAGAAAGCTTCTGTGGCCTATAGCAGAGGTCCCATTCCCGATTTTGGATCACCCATCTACTCAATGCTCTAACCAATGCCATTAAAAAGTGCCTTAATTTATGACTTTCTTCTATTCTGTAATTATACTTACTACATGTAACTGCCAACTTCTTTGGAAGTGGTAATGGGAAGACTGCATCTATTTTCTCAGGCCATGGTCACATATATATTATCTCTAGAATAAACTAACTCTTCTTTCTCTTTTGAGGTGAAAGCTGTGTCTTTGTGTAGACACAAGGAATATTATTATGGGGGACTTGAATTGAGGACAATAGATCTTCACAGTTAGCTGGATATTAAAGCCAGCAAGATGTAATCAGCTTCTTCCGTTGAGGCTCTAGGGATGTCTTCTCAGGTTCAAATCCATTTTAACTTAGTAATGTCTTGATATTATGACATGGATTGTCCAGGGTTTCTCGTGCTTGTGAGTTGAACAGGTTTACATAATTTATCATTATTTATTATTAGTGTTACCATCCCATAGAAGCTAAATCTTGACCGTGGGCTTGCTGCCCATCTGCCAGGTCCAAATGAAAAGACCATACATTGTAGAAATATTAGGAATAGGATTTATTTAAAGCAGAAGTTGGCTTTGGGAGAAATGAGGAGACTAACCTCTCTGAAAAGCCTCTGTCTCTCCAATTTGCCTCTGCAAACCCAAGAATTTTTAAGGCATTAGGGGTTGGGGGAGGGAGGGAGATTTTGGGTTACAGAACAAGTTGCAGTCTGTTGTGGCTGGCAAGCTCTCTGATAGCCTGTCACTTGTGTAGCTTATTCCAACATCTGTGTCCTTTCTGAGTCCTTTTCACAACTGAAAAGTGTGAAAGGAAAACTGTTCTTCCCTTTAGCAGGTGTTTACATGTCTATACCAAAGGTATTTCTTCACTTCAGTGAAAAGGAAGAAGTGAGCACCAACAGCATCTACAAATGGCTCTTTTTTCCTTCATTACTGTGAAAATATAACTTTTAATTTTTAATAAGCTGCCCTGCTGGTATCACTGATGGTCTGCAATTATAAAGAACAATATTATTTAGTAATTGAGTGTTTTTTCTGTGTGTGATCACTGGGAAAGGAGTTAGAAGTATCATTGATTACTCTTAATGCCTCATGTAGTAAGTTTTTCACCATCTATTTATTACGAATCTCACATTCTTAAGTGCTTCAAGGCATGCATTTGATCATTTTATTTTTGTTTGTACACAGATTTTGGTTAAGTTATATTTTCAGAATTCATTTTGACCTCTCTGTTATCAATTGATATGGCTGATGGAGTCATTGGTGACTCTGTAGGGCTTCCCACACTTTATAATCTCACTTCTAAGGTGTATGGTCTCATAACTCTTTGCAGTGAATATCCTAATTATGGATATAAAGTCACTTAAAATATTCTGATAATAGCTATTATTTGCATCTTGAAATGAGCATATAAATACTAAACTGCATTCATATGAGCATTTTATTTCTGTTTTTGTTTTGTTTTGCTTTTACAGTGCTCTATACCTTTGAGCTATAACTTTAGCTCTTCAGTTTAAGGTTTAAAATTTTTTATTAACATGTATTAGTAATACTAATGAGTCTCGGTGTGATATTTCTGTGCACACCATAGTTTATATGAGCATTTAAGAACTGAATAAAATCAATGGTACTGAAAGGAAAGGATAAGGCAGCATTGTCTATTCATGGAAATTTCTTATATCGAAGACCTGAAAAACAAGATTTTATAAGCTGAGCAATGCTGAAAACATTTGAAGGAGCTAGTCATAGTAAATAGTCTTAGCATTCTTTTATGATTTTATTGCCAATGCCATGAATTACAAAATTCTTTAGGGCTACTAAATGGCTTAGAAGTGTCAGCATAATGTATATAAAAATAATACTACCTTGCTTATTAAAAAGGTATTCTACATTTTTAATAAAACATCAGTGCTCCTTGGTCAGCTCTCTCTCTCTCCAAATACCTCTATAAGTTCAGCACTCTCTCTCCCTCACTCTTTCAGTGAAACCTGATTTTGAAGGAGAATATTCAATAAGTGAGGAATAGAATTATTAGTTGTTAAAGATAGGTATAAAAGTTCCTGAGAATGAAAAATGGCCAGGGTCCTAGTTGCATAATTAGTCGGAGGGGCTACATTTTCTAACTGCCAGGTAGAAGCAAAAATTTCTCTCTGAAGCTAATAGAGCTAAGAAATGGGATCTGTCAACATTACCCATAGGAGGAAAGCAACGTAAAAGCTATACCAGCCTTCAGCGCTGCTAGAAGTAAGTCCTTACTGTTTCTGCAACAGCTCACAGTCACCACTGCACGTGAGGTCCAACGTGGGCAGTGTGAATGTGAAGGAGCCTTGAGAGCTAAGGCTCACACTTTGCAAGAGCACCTATTCTGCTACCTGTCCTTTGAGCAGAGAACACCATTAGAACTTTTAGAAAGTTATTTATTAAAGTTACTAACTCACAGCCACAGACTGCTTTTTCCTTCAAAGGTATTGATTTTCTATTCTTATTACGAAAAGTACTCTCAATTAAATATACTGTATCTTGAATTGTACTCATGTATCCATAAAAGTCAAATGAGATGCTGTATTTGAATGTTAAAGTTTACTAAATGAATATTTCTCTGAATAATATATTCATAATAATATACTATCTAATCTTAACACAGTTACCTTGTAAGAAAACTTTTATAATGCCTTGATTTTACTACCTTAATTTGAATGTTATAAAAATTGAACAGTTATTTTGAATGTGGAGAATCTAAAGCTCTGTGCTGATTAAATTAGAATTAGCCAGATTCAACTTTATTTGCTACCTACTGAATTATGGTTTTCTCTTCCTCTCCAGAAAGAGAGCAGAAAAAGAGATTGATGACTGTGTAAATAATCTGTATAGTTTATAAACTAATAGTGGTTTCTGTAATAAGCAGGCTTTATGATTCACAAATCTCTCTTAAAAATATTTATAGATTTTGGGTAATAATACAAACCTGGAGGTTAAAGATGCAGAAATGGGGAAAGATAGGCTTTGTATAAAAACACATTGATATTAAAGGAGTTCTCAATTTGTTTTATTTATTAGTAAAATACATTGGAAACTATTATTAAGTTATAATAAACATGATTGAGTTTAATCTCACTCCAAACATTTGCCTAAAGGAAGGTTTCTTTTGTTTATGTAATTGAATATTAAATATACCATATCAACCAGTTTTCTCATCAATAAAAGGTAAAGAAATCTTTAGCTTGAGCAAAAGATATAATTTCCTCTCCAGGCAAACTTTTGGACTATTGTTTACTTTTAATCAAAACTGAGTAAAGAGCAACAAACATTTCACAACAAATGTACACAATGTAAGTTGCAGAAACATGTGGCTCTTCTGATTTGTGAAGGAGAACACCAACAATAGAGTTTCAGGCTATTTATATCTGCCCTATCATGTCACCTTGATTCTTACCTGAATAATCACTATCTTAAATTCTTGTTACCTTTGTGAATGTAGATATTTACCTATTGCTGCTGTTGGATTCTTTACATTTGCCAGTTGGTAGGTTTGAATTATCTAATTATTATTTTAATTTGCGTTTCTTTGATCCTTAATAGAGGTTAAATACTTTTAATTATTTGTTGCAATTTACATTTCCTCTTTAGGAAAGGCCTGTCTACACATCTACCACTGTACACACACACTGATGTATGTACATTTTAAGCGTTTTTAAGGAATATTTCTCTACTAATAGTCTTAAAAACAAATCCATGATGTTAAGTTTTCTTTATTATATATGTTGTATGTACTTTCTCATTTAGTGGTAAGAGTTTGCTATTTTTCTTTGCAGTACTGGGGATTGAACATAGGACCTTTGCTCTGAGCTATATCCCCAGTCCTCTTTTTGTTTTTTATTAGAGACAGAGTTTTGGTAAGTTGCTAAGTTGTCTGGGCTGGGCTGGAACTTGTGATTCTCCTGCTTTAGCATCCCAACATTCTGGTATTACAGGTCTGTACCACTGGGCCTGCCTTAGAATTTTTATTTTTATGGTGTTTTCATAAATACAAATTCCTATTTGTTTATGTGTTCATTGATTCACCGACTTATTCACACACCATTAAAAATATTTGTTAACTTGGTATACTTAGAAAAACAAACAAAACACATACTTGTCTTTATTACGTTTATTCATGAGGGAAGATAGTCAATAAAAATACAAGAAGCAAAATATAGAGTTCGCATAAAGGTAAAATACTATTACCGAAAAAAAGGAGAGCAAAGCAATTAGTAACTGGAGGAGTTTGTAGATTGGCTCCATTAAAAAATGAATTTTAAGCAAGACTTGAAGGAGGTAGGATGCTAACCAGGAAATACCTGGGGAGGAGGCTTTCTGGCTAACAGTCATTTAGAGATCAAGGTAAGTAAGAAGACAGATGGGTGAAAAGTAAGATGAGCAGCCAGAATTGGTGAGATCTCTTTAGCTCATTGTAAGGACTTTGGCTTTTGTTTTGACCCATACGTAGTCAATTGCCATGACTGTGGTTGTTGACGACAATGCCCAGAATCAGTGGTAGAAAGAAGTCGTTGGATTCTGAATTTCCTTTTGTGAAGAATATGTATCAGGGATGAGAGGAGAAAAGTCTAGGGTAATGGCACTGTTTCTGGCTTGAGTAATTTGAAGGATTATTAACTTAATGACAGAAGAGGAATATGAGTCCAACAGTCTTTAGGGAAAGAGTAGTTCATTCTGGACATGTTAATTTTGAGATGTATGTTAGACCTTTAGTGAATATGTAAAATAGGCAGCTTTATAAATTATGTTTCTGGAGCTTGGTAGGGTGATTTCAAGTGACGATATCAATTTGAGAGTCACTGGCAAAAAGTGGCACTTAAAGGTATTTAAAAGGATAAGTTAAAGAAGCAAGTATAGTTAGAAAAGAGAAGGTAACAAAAGACTAAGTCCTGAAACACAAAGTTAAGAGGCAACGTAGACAGGCAAACTGGAAAATAGTGACCACAGAAGTTTGAGAAAATTCAGTTCAACACAATGAAAGAAAAAAATAACAACCAACTGTGACAAATACTGCTAGTAAGTCAAAAGGCAGAGTGCTGACTGATTGCTATGCTTGTCTCTGTGAAAGTCACTGGTGACTTTGACGAGAACCATTTCTTGTGAAGGCCTAATTGGAATGGGCTTAAGAAAGAGCAGAAAGAACTGGTGACAATGAAAACAGACATCTTTTTTGAAGTTTTATCGGGAGAGAAATTAGTCATGAAATTGGTCATGAGCTTGGGAAAGTGTTATTGTGAGTGGGCTCTAAAAAGACAGAAAAAATTAAGAACGTGTTTCCATGCTTATGGCAACAATCCCATAGAAAACATAATTAAAAGCTGATGCAGTAGGGAAAATAGACAAATATTGGATAAATGCATAGGATAGATATATAGAATGAGTATTGGATAAATGTAACATACAGTTACACACGGATAAATTGGCATCAGATAAAAAGTACAGCTGTTTATAAGAATGAGAAGAAAGGCATGGTTTATGGTTACAGATGCTGGTGGAATAGTTATGGTGTGGAAACCTGGTAAATTGCTACCTTACTGCTACAGATTGTTTACTGAGGTTTAAACAGCTGTGATTAGCTTAAAATGAGAACAGAAGAAGAGATATTATAGGTTTGAGGAAGGAGGAGTCATAAAATAGATATTTAAGAAATTGAGAGAACTGATAGACTAGAGAAATAGAGTATGAATGTCAGACCATATTATCATCCGGAGGCTCATGCTGATGAATTTAAAATATGACCCATCAATGTGGCTGTATTTTTCTTCAGTCACATTCTGGTTCATGAATGCAGGTGTGGAGAAGTGAAAAGATGGATTAAACATGACAACAATGCAATCAAAAGAAAATGATGACTTGAAGGATAGAAAGGGACAGGAGAAAACAGGATTTCTGTGTTAAAAATTAACATAATTCAGGGATTGGGTAAAACTGAGGAGAGAGAGGAGCTGATGATGCCTCTGAAATTTGGTTCTTTATTTAGTATTTGATTTTAGGGAAATGAATTCTGCTCAGAGTTCAACTTTTCTGTACTTAGAATTTTATTTTATTTTATTTTGGAAATAGTACTTGAATACACAGTGAAAACCACCTCATGACATTTTTGAAAGACTATGAAACACGCATCTACACATACAATAGGAAGATATTTTCTGCCCTTATGTATATTGTAAGCTTGATATTTAGAAGGTAAATGTTATGCAACAACGTTATAAATGTTTTCCCCTTTGATATTTGGGAGAACCACAACAGACATTTTTAGAAAAATGAGAATAAGAAAAAGTCACACAAAACCAAATATCAAAGGAGATCAAATGCTTAAAAGCTCTGTGACTCTAAATCATGGGGTGAAATCAAAATGATTTTCTAACAGTTCCTCAAATAGCCTAATGAAAGAGACGCTTGGCTTCTAACCAGTAAGTGCCAGAACACAGGCTACAGCTGATACACTTTTGAGTATGAATCTGATTATTCTTAGGGGTGTTCAAGGCCAGTCTACATACTTAGAACATTGTCTGGTCCCTTTGCATTATGGATGTCCTCCAACACAAGGATACATTAGCAGCAAAATAAAGCAACACAGGCCAGCAATTATATCACAATGGTCTGGTTGGGAAACATTGATTTTAAAGGTATGATTCGAAAAAATGTAACTGGACCTTTTCTTATTAGCAATACAAACAAACTTGATATTTCTCCTTTTATTTCCTAGAATATGTGTTTTCCTACGGCTTCTTATAATTACTCTCCACCAAAAGCTCAGTTGAAAAAGGAGACGAATCCTTTATGAGTGAAATTTAAATGGCACCACCTTATGAAATTTCCAGCTCTTTTTTCCACAGGAATTAATATTAAGTGAGATTCAACAACTTAAATATAAAAATAGAAAATACATGAATTTTTCAGTTCATCTTTTAAAGGAAAAATATTTTTAGTTGCCCAACTGGTGCCAGTCTTAAATTTTCAACATGGATTCTATTTTGAATTAGCAAGCTCTTTAGGTTTTCTTTAAGTGTTCAGTTCATATATTCATAGATTTGTTCCATTTGGGGAAAGATCTATAACTGTTATGCTTTCTTTAACCTTGTTAACTCAGAAGAGGCTTCAAATATTGAAAATCTAATGAGGTTCTTCAACAATGACTGTATCATAAATAATTAAGTTGCTGCAAGACAAGAACACTTGGCAGTAATTTTATACTCGCTGTGGACTTCTGTTAGTGGAAAGTCATTTGGACAATAGCTATATGGCTGTTGCCAATGGAAGGACCCTGTTGACCTCTCTGTGCTCATTTCAGTCATCTGTAAAACAGAGAGGACAATAACTGCCTCATAGATTTTCTTGAAGATTAAGATAGATGGATTTGTGCAAGGATTGTAATCCAGGGCTGGAGGAATAGCTCAGCAGTTAAAGCCTAGCAAGCTCAAGGCCCTAACTTTGATTCCCCAGCATCACATAAATCTGGGCATGATGGAGCACACCTGTGATTTGAGCACTTGGGAGGTGGAGGCAGGAAGATTGCCATGAGTTTGAGGCCAGCCTGGGATCCATAGTGAGTTCAGGACCAGCCTGGACTTCAGAGAACCTGTTTCAAAAAAGAAAGAAAGAAAGAAAGAGAAAAGAAAAAAAGTTTTTTTGTTTGTTTTTTGAGACAGGGTCTTGCTCTGTGGCCCAGGCTGGCCTGAATTCACTATGGAGCCCAGGCTGGCCTTGGACTCACGGCAATCCTCCTGCCTCAGCTAGCTTATGTGGTGCTGGGGAATCGAGCTCAGGTACTTTGCACTTGACTTAGCACTTGCTCAAACTCTTTAACCACTGAGCCATTCCTCCAGCCCCCAAAAGAAAAGATTTTAAGACATACTGTACCTTCAATATATAGCTGTTATGTGTTTGGTACTTTTCATAGTGCAGCTGTCACTCAGCAGAGTGAAATAACAGCTAGCAAAAATTGTTTCCTATTGTGTTTTGTGTTTTGCACTCTATTGGTTGTTTCCTCTGACATGTAGAAACTTGGTAACTTTATATCATTGAATTTATTCACTCTTTGTGTTAATACTTTTGTGATTATGGCTCTACTCAGAAATTCTTTGCTGATGTTATATTTTAATTTTTCAGTAGATTCAGTACTTCTGTTTTAGCATCCAGGTCTTTGGTCCATTTTGATTTGGTTTTACATAGTATGAAATAAGAATCTAGATTCATTCTTCCCAACATCATTTAATAGAGGAGTTATTTTTTTTTTCCTAGTGTATGTTTTTGGAACCTTTGCCAAGACTGGGTGTCTGAGATTGCTTTGTGCATTCTCGGTTATGTTCCTTTGATCAGCATGACTGTTCTTGTACCAACAGTGTTATAGTTTTGATCTGGAGTGTCTCTCCAAAGCCCCATATATTTGGGTGTTGTGGGTTACTTATGGATATCACTTGCTGTTTGGATGTGGAGCCTGGTAAGCAGGGTCAGACTATTGAGAGGGTGATGAATTCTGAGGGAGTGCTGGGTTATTGAGAGTGTAGCCTGGGTTCTCTTCGGTTTGGCTTGTCTCCATGGCTGAGCCTTCCTCTTGAAATACCATGAGCAGCTGTTCCCCACCAGACCCTTCCTGCCATTGCCAACCACTCGTAAATGGGCTGAGACATGAAACTGGGAACTAAAATAAATCTTTGTTCCCTTAAGTAGTGGGTGTTGGGTATTTCATTCCAGCAAAGCACAAGTGACTAGGACAGAAATCAGGCAGGATTTTTCCCCCCAGTTACTTGAAGTGTGCTGTGTGTTAGAGTAAGAGCGCTATTCATGCTTTCAAGAGTATTGTTTCCTTCCCTTCACTTTCAGTATGTGTGTTTGTGTGTAGGTAAGTTAAGGCTCTTACAGGGAGCATATAGTTGAGTTTTTAATTGAATCTCTTATGTGTCTTTAGAGAGTTAATGCCATTACCACTAACAGTTATTATTGTATTTAATGAATCTCATGGTTACATTTTTATTTGAATGTATATGTACATCAATGTGCTAATTACACACTATTTGAGGAATTTGTGTCAGTATATATTGTGTTAGAACCTTTTTACATACTCTTTACCCTTTTGCTCCTGTTTCCCTCCCCCTTATGCATTCCCAATGTCTCTTCCTTTTTCCAAGAAATTCTTCTCTTCTCTTCCTATTCACTCTCTATGTTAAGACCTTTTTATACACGTATTTATGGCAATCTCATATGAGAGACACCAAGCAATACTTAATCTTCTGTATCTGGCCTATTTCACTGATCATTATTGACTCAAGATGACCCCATTCTCTTGCGTGTGATTCATATCTGTCTTCCTGTATGACCACCTAACATTCCATTGTGTACATATACCACATTTTTATCCATTCCTCTGTTGAAGGACATGTAGATTTTTTTCAGCACTTAGCTATTATGAATTATGTTGCTATAAACATGGATATGCGTGTGTCTCTATGATACGTGACTTTAGTTCTTTTGAGAAGATACCCAAGACAACTGTTGCTGGATCAAATGGGATTTCAATTCTCAGTTTTGTAAGGAATCATCAAATTGCTTTCTGCAGTGGTTAGACTAGATTGCAATCCCACCAACATTGTTGAAGTATTTGTTGCCCTATAATCTTGCCAACAATTATTTTTTGAGTTCTGTATGTAATCTATTTTCACTGAAATGAAATGAAATCTCAGTGTTGTTTTGATTTGCATTTTTTTCTGATGGCCGAAGGTATTGTCTTAATCACTTTTTCACTGCTATGACAAAATATCTAACATCCACAAATTAAAGGCAGAAGATTTATTTTAACTCACAGTTTCAGAAGGTCTCAGTCATTCATGGGTGCCTGGCAATGGAAGAAGCATATGGCAGAAGCTTAGATTGGGGAAGAGCTCTTCACAGCAAGGCAGACAAGAGGCTATGTCAGAGAAGGACAGATCCAGTATATATTCTTCCAGGTCACATCCCAGGAATTCACTACTTCTGGGTCAAATCCCTGTCTCCTGTCCCTTCCAGATCACACACCCAGTAATGAGTGTCATGCTCATGTTTTTCTATATGCTTCTAATTCACCACATGCCAGTAATCCACCCCTCCTGACCAGGCTCCACAGCTTAATAGCACATGGTTCTGTAGGCATTCCATAACATCCAAGTTCCTGGGGCTTTGGAGGTATTCTAGGTTCAAATCATAATATTCTGCCCTTGGCCCCCAAAAGACTCATGTGTACCTCCTTATGTAAGATGCATTTAGTTACTCTCTAAGAGTAGCCAAAGTCTCAACAATTTTAGCACAGCTGAAAAGCCCAAATCCAAAGTCTCCTCTGAGACCCAAGACAAACTCTTAGTTGTAAATCCATGTGAAAAATTAAATAAAAATTGTTCACAAGACCCCAAGGAAGACCCCAGGAGCTGATTCTTGATGCAAACACATGAGAGTCTTTATTGCAAGCTCTAGCCTGGGCCCTCCCTTTCCAGCGCAGTGGAGGCAGGGAGGAGCCCCAAGTGCCACTTGCACAGGGTTTTTACTGACCAAAATCATGAAATTGCAACAAGTTGTTGACCATGAAAACTAATTGGATGATATTTAGTACAGAGAAATGTGTGAGCTTGTCATTGGATAAGATGCTGTTTTTAACGTTAGTACAGCTATATGGAAAGTCCTTATTGGCTAGATACATTTGTTCTAACAGTTAGTATGGCTATAATTTTTCATTTTCTGACTAGTAATCCTGTTTGCTTCACTCATTGCTAAGAGACTGCATTCCTCCCTGCTTATCCAGAGACTTGGGGGCATGGCAAGGTCCAAATGGCATTACTTTGGTTCTTCAATAACTATTCCTACAAAATGGAGGAATAGGAGACTAGAAAGCAATCAGATAAAAACAAGTTCTAACCTAGCAAGTGTTAAGTCTTGTAGCTTTGTTAAATCCTGTAGTTCTCTGTCCAGCACCTGGGATAATTTGTGGTGAGATGTGACATCCAACGGACTGGGGTGGTCTTGCCCCTACAGTATTGCTACTGACTGAAGCCATAGTTTGGGTTTCTGGCCTTTGGCTGCAGCAGCCTCCAAGTGCCTAGATGGATGTCTTAGTTACTTTTTCGTTGTTGGGACTCAATACCCGACATCCACAAATTTAGGGGAGGAAAGGCTTATTTTAGCTCACAGTTTCAGAAGGTCGCAGTCCATTCAGGGGCAGTCAGCAGCAATGGAAGCACATGGCAGAGACAGTGGTGGAGGCGGCTCCTCATGACATCACAGACAGGAAGGCAAGTTGAGACTAGTCGAGACCAGTCCTAGTCTTCATCCCAGTCCTCCAAGGAAGGCAGGATTCAGCTTGTATATCCTTTCAGGTCCCCTCCTGCATCCAGGTGTGGAAGGTGTGGCCACTGCACGCCTTTATCCTGACTTACATGCCTTTAATCCACCCCTCCAGACTAATCCCCAATCTACCAACAGCACATGGTTCCATAGATAATCTATTAACATTTAAATACATGAGACTTTTAGGAGACATTCCAGAGCCAAACCACAATAAAGGATGAAGTCCAGGCAGCTAAACTCTGGGAAATACTTCCTTCCTTGGCTTTACAGCCTGCCATGGGGGACTCTTCTCAGAGCGGTCCTTTCCCTTTCCACCCTTGAACTACTAAAGGGTGAAATCTTGCTGATTTCTGAGATGCACTTAAAGCATCTTTTCTATAATCCTGACTCCAAGTACTTGGCTTCTTTTTAATGCTAATATCTTTAAAAATTGTGTGCTCTCTTGCCCCACCTTTATAGCCCTTTCCAGTCTTGCAAAACTGCAAACTTTTTACATCTTTTTTCTGCTATTATTTTTTGCTTTTCAGTTTATATCTGGCTAAAAGCTATAAAAAGTACCCATGTAACAGCTTGAACATTGGGCTGCCTTGAAATTTCCTCCACCGGATTAGTTACCTTCACTTAATCTTAGTTTCAGTCAAAGTCTCTGGACAAGAGCAAAACACAGAAACACTTTTTGCCAGAGCATAGCACACATTTCCTAGAATAATTACTAATAAAGTCCTCCTTTTTACCTGAAACTTCTTAAGCCTGCCCTTTCAAACAGCTCTTCTCTCAGCATTCTGGTCTTCTGGATTCTGATCAGAATCTCCCATCAAGCTCAGCTTAAAGCAATCTAAATCTCCTCTAGCTGGCACCTTGAAACCTTTTTAAACTCCCACAAGCCAGTTTCAAAGCCAGTTTATGTAGCTAAGTCACATTGTTGGGTAAAGTCACAAGAACAATCCCACTTCTCTGGTACCAATTTCTATGTTAGTTACTTTTTGGTGCTGTGACAAAATACTTAATATCCACAACGTAAGAGAGAAAAGATTTATGTTAGCTCAAAGTTTCAGAAGGTCTCAGTTTATTTATTTATGAGTGGCTCACAATGGCATAAACAAATGGCAGAGGCCAGTTTGGAGAACAACACTTCACATCATGGCAGACAGGAAGCCAAGTCAGAGAAGGGTGGAGCTAGCATATATTTTTTCCAGTCATGTTTCAGGAAGCCACTCCTTTGGTGTCAAACTCCAGTGATCTGCCCCTTCCAGATCATACAACCATTAATGTGCTGTATGCCCACAATCTCCTAAATGCCCGTCATCACTACACACCTGTAATCCACTTCTCCTGACCAGATCCCAGTTCTCAATAGCATGTAGTTCCATAGCTATTCTACAACATCAAAATACATGAGGCATTTGGGAAATTGCAGATACAAATTACAACAAATATTAAACACTTTTTTATGAATTTGTTGGCTTTTTGTACATCCTCTCCTGAGAAGTTTCTTTTTATTTCATTTGCCCATTTTTAATGAAGTTATATATTTTGGGGATTTTTTTTAGTTCTTTATGTATTGTAGATATTAATCCTTGTCTGAGGAAAAACTGAGATTTTTTTTTCCATTTTGTGGATTGTGTATCTCTTCATCTTGATGGTTTACTTTGCCATGAAAAAGCCTTTCTATTTGGTGTAGTTCCATTTGTTGATTTTTTTCTGCTATTTCTTGTGCATTGGCATTCTGTTCATAATATCCTTTCCTGTTTCTATGTCTTCCAGTGTTTTACCTACTATATCTTCAAGCAGGCTCAATGTTTCTGTTTTGATATCTATTTCTTTAATTCATTTTGATTTGATTTTAACATAGGGCAAAAGATGTGGGGTAGCTTCATTCTTCAACATGTGGAAAGGCAACTTTCCCAGCACGATGTATCATAGATATTGTCTTTTCTCCAGTGAGTGGTATTGGCACCCTTGTCAAAAATGGGATGGCTGAGCATGCTTGAGTTTATCTCTGTAACCTCAATTCTGTTCCACTGATTTTTTATGTATGTTTTTGTGCTAGAATTATATAGACTAAAGCACTGTTGCTTTGTAGTATACTTTAAAGTCTGAAATTGTGATTCCTACAGCTTTGCCTTTGTTGTGTCGTGTTGCTTTAGAAAGTCTCCTTTCATATAAATTTCAGAGTGTTTTTTTCCTAGTTATGTAAAAAATACAGTTGATATTTTGATTTGTATTTCATTGAATGTATACAACAATTTTGCAAGTGTGGCCTTTTTGACAATTCTTGTTCTTCTTCTCCAGGAACATGGGATGTCTTTCCATTTGAAAGTCCTCTATAATCTCTTTAGGGTATTGTAGTTTTCTCTGTAAAGATCCTTCACTTACTTGGTAATGTTTAGTCCTAAGTAATTAATTGTTTTGTTGCTGTTGTGAATGGAGTTGGTTTCTTATCTTCTTTCTTGTTGAATTCACTACTCATGTATACAAGTTCTATTTATTTGTGAATGATGATTTTATAATATGCTAGTTTGCTGAATTTTTGGTCAGTTTTAAGAGATTTCTGATGTAGTTTTTTGGATCTTTAGTGTAGAGGATCCTGTCATCTGCAAGTGGGATATCTTAAATTTCCTTTCCAATTCATAGTCTTTTAATTTTTTCTTTCTTTTTCTTGCCTGATTTGCATTGGCCAAAATTTTAAGTACTGTATTGAACCAAAGAGGTGACAGGAAACCTGGTTGCCTTGTTACAAATTTATGATAACTGCTTTCGGACTTCTCCCCATTTAGAATGATGTTGGTAGAAGGGTTGTCATAGATAGCTTGGATCAGGTTGAGGTAAGGTTCTTCTATTCTTATTTGTTTCAGAGGGTTTTATTATTATTATTACAAATAGATCTTGAAATATGTTAAAAGCATTTTCTGGATTTGCTGACATGATAATATGATTTTTGTCTTTGCAGCTGTTAATATGATGTACAAGACGTATTGATTTGCACGTGTTGAACTGCCCTGGCATCGTTGGGATGCAGTTCAGATAGTCACGATTTATGATTATTTTTATGATTTGCTGCATTGTGCTGCTGAGTATATTGAGAATTTTTGCTTCTCTGTTAAGGAAATTAGCTTGCGGTTTTGTTTGTCAGGTCTTTGTCCGGTTTTGGTATTAAAGTCATGCTGGCTTTGAGGAATGACTTCGACAAATGTTTTTTCTTTTCAGTTTGTTACAAGTGTGATGAGTATCGGGAGTAAATCCTCTCTGAATTTCTGGTGAAATTCTGCCATAAGTTCATTGAATATTGAGTATTTTTTCATTGAAAGTGTTTTTATTACTTCCTTTCTTTTGTAGCTGGTTATTGGTCTATTCAGAGTTTTATTTCTTTCCACTTCTGTTTCGGAGGTTGATAAGCATTGAGAACATTGTCCATTTCTTCTAGGTTCTTAAATTTGCTAAAACATAGATTGTTATTGTAGTTTCTTCTAATCCTTCGGATTTTTGTTCTGTCTGTTATATTTTCACATTGTTGATTTCTAATTGCATTGACATTTTGCATTCTCCTTTTTGTGAGATTAGGTAGAGGTTCGCCAATCTTGCTTATCCTTTTAAAGAACTAGATTTTTGTTACACTATCATTAATTTCTGCTCTGACCTTTATTATTTCTTTTCTTCTATTACTATAATTATGTAGATTGTTCTTGCTTTTCTGATATACTGAGCTGCATCATTAGGTTATTTGGACTTGCTTTGTTCTCTTCAAGTGTGCAATTATGGCAATGAATATCATCTTAATACTACCTTCATGGTACTTCAAAATTTGTAATGTGGGACTTCTGGTCAAGATGGCAGCTGAGTAACAGTGCTGCACAATGTCTCCTCATTGACCCACTTAAAAAGTTGAGAATTTAGTTAGAAAAAGTGTATTCAGTGTAACTAGGAAAGAGAGGAGCATCCCGACAACTGAAAGGCGGCCAGGGGAGGTCAGAAATTCTGAAGGATCATCGAAAGCAGAGGGGGAAAAAATCCCAGCAGCCCAGGAAGCCACCGCAGCTGGCTGCAAACGGCTGGAGGCACAGGCAGCTGCGGACAGAGGAAAGCTCACATGGGACTGGAACATCTGACAGAGCTGGGTGAGGATGGAGCACCCCAACAATGGACAGAAGGATGCGGGAAGGTCAGAAATCCTGAGGTCACATCGGCAGAGGAGGAAAGAAGCAGCTGACTCGGCGCTGCCCCGAGCTGCCGGCATCTACAGATCACAGACAGGGGAAGATCCGGAGCCAGAACCTCAGTCTGAGGTTAGCGCTGATCCGGAGAAGTGGGAATTGAGGGCAGCTGGGGCCACAGCCTCCAAAACACCAACCCGCGGGTAGTGAGCACTACAAATGCAAAGTGTGCTCCCCCTAGAAAATGCCCCTGGGAGTGCCGATCAGGAGCAGGGCTCAGCAGCCTTCACAGGCAATGATGTAAGCAGGAGGCATTTTAAAAAGAAGGGGAGAAAAAGCCCAAGACTGAACACTTTAGAGTAAAATAAAGCTCAGAAGAGCACATCAGGGCTTTGAGGTCACCCTTAAACAGTGCCTAGCAAGAAACTGGCAAAAGCAGCAGAGAGGAGAAAATAGGGGAAAAGGCTGCTGGTCCCCTGAACGGCTCAGGGCGCCTCTGCTCCAAGGGTAGAGAGCCCCGCTCTGGGGGAGGGAAGCCAGGACAGACGGAGAGCTTTGTTGAGTGGACTGTGGGGAACAAGACACCTCAAAAGAGGGCCTATCCCTCATTCATGCAGCACATGCCAGAGGCTTCCGGTTCACAGCTGCCCTGCACACCAGAGGCATCTAGGACCAGGAAGTCCATTGCCATCTATCCTGCAAGCCAGAGGCTTCCAGTTGCTTGCAGGGAATTACATCACGCTGTCAATTCTGAGCCCCAGAAGCTTCCAGAGGCATCTAGGACCGGGAATTCCATTGCCTTGTCTGTCCCTTGGGCCAGAGGATTCCAAAGGCATCTTGGACTGGGCCTTCACCAAACCCTTCTTTCCCGTGCACCAGAGATAGACAGAGGTAGCACAACCATGGGGAAATGTGTAATAAATCTCCTACAAAAAGACCTGACACCCCAGAAGATGATATACCAGGGATACTGAAATTGTAGAATCCAAAGATGAAAAGGGCAAAAATGATGATAAATTTTGGGTCCAGAAATACATCTAATTATAGCAGGAATTAAAGAAGGAAATAGAGCAGGATATAAAACAGACAGTGCAAGAGCTGCACCAACACATAGCTAAGCAAAAAGCAAGCCTGGAAAAGCTAAAAGAGGAGACCATAGAAGAAATATATCAGAAGATAATGAAGGCAATACAAGAAATTAGAGAAGAACACAAGAGAGATAAAGGAAAATTGAATGCAGATATTCAGGAAGTGAAAAACACACAGGAAATAATAAGCAACCGCTTCAAACATCTTCAGAATAAAATGTCAGACCTAGAGAATAAAGTGACTGAGCTGCAACATACAGGCCATGCAAAACACAAAGTAAATAAGAAAGAAAGTGAGTCATTACAATGGCTGATAGATGATTCAAGGAAAAACAACCTCAGAATTAAGGGAGTCCAGGAGAAGACTGAGGACAAAACAAAAGGCTTAAAGGACATGTTTAATAAAATGGAAGAAAATTTCCCAAATCTAAGAAAAGAAATGAACATGGAACTATTGCAGGCACATAGAACACCGAACAACTTTGATCAGAAGAGATCCTCATCACAATATATTATAATTAAAATTCTAGAAACCCCACACAAAGAGAAAATACTAAAAGCAGTAAGAGAAAAACAGAAGGTGACCTACAAAGATAAACCCATCAGGATAACTCTTCTCAATCCAAACTCTAAAAGCCAGGAGATCATGGAGCAATGTCATCCAAGCACTAGAAGAACATAAATGCCAACCAAGACTGCTATATCCAGCAAAATTATCTTTTAATTTAAAGGGAGAACTTAAAAGTTTCCATAACAGAGACACATCTTAAAGGAATTTGCAGCCACTGAGCCAGTATTGCAGAGAATACTTAAAGGAAACTTAGAAAGTGAAAGGGAGGCCAGTGACACCAATAACCCCAGAGGAAAAGTGACAACAGGTAGAGGAGAATGAGCTGAGAAAAAGTATGTTAGTAATCAGTGAAATATGAGGTAATAAGTTATGAAAGTTTAAAAATTCTGAAATAACTAAATTTGCCTTCGTATCTGTTACTTTAAGTATATTTATGTGGTATGGATTTAAGTTCATTTAATGTAGCAATGTGATATAGTTTTAACTTTGATTTATTGTAGCAATTCACTTATTAGGTCACTAATGAAAAGTTATCCTAAGAAAACTGATTGATGTAAAGATACCTGTGAATGTACCCTGTGAATGCACAAATATGTACCTTACAGTATTCAGCTAAAGCATTTGAAATTTAACATTTTTTTCTTCTTTCCCAAATTTACTAGTCTTTTGAACTACATGCTTGTAGTTATTTTCTAATGTGAACTGGTGGGTAAGCCCGGGTTTAAGAATAGCAACAAAGATATAGCAAAATATAGAAAAAAATACTTTTGGTAAATATCCCATTAAAGGGATTTGTTGGATTCAGAGAAGAGGCATCAAGATTTAACTACTGCGACCCATTCGAGGAATAGGAAACTGAGAGTGGTGACTTAAGTGAAACGATTTAGGCATGGAAGATTAATATGTTAAGTACCACATGGTTTCTCTGACTTGGAAAACCCAGAACACAGACATTCTATAGAACCACATGAAGTGATAGTCAGAGTCGGGGGAAGGAGTTGGGAGGGGGTGGGAGGGTCAAAAATGGGAAGTGATTATGAAGGTGATATGGCACATATGTGCACAAAATACCCAAATTCACTGTAAATACTATGTATTACATATCTATATTAATAATAATGGGACAATATTTGTATTGTGATAATTTGTCTCTGGAAACTTCTTAATTTCTTCCTTGATTTCTTCTGTGACCCAGTGTATATTCAGTAGTGTACTGTGTTGTTTGTATTGTTGGCTTCTAGTTTCATTTCACTGTGATCTGAGAGTTTACATGAGATCATTCCCCTTTTTGTGTTTGTTTAAGCATGCTTTCTAGCATGTTTGTCTGAATATGTCCGTTTTGCAGAATGTTTCATGAGCTGCTAAGAGAATGCTTGTTCTGTTCTTGTTGTTGGATGAAACACTCTGTAGATATTTGTTTAATTTATTTTTTTATGTGTGTGGCTCAGATCTGGTATATTTCTGTTAATTTTTGTCTAGTTGACTTATCTTCCCAGGAGAGTGATGTGTTAAATCCTCCATTATAATTATGTTGGAGTCCATCTGTTCTTTCATGTCCAGTAGCCTTTGTCTTATAAAATTGTGTGTGTGAATGTTCGGTGCATAAGTATTTATTACTGTTAGTTCCTCCTATTAAATTGTTCCCTCTATGAGAATGAAGTGACCTCTGTTTTCTCTTTTGACCAGCTTTGGCCTAAAGACCATCTTGTCAGCAAAGACATTAGCTATCCCTGCTTGTTTTTGTTCCCTTGGAGAATGAAATATAGTTTTCCCTTTTGTCACTTGTAGTGTGTGTTTATCTGTATGAATAAGGTGGCTCTCCAGCAAACAACATATGATCAAATTATTTCTTTGATTCAGTTTGCAAATCTACGTCTTTTGATTGGCAAGTTGAGTTGAGATCATTAACTTTAAGAGTTATAATTGCCTTGTATGTATTGAATCTTGACATTATCTTAAACTGCAAATTTTTTCCTGATTTTCTATATAAGGTCTTTATTATTTCTGTGGAATGTGTATCTGCCTCTGTTTTCTTTGATGTGATTATCTTCCCTATTTCTAACCAGCAGGCACTTAAGAATTTTTTGTAGTGCTGGTTAATTGTCAAACATTTCTTCTAGGCTTTTTTTTTTTTTTGTCATGGAAAGTCTTTATTTCATTGTCAAATTTGAGGACAATTTTTCAGGATATAGAAGTCTCAGTTAGCACTTGTTTTCTTTTAGTGCTTTGAAGCCTTCACTCCAAGCTCTTGTGGTTTTTAGAGTTGTTTTTTTTTCAGATATCTATTGTTATTCTGATAGGTTTACCTATAAAAATGAGGACTTAATAAGTCACTTGTTGTTTTTCCTCTGACAGTTTTTAGGATTTTTCATTTGTACTGAACATCTATAACTTTTATTATGATGTATCTTGGGAAGCTTCTGTTTTGGCCATGTAATATTTGTGTACAATATGGCTCTGTCACTTTTGTGTCCATTTCTCTTCCTATATGAGGTAAGTTTTCTCTTATTATTTCAGTGGAGAAATTTCTTATTTTGGGGGATGATTTCAATTTTTCCCTATAATTCTGAGATTAAGCATCTCTGTTAACCATTTACATGTCAAAAAAATGTTATTTGAACATACATAGGGTTTGATCTGTGATTTTTGTCTTTTCCCTTAGACCCTGAAATTTGCTTCTCATTTTAGGTTGATGTAGTTCCCAAATTGTCTAGCAAGGCTTTTATCTCCTGATTCTCTACCAATATCTTTTCAGTTTTTGAATTCCTTGTTAAATTTGTCATTTATTTTTTAGCTGACTTCTGCAATTCCACTAGCCTTGGATTTATTTCCTCATTCACCTGATTGGGTGTTTTATTATTTCTACCCTTAAACACTTTAGTCATATCTTTTCGAACTCATGAAACAAACATCCTGAGGAGATTTTTGTTTGACTATATCTTGAAATTTTCCAACAGTTTTAGGGGGTCATTGTTTGATTCTAATTTTGAGCCCTCCAGCAGATTGATTTCCCTACTTTCTAAGTTTTAGAGGTTCGCCTCATCTTCTACTCCCTTTTGGGGCTCCTTTGGTGAATAAGGGGCTTAGTAAGATGTCTCATTGTCCAGCTTTTTTTTTTTATCGCACTATTGCTTTTCTAGGGAAATAAGAGTTAGATTGAGTGGAACTCTTCAGTTAGTATCTAGAGAGTGCTAGTCCCTTCTCTTTTGCAGCTGAGTCTTAAAGCCACAGTAGATTGTGTTAAAGCTCGTCTCTTCCTGCAGCTGGCGGTGCTACTTGAGTTACTTATGCCTGAGCATTCACCTTTTGGCTATGCACAAGAGCTGGGCTGTTTAGATGCCAAGTCCCTGTGTTCAGCTGATTATGGCTGTGTCTTCTGGGGACTTCTGCTACACCTCTCCCCATTGGGTCATGGTTTGAGTCCCTCTGGTGTCCCATCAGCTCTCTAACTGCAGTTCCCCATTAGTTTCTCTTCAGTTGAATCTGGTTTGCCTGGGAAGGGGTATGGGACTAAGGTCTTTCTGAGTTGGAGCCCATCACTTCTCAGCCTCTCCTGCTGAACAAATGGGGCTAAGCTAAGCAGGCCTGGCCTGGGCAAGCCTGGGGAAGGAGCTAAGACAGAGTTGCTTGTGCCATGGGTACAAACTCCGTGTATTTCAGCCCTATTATTCCTGGGCAGCTCCCCTATTTGTTTGCCTCCCTCCACTTGCTGTAATTTTTACAGCTTCCTTGGGCTCCACTGGTTCCCTACAATAATTTATTCGCTTGCTTTGGAGGCTGGCTGACCAGTGTGACTTGTAGAAAGGTGCCAGCTATGGTGTTAAGTTTATGCACCCACTGGCCCATGCTTTGCAGCATGGGGTGGAGGGTTAGTCACCATGGGTACCAGCAAAGTCCCATCCATGATCTTCAGTTTTAACAGCTGCAAGCCCATGAATTGGAGGTTGGGTGGCAGGTCTGAGTCCCAGAGACACTTTTCTGTTTTTTGAGCATCCCATTGCAGCATATTTTTGGACCTCTAACCTTTCCGTTATTCTGATCCTCCTTTCAGAAGCTCACCTCCCGCACAGAGCAAAGTCCTTGAAGTATTTATCTACTGTATCTCAGCATTTTGGCTTGAGCAAAAAGCAGATTGAGTAAGAGGGGGTTTTGCACAGTCACCATCTTGCTTCTGTATGTAATTGCATAGTTTTTTTTTCAGTCCAGATTCCTTTTTTCTTTCTTTAATGTTGTGTTCCCTGATAAACATATACTTTCCTTTGAATTATTTGCATAAGGTAGATGATACGATTTTCCCTAGGTATTTTTCCCCAATATTTTTATTAATATACATATGTAATACATAGTATTTACAATGAATTTGGGTATTTCATACACATATGTATCATATCAACTTTACAATCCCTTCCCATTTTCTACCCTCCACCCCTCCCTATCCTTACCCCCAACTCCGCCTATCACTTCATGTGGTTCCAAAGAATGTCTGTGTTCTGGGTTTTCCAAGTCAGAGAAACCATACAGTGTTTAACATATTAATCTTCCACTTCTAAGTCATTTCCCTTAAGTCACCACTCTAACTCAGCTTCCTATTCCTCGAATGGGTCGCAGTAGTTAAATCTTGATGCCTCTTCTCTGAATCCAACAAATCCCTTTAATGGGATATTTACCAAAAGTATTTTTTTCTATATTTTGCTATATCTTTGTTGCTATTCTTAAACCTGGGCTTACCCACCAGTTCACATTAGAAAATAACTATAAGCATGTAGTTCAAAAGACTAGTAAATTTGGAAAAGAAGAAAAAAATGTTAAATTTCAAATGCTTTAGCTGAATAAGAGAAGGTACAATATTTGTACATTCTCAGGGTAATCTATACATCAATCAGTTTTCTTAGGATAAATTTTCATTAGTGACCTAATGAATTGCTACTATAAAACAAAGTTAAATGAACTTAAATCTATACCACATAAATACACTTAAACTAACAGATATGAAGGCAAATTTAGTTATTTCAAAATTTTTAAACTTTCATAACTTATTTATTTATATTTCACTGATTACTAACATACTTTTTTTCTCAGCTCATTCTCCTCTACCTGTTGTCGCTTTTCCTCTGGGGTTATTGGTGTCACTGGCCTTCCTTTAAGCTTTCTCTATCATGGAAGTTTTAAGTTCTCCCTTTAAATTAAAAGATAATTTTGCTGGATATAGCAGTCTTGGTTGGCATTTATGTTCTTTTAGTGTTTGGATGACATTGCTCCACGATCTCCTGGCTTTTAGAGTCTGGATTGAGAAGTCTGCAGTTATCCTGATGGGCTTATCTTTGTAGGTCATCCTGATGGGCTTATCTTTGTAGGTCACCTTCTGTTTTTCTCTTACTGCTTTTAATATTTTCTCTTTATGTTGGGTTTGTAGAATTTTAATTTTGATGTGTCTTGATGAGACTCTCTTCTGATCAAAGTTGTTTGGTGTTCTATGTGCCTGCAATAGTTCCATGTTCATTTCTTTTCTTAGATTTGAGAAATTTTCTTCCATAATTCCATTAAATATGTCCTTTAAGCCTTTCATTTTGTCCTCAGTCTTCTCCTGGACTCCCACAATTCTGAGGTTGTTTCTCCTGGAATCATCTATGAGCTGTTGTAATGATTCGCTTTCTTATTTACTTTGTGTTTTGCATGGCCTGTATGTTGCAGCTCAGTCACTTTATTTTCTAGGTCTGACATTTTATTCTGAAGATGTTTGAAGTAGTTGCTTATTATTTCCTGTGTGTTTTTTCATTTCTTGAATATCTGCATTCATTTTTTCTATATCTCTGTTGTTTTCTTCTCTAATTTCTTGTATAGCCTTCATTATCTTCTGGTATATTTCTTCTTTGGTCTCCTCTAATTGCTTTTCAAAGCTTTCTTTTAGCTTAGCTATGTGTTGGTGTAGCTCTTCCACTGTCTGTTTTATTTTCTGCCTTAATTCCTGCTTTAATCCACTGAATATCTGGGCCCAGAAGTTGCCATCATTTTTGCCATTTTCATTTTGGATTCTGCAATTTAAGTATCCCTGGTGTCATCTTCTGTGGTGTCAGGTCTTTTTGTAGGAGATTTGTAACCATGTTTCCCCATTTCTTCTTTGGTCTCCTCTAATTGCTTTTCAAGGCTTGCTTTTTGCTCAGCTATGTGTTGTACTGTCTGTTTTATTTCCTGTTTTATTTCCTGCTTTAATTCCTGCTTTAAATCACTGAATATCTGGGCCCAGAAGTTACCATCAGTTTTGCCATTTTCATCTTTGGATTCTGCAATTTCAGTGTCCCTGGTATCATCTTCTGGGGTGTCAGGTCTTTGTGTAGGAGATTTGTGACCACGTTTCCCCATGGTTCTGCTATCTCTGGCTGTCTCTGGGGAAAGAAGTGTTTGGTGAAGGCCCAGTCCTAAATGCCTCCGAAATCCTCTGGCCCAAGGGACAAGCAAAGTGATGGAATTCCCGGTCCTAGATGCCTCTGGAAGCCTCTGGGGCTCAGGATTGGCAGGGTGATGCAATTCCCTGCGAGCAACTGGAAGTCTCTGGCTCACGGGATGGACAGGCAATGGACTTTTCGGTCCTAGATGCCTCTGGCGTGCAGGGCTGGGTTGAACCGTAAGCCACTGGTACATGCTGGAGGAATGGGGTGATGGTCCCCCTTTTGAGGTGTCTTGTTCCCCCCAGTCCACCCAGCACAGCTCTCCGTCTGTCCTGGCTTCCCTCCCCCAGAGCAGGGCCTCTCCACCCTTGGAGCAGAGGTGCCCTGAGCCATTCAGAAAATCAGCAGGCTTTTCCCCTCTTTTCTCCTCTCTGCTGCTTTTGCCAGTTTCTTGCTAGGCACTGTTTAAGGGTGACCCCCAAAGCCCTGATGTGCTCTTCTGAGCTTTCTTTTACTCTAAAGTGTTCAGTCTTGACCTTTTTTCCCCCTTCTATTTAAAATGGCTCCTGTTGGTATCACTCTCTGTGATGGCTGCTGAGTCCTGTTTCTGATCTGGGATCCTGGGTCTTTTTTTCTGGGGGGGGGGGGGGGGGGTGCACGCTGCATTTGTAGTACACACACTCGTGGGTTGGTGTTTCTGAGGCTGGGGTAGCCAGCTGCCAACGATTCCCACTTTTCCAGATCTGTGCTGACCTCAGGCTGAGGTTCTGGCCTCTGGTCCTTCCTCCGTCTGTGGTCTGTGGATGCCGGCAGCTCAGGGCTGCACTGAGTCGGCTTCTTTTTTCCTCCTCTTTTGATGTGACTTTAGGATTTCTGATCTGCCTGCAGCTTCCTGTCCGTTGTTGGGGTGCTTTGGCCTCTCCCAGCTCCGTCAGATGTCCCAGGGCCATACAAGCTTTCCTCTGTCAGCAGCTGCCTGCAGTTCCAGCCATTTGCAGCCAGCTGTGGCAGTTTCCTGGGCTCCGGGATTTTCTTTTTCCTTTGCTTTCGATAATCCTTCAGAATTTCTTGCCTCCCCGTCTTCCTTTCAGTTGTGGGGGATGCTTCTCTCTTTCCTCGCTGCACCAAACACATTTTAAAACTAAATTCTTGACTTTTTAAGTGGGTCGATGAGGAGACATTGTGCAGCACTGTTACTCAGCTGCCATCTTGATGGAACCCTAGGTATTTTCTTAGTGCTGTTTTATTGTTCATGAATTTTTTAGAATTTGCTTTGTCATAGAAAGTATACTTTTCTGGCAATTTTTATTTTTGAATTTTATTTATTTATATTTATATAGGATTTTGCTGTGTAGCCCAAGCTGTTCTAGAACTTGTAAATTTTTAATGATGGTGTTGCAGAATATAAAAATCTGTATTGAAAATTAGTTCCTTTTTGTACTTGGGAATCTCCTCCTGGCTTTCAAGATTTATGCTGAGACATCTGCTATTATTCTTATAGGCTTCTCTTTTTATGTTATTTACTATTTTTCTTTTACAGCTTTTAATTTTTTTTTGCTTTGAATTGTTAGAGTTTTGATTATGATGTTTGAGAAGTTGTTATTTTCTCACTGGAGAAAAGACCTCAGGGTCTTTTTACATATTATTTACCTGAAGTTGAATTCTGTCCCTCAATTTGAAAAATATTCTGATTGATACAATTTAGGTGATTAATTTTTTTATGATGTTGAGACATCTTCTAACTTTTTCTGTAATTCTTAGATTTGTTCCCAGAGTCATCGAGCAGCTGTTAGAAGCAGCTTCTATGATGTGTTGTTTTTTAGGGCAGTAATGGGAACATGGTCTACTACATCATCCTTCTCTTCAAGTTCTATCACCATGTCATCAAGATGCTTGAATCTGCTATGTATACTTTTGATAGAATTTGTTTATGCTCTAAAATTCTCCTTGATTTCTTTTCATAAATTCTAATTCTTCATTAAAATGTTTCTTAGTATCTTATATTGTCTCACTTAAGTAGTTTGTTTCCTTTAAGCTTCATGAGCATTTTATTAATTAAATCCATTATCTACATATTTAAATCTTTATAAAGCATAATAAACATCTCATTAATTGCCTATATATTTATTTTTTGACCTCTTCAAATATTTTGACCATTCAAACTATTCTTTTCCTATAGCTTCGACTTCTTTAGTATCCGTGAGATCAACTTATGGGGAGTTGGGAGTTTTTAGAGTCACATCATTGCCTTAATTTCTCATGTTTTTATTACTGTTGTGTTGAGGGTTAAAGATCACTTAGGGTAGAATAATTTAGTGAAAGAATCCTTTCAATTATATTATGTCTTCTATAATATCTTCTTGCATTTTGTTATTTCTACCCCACACCAATCTACTCAATGTAATATTCGAGAGTATTTTTGTGTCTAACATTCTTGATCCTCAGCAACATTTTGAGAAAATACGCTGCTGTAGTATTGATAATGCAAAGACAAACCAGGTATTGGGTTATACTAAAAATCAATTAAAAGCAACCATTATGCCACCACTAACAATAAAAAAGAAAACAACAATAATAATAGAGTTAAAGACAAATCAGACATTGACATACTATAAAACCAATTATAAGCTACAGCTATTATTAACATACTTACATTAATAATACAGAAAACATACTTACAATAGAAAACACACAATAATAATAGCACATGTGCTGAGGGCATAGCTCAGCGGTTAAAAGGATTTCCAGTTATCAAAAAGTCCAGAGTTCCATTTTCCAGTACCACATAAGCTGGGAATGGTGGTAGATGCTTGTAATCTCATCACTCAGGAGGCCGAGGCAGCAGGAGTGCTGTGTGTTTGAGGCCAGCCTGGGCTATGTAGTGGCGTAGGACTAGCCTCGACTAGAAACATAACATAGGCACAAAGACTAGCCATGTATTGACATACAACAAAGATGTACTTGAAGTAGCAACTATACCACTGCTAACAATGAAAAAGAAATCAACAACAATAGCATAAACTAAATAGCTAAAACTTGATGAAGGTTAATAGTAGCAATAATAAAAATGAAAGGGGTGGGGAAAGGGAAAATGGCAAAAATAAAATTTGTAAAAGAAAAGGAAGATGAGGAAGAAGAGTGAAAAGTGAGATACGTATCTACCTAAGAAAGTTAGGACAAATAGGTGACAATAACAGAAAAGTCTAACAACAAAAAAGGGAATAAAACAAAGCTCAAAAGAAATGGACAAACAACCAACTTCTTCCCTCCCTGCCTCATGTACCTCCACCCCTCCAAAAAACAAAGCTAAAGAAAGAAAAGAGAAAATCTTTGCATTCAGGTGTTTGGGTGAATAGTTCCTTTGAAATCCACCATGTATGGGGAAGGAATAGTGAATCATAACTGAGCTTGCATTTCCACACCCACTTTTTGCTATATAAATATTGAATTCTTTCTGGGCTTTCTTGATGGGCAGAATCAGTCAATAGTGGGTTGTTTGCCTTGGGGCTGTATTCATTCCATTCCAGTGGCTTCTAGTGTTTGTATCTTTTAGTATATCTTGAACCACTAGTATCTCCACCTATTGTGATTTTGTGACCCATGATGGGCTTCAATTGTGCTAGAGGCTCCTCTGTCCATACATCTCGAGACATGGCAAACAACCAAGCTAAGGCATATCTGTCATCACACTGGTAGATGGATGGGGAAGGCAAACAAAACACTGAGTTTTGTGTTGGAAGCAAGCAGTGAGAGGAGCCAAGCAATCTAGTGAATTTAATCCCAGAACTTGCAGAACTAATCTTCTCAGAAAATCATAATTAACTGGTCTAGTTTTCTCACCACAAGGGGTGGGACCACTATGTCTTCTATAGTCTGAGCTCACTGTTGCTTAAACTTTTCAGGGGGTTTGTTACTAGCTCTCCCAATCTCTTGACCTATCTCAACAGTCATCTTTTACCCAGACACTCAAGGTGACCATAGAATACCCAGGGATTGGTTGTCCCTGACTTGTGATTTTCCAGAGTAGCTCAGTCTTCACAAATCCCTCTCAAAACAATGGATAGATGTTGCAGTTATTTATTCTCCAGTGCTGGTGTGCCATGCAGATGTAGTCATTTTTTAGATTAAAACCTCACATTGTAAGTTACAGCTTAATGAGAGATTAATGTGAAGCCATTAGGAATTCTAATTAAGATTAGGGGTTAGGAACCATGCCTACATTAGGCAATTAGGAACCATCCTGGTTTAGGCATTAGAAACCAGCCTGGATTAGAATGTGGTTATTTCTTGGCCAGTGAAGGAAGAAAAAACACCCACCCAGATGTGGGAGGCTCAACTGGAACTTCAAACTGTATAAAAAGAAGGAAGAAGAAAGACTGTTATAGCTTTTTCCTCTAGGGAGAGACTGTACTTGGTGGAACTTGGCTTCCTGTTTGTGATGTCACGAGGAGCTGCCTCCACCTCTGCCTCTGCCATTTGTTTTTATTGCTGTTGGCTGCCCCTGAGTGGACTGTGACCTTCTGAAACTGTAAGTGAAAATAAATGCTTCCTACCCTAAATTTGTGGATGTTGGGTATTGACTCACAGCAATGAAAATGTAACTAAGACAAAAATTGGTACCAAGAGTTGGGTAGTTGCTGTGACTTTACCTGTGGTTTGGAAGCCTTCCAAACTTGTTTGCAGGAGGAATTTGGAAAGGTTTGAGGATGTCAGCTGGACAAGTCTTGGAATGCTTTGAATTGAGGTTGATGGGAAATTCTGGTCAGAGTTGATAAGGCCAAAATGTTGGTAAGAGTGTAGATTAAAAAGGGCAGACTCAAGAAGTTTCAGATGGTATTGTGGTTTGGATCTGGAATGTCCCCCAAAAGTCTCATATATTTGAATTATAGATTGTTAATGAAAACATGTGCTGTTGGGAGATTGGAGCCTACTCTGGAGGGGTGGATTACAGGTATGCAAATTGGATTGTAGGCATGTAGCGGGGGTTTACCACACCTGGATCCAGGAGGAGCTGATCACTGGGATACCTGGAAGGATGTATAAGCTGTTTTCTGCCTTTCTTGGAGGACTAGTCTCAACTCGCCTTGACTTGGGTTTCTTTTGTGATGTTGTGAGAAGCTGCCTCCACCTCTGCCTCTGCCATGTACTTCCATTGCTGGTGGCAGCTCCTGAATGGACTGTGACCTTCTGCAACACTGAGCTAAAATGAACCTTTCCTCCCCTAAATTTGTGGATGTTGGTATTTCACAGCAATGAAAAAGTAACTGAGACAGATGGAAAAGAGGAATGTATAGGCAAATGGCCTAAAATCCATGTGTGCTATGCTCTGGTAAAGTTTGTCAGCATTTTGCCCTTGTCCACAGAATTTACCTGAAACTGAGATTAAGGGCAGTAAACTATTTACTCTGGTTGAGGAAATCTCAAGATAGACTGGTGTTCAGACTGTCACATGTCTGCTGTTTGTAGCTCTTAGCCAGCTCTATGGTGAAAAACAGGAGACAATAGCAGAGAAAACAGATGTAAAAATCTTACAGTCTGGATTGAAAAAGCACAGATTTGTTAAAGAGACTGACATTAAACAGAAGCCAAGTACTTGGAATCAGGACTGTAGGAAAGAGACCTTCAACAGTGTCTCAGGAATCAGCAAGATCCCCCCTCTACCAATTAAAGGGCACAAAGCCAGAAGATCTTGTTTTGTGAAGAGTACCCCAAGACTCCCTGTAGGGCCAAAGAGGGAAGTGTTTGCCAGAGTTCAGCACTGGAGTTCCACCATCCATGCATTCAGAAGCTTCTGCTGCCGTGGTACAAGGGAGCAGGACTACTGTTCAAGGCAGTGGTGGATCTTGGTGATGTCCATGTGGTCCTGGCTCTACAGGCTTGCAGAGTCCAAAAGTTGTGGATTCTTGGAGGCTTCCACCCAGATTTCATAGAAAGGCCTTGGGAATGTCATGTGTGAAGCGTTATACACCTGGGAATGTCGTTCATGAAGTTGTGAAGGAGAAGCCTAAGACGCAATGGAAAGCCCAAAACTTTGGAGAAGCCCGGACCATGGATCGTCAGCTGAGAACAGCTGCAGGCTGTGAGTGGATCCAGCCCTAAGGACAGAGGATGGAGTTTGCCAAAAAGCAGCAACACAGTAGGAGTGGGGCTACCCAAGCCCTTTGGAGTTATACCCCACCAAAGTCTATCCTAGTTGCTGGACATGTAGCTATAGGATTTAATCCTTGCTCTGCTGGGTTTAGACCCTGTTTGTTCCAACTACTTTCTATCCTTTCTATTCCTCCCTTTTGCAATGGGAATGGTTATCATATTGCTGTTGTATGTTAGAGATCTTTAGCTTTTAAGTGGAACTCTGTTCTCTATTGTTGTGAGGAATTTCTTGTGCTTCTGTTTTTACTCAGGACAGTTGTGCTATGTTGGACATAATTACTATCTTCGCTATTGTATTTGGGGATTAAGTATGGTTCAAGGAGAAGTTTCTAGTTGTCACGTTGACGAGGAGCGGATAGTGACTGTTTGAGAGATACGTCAGCTTGACGCAATTAGGAACCATGCCTAAATTAGAGTTTAGAAACCCTGCCTCGGCTAGGCAATTAGGAACTAGCCTGGATTAGAGTGTGAGTGACTTGTGGGCCAGAAAATGCGAGAAGAACACCAATCCAGATGTGGGAGGCCCAACTGGGACCTCAAATTGTATAAAAGGAAGAAAGAAGAAAGATTGTTGTAGCTTTTTCTTCTGGGGAGAGGCTATACTTGATGTGACTTGGCTTCTTGTTTGTGATGTCGTGAGGAATTGCTTCCACCTGTTCCTCTGGCATGTACCTCTATTGCTGCTGGCTGTCTCTGAGTGGACTGTGACCTTCTGAAACTGTGAATAAAAATAAACCTTTCCTTCCCTAAATTTTTGGGATTTGGGTACTAAAGCAACAGAAAGGTAACAACGACACTGTGTTTTTAGCATATAATAACCATAAGGTTTTCTTTGGGCCAGTGCTTCCTGCCATTGGCTTATCCCTAAAGCTGCTGACACTCTGGGTTTACCTTGTACTTTCAGATACAGACTGTCCTCCATGGAATCCAGGCCTTGCACTTCAAGTTCTTTCCTCTGTGCCATTCTCAGCCTCTACAGTTTCTCCACCATTTTCAGTTTTCTTATCTGCTCCTTCCCAATTCCTGGAGTTTATTTCTCTCTCTTTGTCAAGTTGTTTCTTCCTTATTGTCTTACTTCCATGTCACAGACAGGCTGTCAACTTTCTTTCTGATGAAAATTCTTTCTTTATACTTTCTGTTGGCTACCAGATTTGAACAGCATTAGCCTCTCAGTTTGTTAGATATGTTTTTAGAGTCTGGGTTGAGAAGTCTGCAGTTATCCTGATGGGCTTACCATTGTAGGTCACCTTCTGCTTTTCTCTTACCACTTTCAGTATTCTCTCTTTGTGTCGGGTTTCTAGTACTTGAATTATGGTGTGTTGGGAGGAGGCTCTCTTCTGATCCATATTGAGTGTGTTCTATACGCCTGCAGTACTTCAATGTTCATTTCTCTTCTTAGATTTGGGAAATTTTCTCTCATAATTTCCTTGAATATGGCTTTTAAGCCTAAGCCTATTGTTTCATCCTCAGTCTTCTCTTGGACTCCCATAATTCTCAGGTTGTTTCTCTGAATCATCTATCAATCGTTGTAATGATTCACTTTCTTCTTTTTTTACTTTGTGTTCTTTATGGCCTTTCTTTTCCCACTCTGTCATTTTGTCTTCTAAGACTGATAATCTATTTTGAAATTGTTCAATATTGTTGCTTATTGTGACCTGTGTGTTTCTCACTTCTTGGATATCTGCATTTATTTATTTTTTATGTCTCTGTTGTGTTTTTCTCTCACCTCTTGTGTTGCCTTCATTATCTTCTGGTTCATTTCTTCTTTAATCACCTCTACTTGTTTCTCGAAGATTGCTTTTAGCTTAGCTAGGTCTTGGTGTAGCTCTTGCTCTATGACTTTTATTTCCTGCTTCGTTTCCTGCATTAATTCCTGTTTTAATTCCTGCTTTAATTCGATGTATTCCTGGGCCCAGAAGTTACCATCATTTTTACCATTTTCATCCTTAGATTCGGCATTTTCAGGATTTCTAGTATACTCTTCTGGTATGTCAAGGCTTTTTGAAGGAGATCTATTTCCACATTTCTTCATGGTTCTGTTGTCTTTGGTTGTCTCTGGTTATTTGTCCCTGGGTTTCCCCTAAGGACTCTCCCGAGGGCGGCTCTGCTTGGATCTGGGAGATCACACCCTCCAAACTGACCGATACTGAGAGGAGTGGTGGAGGTGGCAGCGGCTCCCCGCCCGGGTCTGGTCCAACATGGCTCTACACGGTGCTGGCAAAGCCCAGTCTCCGTGCGGGCCTCTGCCTTAAGGGGTAGCAGGGGAGGTGGCAGGGAGTCCCACCAGTCTAATCCGAAAAGGCTCTGCTGGTGCTGGCAAAGCCAAGCATCTGTGCCTGCCTCTGCTGTGAGCGACAGCGGGGAAGATGGCAAGGAGACCTACTGCCAAGCTCGGGATCTTCTGTAGGTCTCGGCCCTTAGGGGCGGAGGGACGAAGATGGCTGGGTGACCTAGCAGCCTCCTCCGAAGCTACCCTGCCCGGCACCAGCCAGGCCTGGGTTCCCAGTACTTTTCCGCAGCGGCTGAGATGGCCGAGTCCCTTACCAGCCTGCTCCTGCACTCCTGAGACCCTTTCATGGAAAATTTTTTCAAAGTCCCTTTTCCACCTTCTCGTATGTACGTTACTTCCCTGTTAGCGGCAGTGCAGCAGCTTGGCAGGTCTTTCTCGTATCTGCGACATATATTTTTAATATGTTTGTACCAGTTTGGATTCAGAGTTTTCTCCTGAGGTCTCTTCATCTTTCATATAAATAAAGGGAGGCAAATGTGAGAATAGGTAGAACGAAAGCTTCACTCTATACACTGAATAGTTTTGACTCTCAGCTCTGGATGTGATAATAATAGCTACTGGCAGAGTTGTAAAGATTAGGGAGGTAACATAACACCAGCCATATGGTAGGTAGGCTTCTCAGTAAATGGAAACCATATCAGGGTCTGCCAGCAGATTTTCTAGAGCTAAATAGGGTACTTAGTGTTAGAAAAAAATGATAATTATGGCTAACTATCAATTTATCACACAGGAAAAAGCTGGATTACAAAGAAAAAGTGAAAGAATATTGAAAAAGCAGAGATGAAGCTCCTGAAATTGGGCTGCAAGATTAGAATATGGTAATCTTATGCCAGGAACAATCTATCCCTTGTACCAATTTACCTGTTTGGTAAAGGTGAGCCATTTCCAAATCTCCGTTATACCAGTCATTTTCTTGGATCACTTCTGGTACCAATTTTGTTAAGCCGGGATGTCTGACCAACAAACTCCAAGACAGGCTTGAATGTGCAACTTACTTAGGGAAAGTACTTGCAAGGACAAATGAAAAACTAGAGGAGGCTGAGAGATCCATCTGATGGTGATGATCGTCTGATCCTTATAAAGAAAAATGGTAATGTTTCATGGAAAAAAATCCAACAGTATGCAGTTTTAAAAAATGTTTGAGAAGAGTGATGCTGGAACCTGAGACAAAGAACAAAGTTGCCCGTCAGGAGAGTTTTGCATCTCTCAGGAATAGATCTTCACTATTATCACACTTGATCATGATCTATGAGCACACACATGCATGGGTTTCAGAATAATGAAAGCTAGGGCCACCAGTCATTTATATTTTGCATAGTCAAATACATGGTGATCATTAAGCTTCATGGCGTCAACTTAATTAGAGTGGGAGCTGACTGGGAGATTAGTAACCTGCACTTCTGGATATGTTTAGGGGGACTATAAAGGCATGGGACTATGTTAGGTCCCTGGCCCCTTCCTTTCTGGTGCTTCACCCTTGTCCTGCTTAGTTCCCTTACTGTCATGAGTCAAACAGCTTTTTTTCCAGCATGTCATCTCTTGCTAGCAGCAAGTTGACCATGAAACAAACCTCAAAAAACGTGAGTCAAATTAAAATTTACTTTGTAGTTGCAAGTGTCAGACATTTGGTATTAGCCATGAAAAACTGAGTAAGCTGGGCACAGTGGTCCCAGCACTTTGGGAGGCTGAGGAAGGAGGATCACAAGTTCAAGCCCAGCACGGGCAAGCAGGAACTTAGCGGTACCATGTCTCAAGGAGACAATAAAAGGGATGTAGTTCAGGACAAAGGCCTTGTGTTCAATTTCCAGCACTGTGATATTGACTGATATATATATATATATGAAAGGTATGATTTTGTAGTGATAACTGCGGATATCAAACTTGATATTCCCATATCCTTGTCTAATTTATAATGAGTAAAAATATGCGCTAAGTTTTATTTCTGTTCAGTGTACAGAGTCAAATATTTTAAAATGATTACTAAAATAAAAGAGAAGAATTCAACAATTAAGAACAAAAAAACTGCAAAAAGAGACGAATATAAATCAAATACTAAAGTAGTACAAATATTTGAATAATTCAAGTAAATAGAAATAAATCCTATTTGAAAGTCAAAATTTATCAGATTGGAAAAAAACTTAATATGAGGTTACATATATCATTTCAGCTTGTTTTCCAATCAAGCTTGCTATGTTGTGCATATATATATTATGATATATATACATTATGTATAATACTTAAGACACGAGGTTGAAGACAATGTAAAGGCAACTTGCTTGTAAGAATATATTAGAGAAATTAGTAAACCAAAATTTATAGACTTTGCTATGTTTGGATCTGGACTATCCCCGAAAAGCCTCAGGTATTTGGATACAGGAGGATAACTCTGGAACCATGTACTGCTGGGAGATACAACCTGGTTGGAAGGGCAGGAAGGATACTTCAGGCTGGACCTGGAGGGATTGTGTCAACTTGTTGAGATAGGGGAGGTGCTTGGGTAAACCTTTCAGGTGTGCGTTATTGACTTGTGGGTTAGGAAGTGACGGAGAGGCACCCTCCTCTGGGTATAGGCAGCTCAATGTGCAGTTTGAACTAAATGAAAAGAAGGAATAAGAAATATTACTACAACTTCTTCCTGGGAAAGCTGACCAGATACCAACCTGCTATTCTTACTTGTCTCCTGCTTCACTTGGTGCTGTCTGCAATGCAGTGAGCAGCTCTCCAGCCTCTGCCATGTACTTCCACTGTTGCTGACTGCCATGAACGGGCTGTGTGAGATCTTCTTAAACTCTGAGCTAAAATAAATCTTTCCTCCCTTAAGCAGTGGATGCAGGATATTTTGTTCTAGCAATGATTAAGTACCTAAGTCAGACTTTAAGGGAGAAATTGATTAATTTACCATGCTAAAAGAAACTTACTCTCATAGACTGGTTCAGACAAAAACTTATCACTAAATACAGGCAATATTTGACCATGAAATATAGTAGTCTTGACCTAAAGAACATATATGGAATTGTACACACAATAATTAGTTTTCCAAGTATATTTGAAACATTTAGGAAAATTAACCAAATTCTAGGGAATAAAACATGGTAAATTTCTAATAATCAGATAATAGAAGAAATCAATAACAAATGTACCAGAATAATGTATCCAAGAATGAAAAAAGTTAAATAGCTTATGACTAAAGAAACAAATATGAAGTTAAATGTGCAACTTAAAAGTTGAAAAAGCGTAAAATTATAAATTAAGTATAATTAAAGGTAGTAAAAGTTAATAAATAAAGTTAGTAAAAGTAGAAAATAACACACATTACAGAGAATCAAAAAATCACCAAAAAACCAGATTGGTCAATATACAGAGAGTGAAGGTGCAAATAAGCATTGCAAATAAAAAGTGGGCATCACTGTGCATATTATCAGAATATTATAAAATCGTTAGCATAATATTATAATAACAATGAAATATTTGAATTGGATCAGGGCAAAGTACTTTACCATTAAACTACATCTGTAACACTTTAAATTTTTATTTTGAGGAAAAATATCTTGCTAAATTGCCTAGACTGTATGAAATTTTGATTCTATTGCCTCAGCTTTCTGAGTAAGTTTTGCCAATATATTTAAGCCATCAATAGAATGAAAAAAATTCTAAAAACTTTAATTTATTCAAGAAGAAATAGAAAACTTGTAAGTATAGAAACGTGTAAGTATAGAAACTGAATTCTACTCGTCATTGAAATATTCCAAAAATTTTAAAATATATATATATTTGCAACTATTTATATGCAATATATGTGCAATTATTTATATATATAATTGTATGTGTATATATAATATAATATATTTATTTATTTATTTATTCTGGACAGCATCCTGGCTTGATACTTGCTTTATTTTAAAGTTTCAAAGATTTTGGTCCAGGCTCTCCTGGACTTTAAAGCTTGCATTGAGAAATTTGAAGTTATTTGTTTGGGTTTGCCTTTGTAGAATAATAATGCCTGGTTTTCTCTTACTGCTTTTAATATTCTCTCTGTGCCGAATTTTTGAGGTTTTCATTATGGTGTGTCATGGCAAGTTTCTTGTCTAGCCACAGTTATTTGATATTCACTAAGCTTATTATACCAGACTATGAATTTCTTCCCCTAGATTTGGGAAATTCTGTGTCATGATATTAGTGAATGAAATCTTTATTTTGTTATGCTGTCTTCTGCTCTTCATAGTGGTGAGCTTGGTTCTCTTTGAATCATCCATCAGTTATTGTATCCAGCTACATTTTATATATATATATATATGACAGCTGAACAAGAGCCCTGCTCAATGGCTCATCTCACAGTCATCTAAAAAGTTGAGAAACAAAAACAAAGCTACCTACTCAACTTAATTTGGAGAGCTGGGAGAGCTCCAGGAATTGAAAGGAGGCCATGAGAATGTTGGAAATCTTGAAGATGTATCAGAGGCTTAAAAACCTGGTAACACAGAAAGTTGCCCGAGGCCACCTGGAAAGGACTGTGAGCAACACTGAGAAGCCAGTAGTTGTGGAGTGAGATAAGCCTGGAGTCAGGAGCCATGAGCAGTTCCAGTCTCCAGAGATGAGCCTACAGATGGTACAAGCTGCAAATGTGTTGCAAACTTCCCTCAAAAAGGCTTCCTTGAAGTTCAGCAGACAAGAGGGGGAGAAGCTGCTCTTAGCAGCCATATTAGGAGGAAGTGATGGAGGAAGTGGCCATTTTAAAAATATCCCAAGTCTTTGTTTTGGGTAAAAGAAGCCACTCACCTGGGAAATTGGGGGCACTCCTAACTAGTATCTAGGAAGGAACTGGCAAAAAAGAAAGTTGCAGAGATGGCAGAAAGGCTGCCAATTCTTCAAAGTTTTGAAATTTAGGAAGAACAGACCATGGAGGATGGAGAGCCTTGCTGTCGAGGGAGAGGAAGACAGAAGAAGTTCACTGGGGCTGGGACTGAACAAGACACCTTGGAAGCCATTGGCCTGTTAGGTCCCCCCCTCTACCTATTCCCAGAACAGGACTAAGTGGGGTTTTGGCTTCCCTCACACATCCTCATACACATTTATAAAAACATCTTTGCCAGGCCATTAAAGTCCCACAACAGTCAAATTATGTGACAAAAAGGCACTAGGACACATGCAGAAATGCCTGACTCCCTAGAAGCTAATGCTATTGGCCCTGAAATTGTGGGAATGACAGGAAAGGAAGTCAGAAAACAAGTTGACCCAACAGCCATTCAGTACAAGCAAGAAATTCTTAAACAAATGCAAAAATGATTAGTGAGGTTAAAAAGAATTTACTAAACCATTAATAAAGTTTACTATGTTTATAGAAGAAACAAATAAAAAAAACCTGGCTGAGCTAAATAAGGCAATGTAAGATATGAAACAACGTTTTGGCAGATAAGTAGAAAATCTGAAAGGAAATCTAGCTGAAAATTAGTTTATTAAAATTTCATTTGAAAGGAAGGAAAGCTAACTCAAATCATGTGAGAACAACAACTCAGACTCTGAAAACAAGATTGACAAATGCTGCAGTCAGAGATGATTGCAGATAAATAAGGGAGAAAAGTAGCTGGATACAATAACTGATGAATGATTCAAAGAGAACCAAGCTCACCATTATGAAAGAGCAGAAGACAGCATAAAAAGTATAAAATTTCCCAAATCTAAGAAAAAATTAATATCCTGGTATAATAAACTTAGTGAATATCAAATAACCTTGGCTGGACCAGAAACTTGCCATGACACATCATAACGAAACCTTCAAAAATTCAGCACAGAGAGAATATCAAAAACAGTAAGAGAAAACCAGGCATTATTATTCTACAAAGGCAAACCCAACCAAATAACTTCAAATTTCTCAATGCAAGCTTTAAAGTCCAGGAGAGCCTAGACCAAAATCTTTGAAACTTTAAAATAAAGCAAGTATCAAGCCAGGATGCTGTCCAGAAAAATTATCCCTAAAAATTGAAAGAAAAGTAAAAAGACATTCTAAAAATATTTATGACCACTAGCCCAGCATTACATAAAATACTTGAAGGAATCTTAGACAAAGATAAACGAGCAACAATAAAGAACTCAGAGAGAAGAAACATCAAGAGAGAAAGTATAACAAAGGAGAAAAAAACATTCAAAAGAGGCTTCCGGTCAAGATGGTGGCTGAGTAACAGCACTGCACAAAGTCTCCTCATCAACTCACTTAAAAAGGCAAGAAGATAGTTAGGAAAAGTGTGTTTGGTGTAGCTAGGAAAGAGAGGCGCATCCCCAGAAACTGAAAGGCGACCAGCGGGAGGCCAGAAACTCCAAAGGATCATCAAAACCAGAGGGGGAAAAAATAAATAAATCCCCGCAGTCCAGTAAGCTGCCGCGGCCGGTGGCAAACGGCAGGCAGCAGCGGACAGAGGAACGCTCGCTGGGGCCTGAACATCTGACTGAACTGAGCTGGAGGGGACGGAGCATACAACAACGGGACTCGCTGTGGGTGGGGCAGAAGCAGCCCACTCGGTGCGGCCCTGTGCTGCCAGCACCCACAGATCACAATCAAGGTCCGGAGGCCAGACCTCAGTCCGAGGTAAGCACGGATTTGGACTAATCGGAATCATTGGCTGTGGGCAGCCTCAGAAGCACCAACCCACGGGTGTTTGTACTATAAACGCAATGTGCGCTCGCCCTAGAAAAGATCCCGGAATCCCAGATCAGAAACAGGACTCAACTGCCCTCGCAGGCAGTGACGTCAGCAGGAGCCATTCACTTTTCCTGCACACCAGAGACAGTCAGAGGTAGCAGAACCATGGGGGAACGTGGTAACAAATCTCATACAAAAAGATCTGATTCCCCAGGGGAGGGTGCAAGGGGTGCTGAAATTGCAGAACCCAAAGAAAAGGACAAAAATGATGGTAACCTCTGGGCCCAGATAGTCAGTGAATTAAAACAGGAATTAAAGGAGGAGTTAAACCGGGAAGCAAAGAAGGAAATAAATCAGACAG